>BSBN01001126.1:5277500-5877500 GCA_027924645.1 Cunninghamia lanceolata
ATATCCTAATAAGCTTTCCTAATCACATCATCCAATCATCCACATCTTAATCATCCTACTTATCCTATCCTAATCACATTCTTATCATATCTTCATCATTCAACCTTCATCATATCCTAATAATTCTTACACAATCATCCTTATCATTTTCATCCTAATCACCTCATCCCTAATCATATTCTATCTGTCCTAATCATTACACATCATCCTCTTCATTCTAGTCCAATAAATTGCATCCTAATCATAACCTAATCATCAATTTCATCCTAATCATTCTTAACCATCCTAATCAATTTCATCCCTGTCATTATCCTTATCCCCTCATTCCAAATCATTCCACATCATACTAATCCTAAGCAATCCTATGCCCAATCATAAGCCCAAAATCATAATTTGAGAAGGCACTTCCTCTAGTTCAAATGACCAAGACAATCCAAGACCAAAAATCATACTTCGAGGGGCCCCTCCTAGTTCTAATGATCATGAGAGCCTTGTAAATAATGGTGCATACCTTGATGAACAATCTGACATGCAAAGACTTAAACACATGTGTGACACCATTCCAACATTTGAGAACAAAGTCCTAGCACCCGAACTCCAAGACCTCATTCAAACACTTCACCAAATTCCTCAACCCCTAGACCAACAAACCATACAAAGAATTCAATCCATCTTCCAAAAATTTCAACAAATCAAATCACCCCAAATACAACGCCTCCTAGTCCAAGCCCAACAATTCATGGCCACTTGTCAATCCAACCAACACAACCACAACCACATCATTCACTTCAATCCTACATGTCATCCCCCTCCACTTCATACCAATCTAGTCCATCCACATATCAAGTCAATGCCACATCAACCTATCCCACTTCTTTCCATGACAACACCACATCAACCTATAAATTCATTCCACAAAACACACATGTAAGCCTAAGTCACTCTTTGCAACAAGATCAAATGCCTTTGAGTCCTAATGCCACCTTTGACAAGGGAGACACCAACCTAGTCCATGCAAGCCATTCACTACCCTTACCATCATCTAATCCCCCACCAACTCCATGTCATAAGTTAAAACATTACAAAAGTAAGCCTATGGAGTCATCTAAATCCACTAATTCATCCAAACTCTTTGACCTTCCATATAATCAAAGTCAAAATCTGAAGCCAACACCTTCCATCCCTTTTATCCCTCCACTATGGGATCTTTCCCCTTCACCTAATCAAAATCCGAAGCCTACAACTTCATCATTCATTATCCATCCCCTATATTGTCCTTCCACACATGCCCTTGCAAAGGATGTGATCCATTGGCTACTAGAAAGGAACAACCTATCTCCATGTAAAACACCTATCCTTAATCCAATCAAAGAGTCCTCAAACATCATGTCCATCCCTTCAACCCCACCATGTGGTCCACAACATGTCAAGCCTCTCCAAGAATCCTCCACTTCCACTTCCACTCAAATTCAAGAGATATGTCAAGGGTATAATCCTAAGCATGAGGAAACTTTAACCCCTTGTCCAAATCAAGATCAAAGAACCCCTATCTATGATCAAGCTCCCATATATGATCAAGATCCCCTTTATGATCAATAAGGCCATGATGATCCACTTAGCCAACTCTATACATTCCATGGTCAAGAGCTTATCACTCCACCAGCCATGATCCACCAGCTTCCACTTGTCATGATGAGACACTTGGCACCCAAGTACACATAGAAGATCAAATAAATATATTGGATCTTAGTGAACACAATGATAATCAAGATCTTATTGATCCTTCTTATCCACCCTCGACCCCATTTTAAATTTGCCATCATATCCCCTTGTTCTTACCACCTTCATCCATGAATGTTATTCCTTAGGACAACAACAATCTTTATCCTCCACATCACCTTCTCCATCAAATAAGGAACTCATGTCTAGTGTCCAAAACACACCTAGTCCCATTGTCAATCGCATGCTCCAAAACATGAATTATCATGGAAACGGCTTAGGCCTTCATGAACAATGCATTTTGGAGCCCATACATGTCAAGGTCCCTCCATGATCATATGGACTTGGATATATGCCCCAATATAAACAATCTAAAGATGTTAGTAGTACCTCCATGCATCCTAAATCTACCACTTTCCATCATAAGTCTTATCATATACCCAAGACATATGTCACCATTCCACCTCCATCATCCTACAAATGTTAAAAGCATGTGACCATACACCTTCCACCATCCAATTTACCTCTGCTTCTTCCAAATCCTACTATCCCTCCATCCACTTTGCCCCCACTTATTCCAACACCTAAGAAACCTATCATTCATAAATCATCTCAAATTCCTAATCACGATCAACAAATGCACACATCATGTAAACAAGAAGCTTCCACCCACCACATGGGATTCAAAAATAAAAATTTAGATGCCTCTACTTATAAAGCCAAAAAATCTAAGGGTCCTAATGCTTTAGGGCACAAATGCAAAAAGTCAAATACATCCAAAAGGATACCTAAGCCCAGCCTCAAAAGAAAAGACCAAAACTAAAATGGTACGGGTACCTAAGCAAAAAGAAGTCAAAACAAAAGAGGCATCCACATCCCAACAATCCCATTCCATTCCAAAATCCCAAATTCCTCCATCCCACAAGCAAAGCAAAAATCATAAAAATACTAAGTCTATGTGGGTACCTAAGTCACTAAATCACCCATCCCCTAAGCAAACATGCCCATTGCTTCCTGCACCACCTTCAAATCAAAAGCTTCAATGTTTATCATGGTGTGTGCAACCGTTGGTCATGGTTCCCTTCCATTCCGCAACAATCCCACATACTTCCATCTCCCCATCCTTCATCCACTATCCTACATATCCTCCCCATCACCTTCCTATGATCTATGCTTTTGCATAAGCCATAAATAATCCACAATCCTTCGATGCATAAACCTCCATAATCCACTATCTACCTAATCCATCTTCCTTTCATATGATTTCGTTACCAACATCTTGGGCATTGTCACGCCTGCATCTTTCCCATGGACGCGACGCACAAACGCCTGTGTCTCGACCACATTCGCCATGTGGTCGCAACACGGGCCGCGAAAATGTTTTTTTTCTACCTAACCCTAAGTTTCCTAGGTGAAGATGAAATTGCCAGCAATGAACCCTAATTAAACCTGGATTGAAAAGTGATTAAAAAGGACAATGGCATGATGGTGCGCGATTAAAGTGGAATGATGGATCGAAGAATAGCAAGAAGTATAAGTAAATAATACATATATTAAACCCTAGGAATCTAGCAAAATTTTGGCAGCATAACGCGTTTTCGATAAACGTAAAATGAAACTTAAAATAAATCATCAACAAGAAGTTAAATATAATTTAAGAATACAAATTTAAATTAAATGGCAAGACGTCAAATAAATCCAATAGAAAAACTAAGTCCGTTATTAAATATAAATTTGACATTATATTTAATAACTTACTCGAAAATTTAATAGATGAGTGAGGAGAGTTTAAATAACTCCCCTCGTAAAATAATGATAAAATAACTCAATAATTTAAAACGATAAAAAAAAAATCCCTGCCATGTAAAAATGAAATCAATAGCCCCATTAAAGTGAATTAAATACAAGGAAAAATTTTTCTCAAACTGGATAAATTTATTACCCTCCAAAATAAAATTTAAATCACAAGTCAATAATCCAATTACCAAGTTAATCCATTAAAAAAAATATATAAAACATTGTAAAAGAAAATCCCCAAGAGAAAATTAAAAATCACACAGGGATGAGAGGCTTAAAATTAAGATTAAAATTTAAAATTTAAAAGCCTCATCCTCACACAATCTTCTCAAACAAAAAAATAAGATAAAATAAAATTCTAAACCTAAAAAAAAATCCTAATCACAATAAAAATAAATAAATAGTTTTCTAAAATAAGAAAGCCCTAATGAATTTTAAAATTGGTTTCTAATAACTAGTTGCCCTATATTCCTCTCCCTATCATCTTCCTCTTGCCCTAATCTCCTTATTCTTTCACCAAGCCCTAATCCTCTCATTTCCTTTCTTTTTTTTTTGTTTTCTACTAGGTTGCAGGCCAGGGTTTGAACAAGCCATGGAAACCATGGAACTTCTACAACCTCCACGGAGGTATATTCAGCAACAAGATTATATTTAGCTATAGGTTGAATTCCATAATTTTTTGATTTATATGTATATATCTCTAGTTAATGTGTAACAAGAATGTTGTGTGAAAATCTTCATTGCAAACAAGGTGTAGAGGAGTGGCAGCCAAGGGTCGACAGTGGAGATGAGCGGAGGTTGGTGGCAGCGCAGAGGTGGAAGTACTGTGCGGTGGAGAGGGCAGAGAGGTGAAGGGGGCCGAAGGGAGGAACGACGCCAAAGGGAAAGGGCCGTGGTTCAGGGTTTGGGGAGTTGCACGGCCCAGAGGAGTAGGAAGCAGCAGGGCCATGGAAGTAACAATGGGTGGGGGGTGCTGTGGAGCCGCGAGGGCGACAGAGGTCGTGGCTATGGGCGGCGGGAGCTACACAAGTGAAGGGCAGCGAGGTCAAGGTTTTGGGGGTGTGGTTAGCCCGCAGGGGCTTTGGCGAAGAAGGGGGTGTGGGGAGGGGCAGAGCCCCACCCACATCCCATGTAGTGGGGTGTGGGTGGGGCTCCACCCCTCCCCACACCCTACTGAATGTAAACCTCAGTGGGGGTTTAAACCCCCACCATTATTGCATAAAATTTTTGACTTTTTTTTTTGTTACACAGCAAGCTACGGAACTAAGATAATTTTCATTTTT
Source organism: Cunninghamia lanceolata (assembly GCA_027924645.1). NCBI lineage: Eukaryota > Viridiplantae > Streptophyta > Pinopsida > Cupressales > Cupressaceae > Cunninghamia > Cunninghamia lanceolata. Next base: position 5,282,300 of record BSBN01001126.1, read on the forward strand.
GTCAAAGGCATTTAAAATATATATATATATTTCTGTTTCATAGTTATATTAATCGGAGATAAAATGAATATATCACAATCTTAATAGCCAGAATAAAAAGAACATTTAATTTAAAATGTTAATATATGTATATATATATATATATATATATTTATATATATATATATATACCCAATAATTGTTATAGGGCAGCATAATAAAAAAATTATTTAAATTACATTTTCTTACAATTTAATTTAAAAAAAAACTATTCAAATTTTAGAGATAGAGAATTTACAAGATCCATTTATTCTAATTTTTTTTTAATTGCAAGTTAAATGGTGCAATCTAAATACAGAAGCATTTACTTAAGAGAATAAACAAAGATTGATTTCATTTGCATCAAATGCATGATTTCATATATATGAACAAAATTTCACCTATTTCCATATTAACAAAACTGCAACTTCAAACAACTCACAATAACACAGTTTATCATTTTCACAAGATTTGTAATGAAAATAGTGTTACAAATCAATCTAAAAACAACATCTAGATCACAACTTTGCAATAAGGAGTGCGAGGAATTAGACAAATCTATTACCCTTTCTAAGATAGTTTTCCTTCTTTCTGTTCTCTCAAATGATAAGATGATATAAACTGAAATTTCACCACCAACAACATGATAAGGGAGGATTTACCCATAACTCCCAAAATAAACATTTTTTTTTTTTACAACTTTAGAGAGAAGGGTCGCTCCTCTTGAAAATCAGCAAGTATGAAAATACAAAAGACCAAACTCTCTTCACAAGAAAAAGAAAAGAACATTCTCCCTATACAAGAGGTCTCCACTAATCTCCACAATGAGCTCCAAGAGAATCCTGCATACAACCAAGGGAAGAAAACACCACCAACTAGCTCTCCTCCCTACGATAGACCCGCAAGAGGGTCACCCCCAAGCTAGGGAGGTAGGGATTTCACACAGGATTCCATTCCACAACAAAATCAATCACAATGACACAAAATCAGAACAACCCCCATAGGTTTAACACATAACTTCACTCTTCAAAGTGAGCTTGGTGAGGGTAGGGAATGGACCCCTCAACTTCAAAGGGCTCCCAAATGATGAAAATCTCTCCTCATGGCCTCAAGCCAAATTCCCCAAAACACCACAATCCACAAGATTCACAAATAAATCACTTGGTACTCTTTCCATTCAATTAATTCACTCCTCCAATAAGAGCCCTCAAGGCACAAATACAAACTGTGGGAGAGACCTCAAGGATGTTCCTTTCCCCTACCCATACAAGTTGAGCATTACCTCCATTGGAGGTGCTCTCACCATAACACCCAACCCAACATCACAATGCAAACATCATAATTCAAACAAACACACAACCAAAATCTAAAACATTGAACATCATGTAAGCAAGGTAAGAAGCAAGTTAAGAGGCCTACCTTCAAGGCCCTGACAATGGAAGTAGAATTGGTGAAGAGCTCCAAGCCTTCCAACTTTCAGAATTTCTCCAACCTTCCCTAACTCCTCCAAACTAGAAAGAAAAACTAAAATTTTCAAGAACTCTCCAAATTGCAAGGAAAAAGACTAGCAAAAAAGAACCCCCACTCCTCTACAAGAGGAGCTATTATAGGCCATCAACTTGGCCATGAGGAGTGAGAAGGTGACATTTGTTACCATCTCCTCCCTCCTCCAAAGCCACTTGTAAGAGTGAGAAGGTAAGAGGATGACAAATGTCCTTCTTTCACTCTACCTCCATCTCCACCTCATCCACTTGTGCTTCCACACAAGTGGGAGGGGGACAAATGGTGAGTTGGATTCCCACTCACACCTCAAGAAGACAAGGGTCTTGAGTGGTGCTCCCACTCACTTGGGAGTTTGGGAGGACTCTTGGAGACCTCCCAAGTCTTCCTTGGGAATGATTCCCAAAACTTAGGGATGGGAGATGAGTCCTTCCCAAGGTAGGTCCCATCCCCCTTCTTCTCTTATTTCTAAATTCGTCACTTTTACTCAACCATGGTTTAGGGTGACCTAAGGTGAGTCAAAACTAGGGTTAGATGGTCCAAGTTGACCCTAGACTCATGGTTGACCACCTAGGGTAACTTTTGGGACCCTAGGGTTCATGAAGGGGTCAAAAATCCACATTTAAATGGCCTAAAAAAAAATAATATAAATACCAAGTGGTATAATGCAAATAAAATTATACAACACTTATTATTAATCAGTTTTAAATAAAAAGGTTACTAAGGCCAAAATAAATTAAATTAAACCAAGTACATTAAATCCACACTCAAATTCAAACGTGATCCTTATCCCTCTTGGGAATGGATCGGCTTTACAGGGGATAACATAGTGTGAATTCTACCTCCGATTTCCCGTGGCTAGGGAATGTATAACCTACACATCTCGATCAAGTGTCAGTCCTGTCATGAAAAGTCATAGCCGAAGCAACTGAAATTAACTTCACGCAATCGAAATAACATCAATACATAACTCTAAATTAAACTGCATTTTCCATCATATGTCAAATAGTTCACATCACATAAATAACTAGAATCTCATAACAAAATAACCTCTAATACATATGCCATATGTCGAACCACAACATATCATCCAATATGACCGAATCAAATCACATACATCGAATCAATGAGATAAAACATCAAGTCTACATAATGAAACATAGTCACTAAGGTCTGATAGTGTCATCTACTGAATAGCATAATGACCAAAATATGGAAGGTAAAATAATCGGCCTCACAGGCATGATGACATTTTGCATGGTACATTTGTGATGACATATTTTTGCAATGGGACTATCACCTTTCATAGCACTAGACACTTGAGTCCTTCATTTCCATGTCCACCTACCTTATCCAAATATCCCATCAAAAATTTTTAAAAAATCAAAATAGTAAAGAGAAATCCTTTCATCCAATGGTGAAAACCACCCTTGGTGGCACTTTGGATAAGTACCATGATGAAAACCTAGCAAACATGCTTCATGTGTAGGATGATCTCCTATGTCACTTACACTTGGGGGCACGTTGTCTCATCCTCCTATCATTTTCCAAACTATCATTCCATTTTCATATCATTTCCATACCATCTTATCATCCTTAACCATCCTTACATACATACACCTATCCTATTGAGTCCATTCATACTCCCTTCTTCCTTTTGATCTTGATAACAAAATGGGGGCAAAATGTTGACAAATGTTTTGGTTATCTCTTGATATACCTCATCCTTTCCATTCATCCATATTATCATCCTATTGTCACAATCCTTGTCATGAAAAATCCTAAGTATTGCATCTAGAATGGGGCATGTTATTCCTATGTGACATAGTCTTTGGAGATCACATCCTAGCTCCCTTATGATTCATCCACCCCCTCGCCTATCACCCACCCTTTTATCCATTCATCCAATCCTACCTTCCTCCTTACCTAGACTTGGTTTTCCCTTGTGATTGGTATCTAGCACAAAGGCTATTCAAATTGTCATCCAATGCCATCCAAAACATCCAAAATCCAAAAAAATCAAAACATGTCAAAAATCCAAAAAATCACAACATTTCAAAATCCAAAAAAAATCAAAACACATTCAAAATCCAAAAAAATCACAACATTCAAAATCTAAAAAAATAAAAAACATGTCAAAAATCCAAAAAAATCACAACATTTCAAAATCCAAAAAATCAAAACATTTCAAAATACAAAAAAATCATCATAATCAAATCAAAATTTCGAGCAATAAACTCAAATGCAAGGCATCCTCAATCCATACTGTGAAGGGGAAATTGGATTAATCAATTAAGAATAAACAACCCAATACATCTATGAAACGTGAAAGTAAAAGATTGATTTAAAATAAAACTAAGAACAATACTTACAACCTTTTACCTATCTTCTTCCATAGTTCACCTATCAGCTCTTGATCTTGATAAATGTGAAGCCCTCAGAAGCGTGTGCTCCCTTGCTTGTTGAAGATGACAAGAGTAGAACGGCTGAGATATTTGTTTGTATTTGAAGATGAGTTTCAAACACAAATGTGAGAGGATGAATATGAAGTGCTATAAAGTGCCAAAGGCGCGCTTGTGTTCCTACAACATAAGTTTTCTCAAACTATGGATGATTGAATGAAGAAGGAGAAGGTTGTATTTATAGAGATGTGTAGAAGAAGATCAATGGTCGAGAATGAAAGGGAAGATCAACGGAGGAGGATTGTTGAGGAACGTGCAACAAATAGAAGAAAGACATGTATCATTTGAAAAGCAGCTTTGTGGAGTTAACTCCTCTCTTGATGAGGATGAGATTTGATTTTCTTAATTTAGAATTTATTTTTCTAATTTAAGAGAAAGTTTGCTTTACAGATGCTTTAAAACTACTTTTTTCTTTTGTATGACAAGAGGAAAGTATTTTTAGAAGATAAGAATGATTTTTGAAGATAAGAAAGCATAATTAAATAAAAAGATTTTATTTAATTATTTTGTAGATAATTGAGAGGAATAAATAAAATATAGAAATATATTTTATTTTGTGGAGATTCTAGATTTTATTTAAATAAAATTGCATTTTATTTAAATTTGGAAGAATAAAAGGTTATAATTAAATAATTAAAATTATTTAATTATTTAGAAGAATGAAGTTGATGTAGGTGAATTTAGTTAATTAAATCAATGTAATTTATTTAATTAAATGAGAGGGGATGAATCAAATAAATAGATAAATGTATTTATTTATTGATAGAGGAATGTGAAGGTAAAATAAATATTTAAAATATTTATTTAAGTAGAGTCATGTCATTTTTAGGTGTATACATTTTGCCCCTCTTTGATGTAATATTTTTTATCACGTTGTTTCAAAGAATAAGATTGTCTGAAAATGATACATGCCCCAATTTGCCCCTGGTACAAGTTTAACAACAGGATGCCCCCTCGGGAGATTGGACAGGGAGACAATAGAAAGGCGTGAGACGGACAATCTCATGATGAAGAAGAGGAGAAACAGGAGAAGAAATGGTTGGATGTAGAAGAAAGATGGTGAATGATATGTAAGATAAAATGATGGCATACATAAGCAAGCAAGCAAGAATGCACAAATGATACAAGAACAGGCAAGGTATTACCCTGGTCAAGCGGTAAACTAATAATATAGATCGATGATGTCTGGTGTCAGGAATGAAACATGTCGTATAAGACTCTAGGTCTGGTTTCAACAATGCAACATCTTGTCTAAGACATTTGATATAATAACAATATACGACAGTGTTGTCATGGCAGGGAACAATATATCCCTAGAGCAACACGAAGGATAGTTATGACTGATTGATATGGTTTATGACAAGATTAGGATCAAGACCACTGATTGTGATTGGATGATTTGACAAGATGGCTTGACTTGATTGGTATGGATTTTGATCACTACTCGAGAGATATGAAGACAGATAGAAATTTGATTGATAGAAGAATGACTCGATAGAAGAAATCACAAGCTTTTGTAAACAGTGATTCACTGCATTTTGGATCTTTATTGGATGGGATATGGAGAAATGCATTTGGATATGGATACGGATAGGCGACACAATTGGATACATTACAGATATGGATATGGATATGAACTGCAATTGGATACAGTATGGATATGGATATGAATATTTGTCATCTTGATATAGCAAGTATTTTGAAGTACTTATTTCATCATTGGGATTTTAAAATGTTGTAAGAAAATACAAGCATCTAGGTATAATTAAACTAAGATGACCTGAGTATCGCTTACATGGATTTTGATTTAGCAAGTTAATACAAGGATCTAGTCAAACTTGAATCTAGATGACCTGAGTACTTCTTGCATTTCAATAGACAAGGATTGCCCCTATTCATGTTCAGACCTCAGAAGTCCTCAATGATCTTTTCCTGATCACAACATTAGACAGAAGTCGTCTCATTACTAAAGTTTAATCCACAAGCAGCAGACAAAGAAAAGATTATGCTCCCATCATAGCATCTCTAGCTTTTGGCATCCTTGAGTAGCATAGGAAGACATAATGACCAAAAATCCAAGACTTTATTAAGTTAACCTACTCACAAAAGCATTCTTGCATTAGATGTGTCGTTTTGCCATAATTGATATAGAATTGTTTGAAGTGTTTCGGTATGATACTCTGCTTTGGAATAGGTTGATGTTTTTGTGTCAAGAATTTTGGTTTGGGTAGCTTGTTTTGTTGTGCTTGCTTGTCTAGTAAGAAGATTCCACAATCTTTATTGGTGAGACGGACCCTAAGGGACTAACCTAGTGCCTCGGGGGCTCATTGCTAAATGGCCTTGCCTACATGATGACACAGAGGCAACGTAGTTTAGGGTAAACCCTTATGGACCTAAGATATGGATTAGATGAGACACGATATGGAACAGATATGGATCAGACATGGAACAGATATGGATTAGATAATACACGATGTGGAACAGATATGGATTAGATAAGACACGATATGGAATAGATAAGACATGATATGGAATAGCTATGGATCAGATAAGACACGATATGGAATAGATAAGACATGATATGGAATAGTTATGGAGCAGATATGGAATAGATATGGATAAGATGATAACAATGACAAGGAAACACCATGGATAGGTAGATGTATGGGTGATAAAGAATGGAACGAGTAGGTATGAGGATGGGCAATAGTAGATAGAAGGAAACAAGGATGTGATCTCCAAGGACTATGTCGCATAAGAATAACATGCCCCATTGTAGGTAAATACCTAGGACTTTTCATGGCAATGCTTAGGACGATAGGAGGATGAGAGGATAATGAAGGATTGGCGTGGCTTGGAGGGATAAGGTATGTCAAGAGACACCTAAAACATTTGTCAACATTGTGCCCCCAATCTTTATCAAGATCAAAAATAGAGGAAAGGAAGATTTAGGATGGATGGACACGACAAGATAGGTATGTAATGGATAGAAGGATATGATAGGAAATGGTATGGAAGGAAACTGGTAGGAGAAAAGTGAAATGTCGATGAGGCAAGGTGCCCCCAAGTGTAGGTGACATGGAAGATCAACTTACACATGACGCCTGTTTGCCAGGTTTTCATCATGGTACTTATCCAAGGCGCCTGTTTGCCAAATTTTCACTGTTGGATGAAGGGATTTTTTTTTACTCTTTTTTTTTCATTTTTTCTTTTCTTTTTTCTATTTTTGAATATTTGGAGAAGGTGGAATACAGAAGAGAGAGATTCTAGTATCTAGTTCCTTGAAAGTTGATAGTCCCGCTAGAAAGATGTCATCGCATGGACCATGTCAAGTGTGCTCATAGATGTTGGTATGGAATTTCATGAAAGTGAGACGAAGTAGGTAGATAGTGGATTATGGAAGGTGTGATAGTGGATGATGATGTAGAATACAGAAGGACTTATGCAAGGATGGAAGGAAAGTTTATGCAAAAGCATGGACCATAGGATGAGGAAGATATGTAGGATAGTAGTGGAAGGGAGGGGAGATGGAGTTATATAGAAGTGTTGTGGAATGGAAGGGAACCATGACCAACAGTTGCACATACCATGATAAACATTGAAGCTTATGATAGGTAGGTGGTGTGGGAAGCAATGAAGACTTTTCCTTGGTAGATGAATGAGATAGGCCTTTAGGGACCCACATAGACTTAGTATTTTTCTATTTTTTGCTTGTCTTGTGGGAGGAAAAGATTGGATATTTGTGGATAACAGAGGAGAAAGTGGATGGTTGGGATTCACGAGAGGTGGATGCCTCATTTGACTTGAGGGCTTTTTGCTTATGTACCCAAACCATTTTGCTTTTAGACTTCTCTTGTGAAGGTATGGGATTGGGTGTATGCAGCTTTTGTGCAGCTTCAGAGGTAATTAGTTGTTGCTTGGGGACCCACACCTTTTTCAGTTTGGCATTGAGGTGTATGGGTGTATGCAGCTTTTGATATGGATAATTCTTTAATTCTTGGCTTTTGTATCCTAGGTCATGAGGATGCTTAGGATTTTTGACTTTATAGGTAGGGGCATCTAGATTTGTACTTTTGAATCCTCTAGGGATGGCGGAAGTGAGGTTGGTGGAAGCTCGTTGTTTAGACAACATGTGCATTTGTTGGCCCTGATTGGGATATTTAGAGGATTTATAGATGGATGGATAAGGTGTTGGAAGAAGTGGAGGTAGGATGCATGGAAGGCTATTAGGCGTTGGAAGAAGCTGAGGTAGATTTGATGGTGGAAAGTGTATGGTCACATGCTTTTGACAAATGTAGGATGATGGAGGTGGAATGGCGACATATGTTTTGGGGATATGATAGGATTTGTGATGGAAAGTAGTAGACTTAGGAGGGGTGGAGGAAGTACCAACTTCTTGAGATTGCTCACCTTGGGGTATGTATCCAAGGTCGTATGAAGGTGGAGGAACATTGACATGGATAGGTTCCAAAATACCTTGTTCATGAAGGCCTAAGCCTTTACCTTGATAGTTCATATTCTGGAGTATGCGGTGGACCATGGGATTATGTATGGGTGCACTAGCAGCAAGTTCCTTATTGGATGAGGAAGGCGAGATAGCAGATAATGGTTGTTAGTGTTCTAAGGAAGAACATTCATGCATGAAGGTAGTAAGCCCAAGGATATAAGACGATGGATTTGTAGCTTGGTCAATAATGGATGGTGAAGGATCACTAGAATCTTGATCATCATTATGCTCTTTAGGATCTAAGTTATTGGGTTGATCATTGATGTGCACTTGGGAGGCAAGTTTCTCATCAGAGGAAGCAGAAGTTGTTGGATCATGGATGGGATTAGATGTAAGAGGGATAGAAGTAATGGAGGTTTCTTGCTCATGAAGGGGTATGGGATCAAGTTGTTCATGGACATCTTCTTCATAAAAGGTAGTATCTGGATCATAGAGAAGGTATAGATTATGAACGGGTTGGAATTAGATATCTTTCCCATGTATAGGATCAAGTTGCTCATGGATAGCTTCTTCATAGGTATTATCTTGATCATGGAAGAGATAAAGGTTATGAATGGTTTGAAATTGGATGGGGGTGTTTTGATCTTGATTTAGACAAAGGGTGGATGTTTCCACATGCTCTAAGGTGTGCTCTTGACATAGCTCTTGGTCTTCTTGAATGGAAGTGGATAGCTCTTGGATAGATTCTTGGTTGACAACATGGATGTTCAATGGACTTTGACTTTGTTTCATGGTAGGAGGTTCTTCAATAAGCTCAAGGGTTTGTAGATGACATGAGGGTGTTGTAGGATTTGACATGGGATTGGAAGAATCTTTGGTAAGGTCAAGGACTAGAATTTGGGGACATGGTTGACTCTCTGCTAGTAGCCCTTGGATCACATCATTGGTAGGTGTATGGATAGGTGAATGAGGGGATTTAGCTTTCTCCCTAGCTTTTCTCTGGTTGTATAAATTTGGCAAAACTCTTTCCCACCACTCATCTGATTCTTTTTTGGTCATCCATTTAGAGTCTGAGGAACTAGATGGTGGTGTTGGTGTAGAACTGGTATGTTTTGGAATATGTGTCTTAGAAGGTGGCGAAGGAGGACTAGTAGACGGGGTGGTATATGATTTCCGACTTGAGGTGGTGCTTGCCTTGTCATGAGTATGGGAAAAGCATGTACAATTTTGGGGCGAGGCATAGCTAGTACTGGCATGTTCAGCTTGCAAGATTGCTATTTCTTGTTGTAAGACTTGGAATTGTTGAGAAATTGCTATACAATCTTGGGACGAGGGACCTAAGTTTATTTGCAATTGCAGATATTGGAGTTTTTGACCAATATATTCTAATTTGTTTGCCATTGACATAAGACCAAAAAAGCTTACTGGTTTGGATGCACAAAAACAAATGCGCCAGAACAGAGTGCAAATGCGCTACAAGCCAAATCAAATGTGAAACACTGGTGATGCTTCAAATGCACCGCAATAGAGTTTAAATGCGCTGAAAGTCAAATCGAATGCGCTACAGGTCGTGACAAATGCACAATTCTAGCTTTTGGTTTGAATTGTAGAATTTTGGAACATTTTTTGAGATTTTTCTATTTTTTTTGGTTTGAAACTTGGTGTTTTTGAGAATTCTGATGTTCAATTATGGCAAAGACACAGCAAACACATAGAATTTTTCATGATTTTTATCTTGTTATTTTTTTTGTATTTTTGACTATTTTGACTCAAAACAAGTACACCCTAGGATGGATAGGACAATATTCATTGAATCCTCTAGCTGTGCTTACTCAAAGCGTGTAGCTCCAGAATCTAGTAGCACCGGCTCCCCTCCATGGCACTCACTTCTCACGCATACCAGATTCAGGTTTCCTTAGGCTCGTACCCCCACTGAACCTTAGGATTGTCCCTGCTACCTCTACTAAGAGTCACATGAATTGAGGCCGCTTCAAGAGCTCTGCCCTTTGCATCAACAAATAGGGGTTTTTGGCTTGCTACACAATTGGTTCTTAGTCAAGGCAACCATTCGAGTGGTTACACGTGTAGTGGCACTACTCTCCATTATGGAGTCTCCCAGCCTCAAAGGGTTACGCCTTAGAGGGTTTTGGGGGAGGTTGGCCATCGGTGTAACATAGCAGCACTCGTTGCTTGAGGTTTTCACCTCAAGTACAATTTATTTTAAGTGGCTTGGTAGGGCTTGGCTTTAGCCTGTTACCACTCAGGGTCGTTCCCACTTGGACAAGTGTGCATCCAAGGGCAGGCCCCGCTAAAGGTTTAACAAATAGAATGACAAGTCTGGCACTTTGGTCACCCAGTTAAGGGGAGAGCATAAGCCTATTGTCATTCACAAGCACATAATACAATGGTTAATCCAACCTAGTTAAAATTAGAAAAACTAAATGGGCTACTCTACTGGTGCACTCACATGATTGTTAACTTGGAAGTGATTAAGACATAGCAATGTTCATTTTCCCATTTGTAAAGATAGCAGTGATCTAACTAGGAAAATAATCAACAATGCAAAGATAGCAAATGGGTCCAATTACTTTCTTCCTAGTTATGAGCTATGTGGCAGTTGTATGCGATGCACTTGGTTACTTTTTCCTTAATTAGTCTAAGTGAACTAGGCAAAGCATCTAAATGATCTAATCTAGCCACTAACCCTGTAAAAATGACCGTTAGCTCAAACACCCAAAAATAGAAAGCAAAATCAAATGCGCCACCCTGCAGTCTGAATGCGCAGAAACAGAGGTTGCATGCGGCATTTTACATATGCGCAAAGACAGAAGGTAAATGCACCAAAACAAGAGGCATATGCGCAATATTGACAGATGCAGCATTTTACAGAGTAAATGCATCGAAAGACAGGGTATATGCGCAACTAGAACACAGGCGCCAAAATAGGGGTTGGATGCGTTGTTGCGGAGGTTAGATGTGCCAAAATTTTAGATGCGCTGATTCGGGCGGTAGATGCGCCAAAGTTTCAGATGTGGCGGAGCAGGAGGCAAATACGTCATTTCGTAGATCAGATGCGCCGTAGTATGGATGCGGCGGAGCAAGGGGCAAATGTGTCGTCTAGGAGGTCAGATGCGCCGGGGTATGGATGCAGCGTAACAGGAATCAAATGCATTGAATCAAAGGGTATCTGCGCCAAACGACTCTATCAAAAACTTGTACGACACCTGTACAGAACCTGTCTACAATAAAACTCAGATTTTGATTAAGGAAAGGGGCAAGGGCCCCACGGTGGGTGCCAAAATGTGAAGGGGAAATTAGATTAATCAATTAAGAATAAACAACCCAATACATCTATGAAACGTGAAAGTAAAAGATTGATTTAAAATAAAACTAAGAACAATACTTACAACCTTTTACCTATCTTCTTCCATAGTTCGCCTATCAGCTCTCGATCTTGATAAATGTGAAGCCCTCAGAAGCATGTGCTCCCTTACTTGTTGAAGATGACAAGAGTAGAACGATTGAGATATTTGTTTGTATTTGAAGATGAGTTTCAAACACAAACGTGAGAGGATGAATATGAAGTGCTATGAAGTGCCAAAGGCATGCTTGTGTTCTTGCAATATAAGTTTGCTCAAACTATAGATGATTGAATGAAGAAGGAGAAGGTTGTATTTATAGAGATGTGTAGAAGAAAATCAATGGTCGAGAATGAAAGGGAAGATCAACGGAGGAGGATTGTTGAGGAACGTGCAACAAATGGAAGAAAGACATGTGTCATTTGAAAAGCAGCTTTGTGGAGTTAACTCCTCTCTTGATGAGGATGAGATTTGATTTTCTTAATTTAGAATTTATTTTTCTAATTTAAAAGAAAGCTTTCTTTACAAATGCTTTAAAACTACTTTTTACTTTTGTATGACAAGAGGAAAGTATTTTTAGAAGATAAGAATGATTTTTGAAGATAAGAAAGCATAATTAAATAAAAAGATTTTATTTAATTATTTTGTAGATAATTGAGAGGAATAAATAAAATATAGAAATATATTTTATTTTGTGGAGATTCTAGATTTTATTTAAATTTGGAAGAATAAAAGGTTTTAATTAAATAATTAAAAATATTTAATTATTTAGAAGAATGAAGTTGATGTAGGTGAATTTAGTTAATTAAATAAATGTAATTTATTTAATTAAATGAGAGGGGATGAATCAAATAAATAGATAAATGTATTTATTTATTGATAGAGGAATGTGAAGGTAAAATAAATATTTAAAATATTTATTTAAGTAGAGTCATGTCATTTTTAGGTGTATACACATACCAATCAAGCTAATCAATCTTGCCAAATTATCCAATTGCATCAATGGTCTTGATCCTAATCTTGACATAAACCAAATCAATCAATCAATCAATCAATTAATCAATTAATCAAATGTCTTATACAAGATGTTGCATTGTCGAAACCAGACCAGGTGTCTTATATGACATGTTTCATTTTCTAAAACCAAACACAATCATTATCAATCATCAATCAATTAATTAATCATTGGTTTATAGCTTGATAGGGGCAATACCTTGTTTATTTTGAATCATTTGTGCATGATTGCTTGCTTTCTTGTGTGCGTTATCATTTTTATCTTGCATCAAATCTGAACCATCATCTAAAGGCTACCCAAAATTACAATCCATTGACATTCCAAAACATCAAAAATCCAAAAACATCAAATATCTTCAAAATTTAAAAAACATCTAAATATCTTCAAAATCTAAAAACATCTAAATATTCTCAAAAATCCAAAAACATGTCAGAAAATCACAAAAAAAATCAAATAACTGACAAAAAAACCCAAGCAATAAACTGTGTCAAATCAGCACTTGGTTGAACTACGTCGTCTATGAGATTTCACATAGGCAAGGCCATCTTTGATGAGCTCCTGAGGCATTCCCCCTTAGGTCTTAGGTCACCCAAAGTCCACGTGGTCGAACTGTGGCACCTCTAAGCTTTTACGTAGGCAAGGCCATCTTTGATGAGCCCCCAAGGCATTAGGTTAGTCCCTTAGGGCCCGTCGAGTCAACTGTCATAATAAGTCGTCTCTTAGCGAGATGGACACTTTGATCAGACTAAAACAATCAGTCTTTCATAAGAAAAACAACCTTGCACATCAACAAGATAGCTCATCAAAAAGTAGCCAAGCAATCATTCGCCATCACTCACATAGTGATAATCGTATATCACTAAGGACAACCTTCTTGGACAACTGCATGGAGCATAGTCGAAACTAGGCTTTACACCTTAGATTACATGTTTCATCCTTCAAACATTCACAATCATCACATACCAAATATTCTTCATAACTTGTGGCATTCCTGAAACCAAACCACATGTCTTATACGGGATATCACAATCTTATCACTTGCCTTAGACAGGTAGGGGCATTGTCACAACTAGACCAGGCATCTTATATGACATACCTCCCATCCTAAAACCAAGCATCATCCAACCTACCAATCACAACAAAACACATGTACACTTAGCAAATGATCCAAATGGCTATTGACTCTGGGTCTTACCTATCTTATTTGCTTTATAGTCTCATTCTTATGCTTCTCAAGGCAGTCCCTAAGTGATGAAGAGAAGCGAGGATAGAGCGGGACATTTTTCTTTGATTTTTGTTTGTGGTTTGTCTTGACAAGATGACTGGGGCAACTATGTTTCTTGTGTGTGATCACGATTCCATTGGGTGTGAATCAAATACATCCATTGCATTGGAAAGAATACATGTTTCCTTGCATCATGATTTGCATACCCTATGGTTATTTCATCGCATGTACTGACAAGATACCACAATTGCTTAGTCTGAGTTAGGCACTCCTTGTCTATCACGTTCCTATTTTGCAAAGGACCACACTTTACACTTTGGCATATCACTTGCCACTGTGTTTGTCATCCCTTGACATAATAAGTTCTATGATGATAAGCAGAAACTGTAAGTGAGAAGCTCAAAAATCTATCAAAGAAAGATCTCATTCCCATTCTTCTAGCCAATCTTCATTCCTCCACCATCTCTCTCTCTCTCTCTCTCTCTCTCTCTCTCTCTCTCTCTCTCTCTCTCTCTCTCTCTCTCTCTCTCTCTCACACACACACACACACACACACACACACACATCTTCATTTCTTCTATTCACTTTATCATGATGGCATATGTTTCAGGAAATTTCCTAAATTTTCAAAAAATTTGACAAATTTCCCAAGGGGGCACACTATCCCGCTTCATCTGGGGCACGCTGGGGCACGCTGGGGTATGTCTGGGGCATATTTTCAAATTTTTATTTGACACAACATCAAAATTGACATTGTATAAAAGAGGGGCAAAATGTAGACACTTAAAAATGTCCTCAACTCACAAGCACCACATTCATATCAATTTTCTTCCAAATTCCATATTCAACTATTAATTAAATAATTTTAATTATTTAATTAATTCAGTTTTCACCTTTCTGATCATTTGTCTATTTTCCCTAATTTTCCTCTATGATTAAATAATTAATTTTAATTAATTAATTAAATAATTATTTACATTCCAAATATTCCCTTTCACTCAATAGATTTAAACAAATAAACATTTGTTTAAATACCCCTCAATTAAATAAATCTCATTTGTTTAATTAAGGGTTCACATGTCCCACTTCAAATAAATTAAATAAATTGGACAAATTTATTTAATTTAAAACCCCTCACACCTCATCATATTTTTGAATTTTAAATTCACTCTTGTCTTGTAGTGGAGGGAAACCTTAATCGATCTCCACCCTTCATTTTGCTTCAAAGTCAACATTAGATCCTAGCCCTTCATTCAAACATGTTCTTCTATAAAACATCTTTTTATAGCCATTTTCAACATAACACATAAAAACCTAACCCTAATCTGTTGTACACTCTCCAAAATCTTGCTACTCACTCATTTGAGCTTCTCTAGATTGTTGCAAAACCTACAAAATCTGAGAACATAATGGTGAGATTGAGGAGGACAATGGAGATAAGTCAATAGCTATCTTAGAATCATAGTTTATTTCATGTTTATTTGATTGATCTTGTAGCTAGTTTGTACTCCATTGGGAGCTAGGGTTTGTTGTAGCTTATTTTCTACATGCTTGATAGTTTTTCCCTAATTCATGAACTACAACACACATTTAAATATTCATTCCTGCTCACTCACGACAAATACAAAATAAAGAAGTGTTCTAAGCTAACACTACAAAGTGGGGCTAAAGTTACCAAGTGGGACCAGGGCACTTGGACAACCTAGACCTTTAGCCCATGAACTCCATAAAGTGTCTAATATAGCGGGCTTAGTCCAGTCCTAAGTTGATTCCATCGAGTTTATTTATCAAGATCAAGATTTTTAACATTTTAAGCTCAAAAAGGTGTTAAAATAGGTCTTAATTAACAAAGGCAACAAAATAGGTCCAACCAGGTGATAAACTAAGTGTAAAATGCTAGTGTGCACAGTTTACAATATAACATTTAGCCCCCACTTTAATGAGTATGAACTTACGTTTGAACTCATACTAAAGGATGGACAAAACACACAAACATATAAGCCCGAAGAATTCTGCCAAGTTGTGGACCACAAGTAGCCCCCAAACTTAGGATCCTAAGGTTACAAACACATAGGTAAAGACATTTTCAAACATGCAAGACATTGCAACATTAATTCACACATACGTGGGATACTAAAAGCATTCATAAGAATACACATGGAAGACACACAATACACAAAGGTAATACATGCCAAACACAAAGCATACACATAAGTAGAGATAGAAAAAATGATGAAGACACATGAAAACATAAGTTAAAACATAATGCATAAAGGAAACAAACATAAGAATACACATAGAAAAAATACACAAGGCACATGACTCTGATACTAGCTTGCTCTATCCCTAGGGGTTATGTGGAAAGAAGTGCCACCATGGATCACACACTAGTAAGGACTGTTGAATTACTAGGTGACCATGCCAAGTCACATGAAGCACATGGGCTAGCCAACTATGTTGCACTATGTGTCTCATGGACCCAAGAGGAAGCATCATATACTAGTGAGGACAGCCAAATCACTAGGTGAGTTCTATGTAAACAAGTAACTATGCAACCAAAAGAGAGCATAGCATGATGTATGCCCCCACCTTAAAGTGATTGCTAACTCCTATCAAGGAGAAATTGTGTTAAGGTACAACAAATCACAAAATAGGCGCGAGAGCTTTCCGTAAGCACATTCCCATAAGGTATGTGTTCCAAAAACTACATCACACAAAGGGGTTGTCCCCACCAAAAGGCAAGCCGAGGTGATGCTACAGGCATGATACACAATGGATTGTGTAGTCATGGTATGATGGAAGCATAGAAACAAGGTGCCACATAAACAAACATTAAAGAAACAATAAATTATATTAAGTAACAACACAAAGGGATCTACTTAACTAGCATCAATATGTGAATGGTTGCATTATAGGAGAATCTCAAGAATGAATATATATATATATATATATATATATATATATATATATATATATATATATATATATATATATATATATATATATATATATATATATATATATATATATATCCTGAACTTTCATCATCCGCTAGCTAATAGAACTACATAGACAAAGGAAGAAGTATCACATGAAATAACAAAATAAACACCCCTTGGGTCAACAAGGGAGAATTTTGAAACATCCTACACCTTGCATCATCCCCAAAGGACACAACAACAATACAAATTATGACATATAGAAGAATGATGATATAAATAGAGAGAATTTCACAATGGATTTTGGTCCCTTTGTATCCTTGCACCTACAAGAGTGTCAAGGGTCATCCAAAGAGAGCTTAACAACACAACAATAACAATAAATAAAGCATCAAGCAGCACATCACAGGGGAAAAAAGTTACATGCACGCATAACATAAACAAGAAAGGTACCTCACTTGTGAGTCAACCTAAAGAAAATCATCCTCCTCCCAATCTTGCTCATTATCCATTTGGAAAGGTGGACAAGATGCTAGAGGAACTATAGCACGTGAGGTATAAGGAACAATAGCCATACCAATATAATCTTTGGCCTCGCTATTAGAATGTAGTACAATAGGCTCCATAGAAACTTGCGAAGTTTCTTTTTTTTCTATAGGAGACATAATGGTGATAGTTGTCTCTTTGACGTCCACCAATGATAAACACTTACGAAGAGGGAGATTCTCCTCTCCTATGACAAGGCAAGCTGTAGCACGACGATGCTTCTTTCTTTCTCTTGTAATCTTATTTCATTTATCTTTATTCATGATGTTTTTAAGGGGAACTACAGTATCTTCCAACATAGGTTCCTTTTCTTCCTTTACTTTAGGAACATTAGAAGAAATGGGAGGAACCACCGAAGACTGGGAGACTATGGGGGAAGGGTTTCTCAATGCAGGATGCTCTTCCTTCTCAACTTGTGAAATATATATATCCGAAACTTTCATCCGCTAGCTAGTAGAACTACAGAGACAAAGGAAGAAGTACCACATGAAATCACAAAATAAACACACCTTGGGTCAACAAGGGAGAATTCCAAAACATTCTACACCTTGCATCATCCCCAAAGGACACAACAACAATACAAATTACGACATATAGAAGAATGATGATATAAATAGAGAGAATGTCATTATGGATTTTGGTCCCTTTGTATCCTTGCACCTACAAGGGTGTCAAGGGTCATCCAAAGAGAGATTAATAATACAACAATAACAATAAATAAAGCATCAAGTAGCACATCATAGGAGAAAAAAATTACATGCATACATAACATAAACAAGAAAGGTACCTCACTTGTGAGTCAACCTAAAGCAAATCATCCTCCCAATCTTGATCATTATCCATTTGGAAAGGTGGACAAGATGCTAGAGGAACTATAGCACATGAGGTATAAAGAACAATAGACATACCAATATAATCTTTGGCCTTGCTATCGGAATGTAGTACAATAGGTTCCATAGCAACTTGTGAAGTTTCTTCTTTCTCTATAGGAGACATAAAGGTGATAGTTGTCTCTTTGGCATCCATCAGTGATAAATGCTTACAAGGAGGGAGATTCTCCTCTCCTACGACAAGGCGAGCCATAGCACGATGATGCTTCTTTCTTTCTCTTGTAATATTATTTCATTTAGCTTTATTCATGATGTTTTTAAGGGGAACTATAGTATCTTCCAACATAGGTTCCTTTTCTTCCTTTACTTTAGGAACATTAGAAGAAATGGGAGGAACCACCAAAGGTTGGGAGACTATGGGGGAAGGGTTCCTCAATGCAGGATGCTCTTCCTTCTCAACTTGTGAAACAGGTGGAAGTATGGGAGTATCCTCAAGTGGTTGAGAAACCTCAGGAAATAAAACTTGCACATTCGATTGCTTGCTGCTTGTCTCCGCAAAGGCAAATGGTATAAAAGTAATATTACAATTACGAGGAGGTCTATTTTGTACATGAAGGTTGTGTCATTGTCCTTGAAGGGATAGCAGAGGGGAAAGCTCAGCATATCTACCAGACACTCAAGGACGGGGAAGAACCTTCGGTTCGGGCTTAGCTTTATTCACTACCTATGGTATAGGAAGAATTACAGTCATAGCCTTAGAAGATCAAGGAGGTTCAGGAACATCACCAGGAGGAATATAATTAAGCAATAACTGTACTATTTTATTTTCTTTGAACTTTTGATATGATAAGAAAAATATATCCTCTCTAGGTCTAGCAACTCCAACTAGTTGTGGCCAGAAGCAGTCAAGTGAAAAGTGTTTGTTTTGAGAAATGAGGTGATACTGACTGTGATGTAAAGCATGTACACGTCCCTCAAATGGAAACTTTAAGCACTTGTGATACATAGAGGGGACTGCCTTCATCAAGCAGAGCCATGGATAGCCCAACTTCACATGAAATAGGTATGATGTAGGAATAATAAAAAAATAAACATCCAAAGCTCTTGGCCTAACCTTAACTTCAAGAGTTAAAGTACCAAGAGTTGGAAGGAAAGACCCATCATGTGCTTTAATAGCCATCTCTGATACATCATATGTATCTCGATGTAAACCATGCATGTAGAGCAACTCTTTAGTTACTACATTCGCCATGCATATAGGATCTATCATAGCACCCCAAATAGGTTTATCATTGATTTGAATAGTAATATAAAGAGGCCCATCAGGAGCTTTGATAGTAGCGTCATGTGGAGTAAAATATATAGCATATTCCAAATCCACTCACTCTTTGTGATGGCGAGCATCCACCATGCAAATATCAACAATATTAGACTCATGATGAGGTAGAGGATCAGTGTATATTTGAAGATTTTGATTAGGAGCCACCACCAATCTATTCCCTTTGTCATTCACACTAGCCACTTGGATGACATTTGAGTCAATGAGGTCTTGAAATTCATGTTTAAGATGCATACATATTTCAGTGTCATGACCAACAAAGTGGTGAAATTGACAAAAAGCCTTCACATCAAAGGAAGATGATTGCATCTTACTTGGATCAAGGGGTCTAACAGGTGCAAGCTTGATGAGATTATTTTGCAAAAGTTGTGTCATGATAGCATAAGGAGATTCTGATAATGGTGTGAAGTTTCTTGTTTTTGGTTTTAACTTGTAAGGGGTGGGAGCAGGAGATGACACTGCCACCACATGATTTCTTATATTATTCACTGAAATTTCATGTATCTTGATGAAGTTTTTGTTTTGTCTTTTAAAAGAATGATTTTGAGACGCTTCGGATTGACCAACTAGAGCCAATGAGGGATTATTCTCATACTGACTAACTGAAAGTTGATAATCATGAAGAGCCATGCAAAGATGAGTGAATGAATCATATCGCATTGACAATATATTATCACGGATGTGAGGTTGTAGGTTTCCTATAAAGATTCTTTGCACATCAACATCTAGAATAGAATATTGGATTTGTGGGAAGAGGGCTTGATAACGACCCATGAAATTTTTTATTTTCTCTTTCATTCCTTGTTTGTAATGAACCAAATCCATCAAATAGACTTGAGGTCTAATGTTTGCTTGAAAATGCTTGATAAATTTGTTAATTAATTGTGTGAAAGAAGTTATAGAATTAGGAGGTAGCCAGCAAAACCAATCCAAGGTTGTGTCCTTGAGTAACCTAGGAAAGAGTTTTGCCAAGATCGCATCCTCAAAGAATAAATCACTACACATAGTAGTAAAAGCTATCACATGGTTGTTAGGGTCTCCCTTCCCATTATATTTCTCAAAACGAGGGGTCTCAAACTTATTGAACAAAGGAGTTCTTAGGATGGAATAGGATAAAGGGCTATGGATATAATGTGTTTTCATACTAGGCTTAGGTGGACTATTACTCATGTTGGCCAATTGTTGTTGGATGGAGGTCATATTTTGCAATAATTGGTTTACGACAGGGTCAGAAGCGAAGTCAGGTAGAGAATGGAATGAAGGTCTAGGTGATGGTGTATGAGTAGCCTTTTGAAATGTGATAGGTGGTTTAGATGTAGGTGGAGTCACATTAGGAGTGGAATTTATGTAGCTATATAGAACATTACTATAATGGCGTACATGATTCCTAGTGGATAACCCAACACGTGGTAGCATTATTACTCGGATGTGTGGTAGTGGCGAGAATGGTAGAAGTATAAGTAGTAATAGGGAGTGTAGTTATGGGTGTCGACACTTGAGCCCCTATTTGATTAGAAGTGGCATTGGTTATGATTTCAGTGCAACTAGATGTCGATAGAATGTTGTTATGCACTATATGCGCAATGCCACACGAGACTTCCAATCCTTCTTGACCTTCAAGAAAAAGACTTCATAGACTCAACAACAGGGATGGCCTCCTTAGCTATGTGCTCCACACTCACAAATTTCTGTAAATTAGCCAACTCCATGTCTAATCTCTGAATTTGTGATTCAGGAACATGAGCCACAAGGTCATCAATGTTGATGGATTCACGTAAGTTTGATGCTTCAAGAAGGTGCAAAGTAGGGATGCTAGGAAGAATTGATGGATCTTCTTGTGTGATAAGGCTAGGAATCTAGGGTTTTGATGTATCAGTATAATCATTATGCATAGCATTCAAACCCATAATTCACCAACTTCTTCGCGCAAGAAGATTAGAATTGGGGCACCACGTCACAAGGCTCATAAAGCATCTACAAGATTTAGTAACACACAAGATGCACTAATAGAAGAAATGAATGAAGCAAGAGAAGGATTTGAGTTTATGTTTAAGTGAAGCAATAATATCCCTTAATTAAATCCAATTCTACTCAAATCCATTTGAATATCAACTATGCTAATGCTAAGTCCAAACACAAATTTCAATGTTTGTTTCCAAAATGCAACAATTCAAAATTGTTCCTATCTTCAATTTTCAATGCAAGATGACAAATGAAATGTTGTATAAAAATTCAAAATTAGATTTAAAATGCAAATGACAATAGAAAAATCTAAAATTAAACTATCTTTCATAAACCCTAGAATGCAACATTCACTAGGTTTCACAAAAATGCACTTTTTGCACAATTTCTAGTTATATCAATGACTCAAATGCACAATGCAACAATATAAAATGATAAACTATTGCAATTCCAATCAAATCTGATGTAAAAATCAGAAAATAAGATTATTCTATGATGATCTGTCATTTTCAAATGCAAACAAAGCGATAACTATGCAATTCTTAAATCTACAATGAAGTTTTTCTTTTTCAATTTTCACATGCAAAGATGCAAGAATGTTTTGAACATAAATAATGATAAGGTATAGCGAATGACAATGCTTTAATCAAACTAATCAATGAAACAAGATCTAAACAATCTTCAAATCTATAAACCCAAGGGTCAAAACTAGCAAGATATTTTTATAAATGCAAGGTTTTGACAAACCCTAGTTTTGAAACTATGCAAAATTTAACTATGTATGAATGCAAAATGATTAATGAACTCACTCCCAATCATATCTATCTAAAATAAGAAGGATGCAAAGGTGCAAGGAATGACGGGTTCACCAAAATCTTATGTGGAAAAGAGTGATCTAACCTAAGGAGTTAAACTAGGTCAAACCCTCTTCTACAAACATTAGGACACAAACCAAGCTTGTCTTCTATCCAAGAAGGAGATCCAAACTTCAAGGGTTCTGCCCTTTTTTTGTATATAGATGGATCAACCAAGTTCATCCAAAGTCAAGCAAATAAGTTAAGACTAGTGATCAAACCCTAGAAGATGAAGAACAAACTACAACTAACTATCAGAAACAGATCACATCAAACAAAAAGCACAACAGAGGTCAGAGGAAGATTCAAAACCTAGATCTTGTAGCAAAAATGCCTACGACCAAGGTGCTTGGGCATCCTAGGCCTTTTCTAGGGTTTGGTAAAAAATTAAATATCACCAAACCTATACCTATCTGCTCTGCCTTCTTCCCAAAAATCAGCTCCTAAAATCTATTTCTCTCACCTGCACATAAGGAGAGAGGAAAATGTTGTGTTTTGTATAAGGGCTTGCCTTAGTCAAACCCCATGTTGGTGTTCCCACTTCCACTACAATGATGATTAGATCCAAGAGTGTGTTCCCTAGGAGGGAAGAGGCCAGATTTGTAATAATATGATGAATAATGAATGATAATAATGATGAAAACAACAAAAGAGATGACCTTAGTTGATGAAGATGACTCAAGATCCTACAACAAAGGAGAGTAATGAATAGGGCTTCAAACTTCCTTCAAAGCCTGCAAACAAACTTCAATAGCATCCACAAGTAGATAATGCTCCAAGCATGAAAAACACTTTAGCATAGAACACAATATCACAAGATAATTCCTTCTCATAAGCTAGTGGTCATCTAGGTGTAAAATGCACTACAACACATTTAAATATGCATTCACACTCACTCATGACAAATAAAACTTAATTAGGCCGACAAATACAAAATGAAGAAGTGTCCTAAGCTAACACTACAAAGTGGGGCTAAAGTTCCTCGTGGCACCCTCAAATTTTTCAAATTTGATGTGCCAATATTCTTTCGAAGTGTCGACGGAGGCTTGGGTGACAGGATGCACAATCTACCCCGGAGGCCACCTTTGGGCATTAAAATTTTTCAACTGAGAAGTTATCTTGCAAATCTGGTTGGTGGAATATTTTTTGGCACATATGTGAACATGCCTGCTCAGTTTCGTGTTCCTGGGACAAGTTTTGGTGGGCCTTTTAATTATTTTCTGACTGCGATTAGGCTAATTTTGGCTTCCCAAAAAGTTTTAAATTTCACAATTCTGAAAGTGACCCAGTTGTCAATTTGGTCTCAAACATCTTCAGTTCCAATTTCGTCAAAATTAGAGATCATTTGATGTATTATTTTAATACATTTTTGTTGCGAACTCACTCGACGGGCCAATTTACAAAGCAGGTACCAGAAATTGGTCGGCAAAGCAAAATCTAAGGAGATGGGTTTGCTTGAAATAATTGATTAGGCCCCTGCGCAAATTTTCATGGCTATCGGGCACCCGGTCTACCCACAGTGGAAAAGCGCCAACTGGTCATTGAAGGAAATTCGAAATCCGTCAAAATTTAAAGTTTGAAATTTGCAAATATAAAAATCAAATGATAAAATTGCATTCTAGGAAGGGGACATATAGAAATGAAGTTTCTCGAGTGACTTTGAAAAAAGTCATATAAGGAAAGCTTATAAAAATTTATTAAACTTTTATTAAAGCTTATGAATGAAATATGGAGTGCATGGTATGGCTTATCGCACCGCAGCCCCTCCCCTACTATCTCTTTTGACCCCTGCGATGGTGCGATAAGCCCATCACAGGGCTTATCTCACCTTCTCCTTCATTCTGCAAGCAACAACTATGTATTTCCTTTGATTTTGTGGCGGATTTCGATGATTTTTCTGCTACTCAGGCGGATTTTGATGTTGCAGTTACGTTTTTGGTCTTCTGAGCAATTTTTGATGGTTATTTTTGGCCCAAATTTGCTGCCTCATGCTGCAAAATTACCCTACATCCATTCTTGAGACATGTATGGAGGTTTTTTTTTTTTTTTTGACAGTTTTTGGCTGCTCTAGAAAGGATTTGGTGTTGAATCACGTTTTTCACTTTCCAGGGAATTTTTGAAGGCCATTTTTGACCCAAATATGCATTTTTATGCTTTGAAATCTTCCTCAGACCATTTCTTGTGCATTGGTGAAGGTTTTTTTCTTATTTGGAGCGATTTTTGGTTACGAGAGTGATGCAAAACGCCTCTGTTTCTTAGAAAACGACCCAAAAAATTGATTGGGCAGGAAATCAAATTTGCAATCTTATTCTTCTAAGGTTAAATGCAATGGAGAGGCTGAAGAATGGATTCTCCAGCTACTGCGTTCAAGTTGGAAAAATTTTGAAAAAATGCAAAAATTAAAATAGGAATATTAAATTATATTTTATTCATTTTCTTCTCCTCTTGTGTTGTAAGTTTATGAGTTGTATGTTAAGTGTTTTATGCATAAACTTTATCTGTTTCATGTTGACTTAGATGAGTAATGCTTCATTGCATGTATTCAGTTGTTTGTCTCCAGGTTGTGTATATTTTTCTTTTGAATCTGAATAGCTAAGGGTTATTTAAGGTTCTGGTACATGGGTTCATTGTGTTGAGTGCTTAATCTTTTACTTTTGCTCAAGGATTAGATTAAATGTTTTAGGTTAAGCATTGGGAAGAATATATTGCAGTAAGGATATTTGTAAGCATGGATAATTGAATACTCATACTTGGGTAGTATTTGTAAGGTAAATACTAACAAAAACCCCTTGAAACCTGATCATTGTTGTAGGTTTATGGTAGACATTCACATATATACATCTATTTGATTCATTGCCCTAAGATAGGCACCAGTCTGTTCTTGTGTTAAGGTTATGATCCAAAGCCCTAATCTTACATCCATATATAAAACAAAATCAGAATATCATTTGAAAACTTTTAGATTTTAGGAATAGGGTTTTAGATGCATGCTCTCATATTCAACCAGTTAGATAGTCCAAGAACACTGCCAATCTGGATTTATCTTACACATCTTGGTCCATACATGAGAGCATTCTACCTGGTATTGAAAAGCTAAATCTTTTTATTCAAAGAGAGTCAAAGTTAAATCTTTTGTTGTAAGGGATACCCCCTAGGTGTGGTAGAACCTGAAGTGAAGCGGAGGCAAGTGCAAACAACCTCCTGTCTCTGTTGGCCGAATCATACAGTGAACCTGTTGATAAGAAGTGACAAACCTTTAGGGTTATCTACTTGCTGATTTGGGACCCAACAGAACTGGTGACTCTGCTGGGGACTAGATGCATATCTAATTGGAAAGAGTCAAGTGATTTGAAGACTGGAAAACCTACTTTCTAGTGAAATTATTGCAACATATCTGGATACTTTGTGTGAATAATGGTGCTTTGCTGACGAAATGAACTCAGGAAATTATTTGATCTTTGAAGAGCTTTCAGTTGTTTGAAGATTTCATCCTCTTTGAAGAGGTGGCGACTCTACAAATGAACTTGATTGATTGTAGATGAGTTGTTCCTATTTATGCAAGTTGATTGCATGGATTTGCAAGGTTTCTAGTCATGAGAAGAAAATCATGAAGTCTGCAATAATTTCCAAGTATTTGATCCTTAACTCTCGATTCGTCTCCAAAGAAAAATAAATCAGATAGGTAGAAGCTATTTGTGACTATTTTATGTAGAATGTTGTTCTCATGCTTAAGTGAGATTCTACTATGGTGAGTTAAGGATTTCATTGGAGATTTAAGATTTTGTCAAGAGATAGAACTTGGGTTGAGTTGTTGTGAAGGAAATTGATTATTAGTAGAGGCATAATTGAACGTGGGCTGTTATTATTTTTGTCTTTCTGCACATTTGAATGTCACAATGCACTGTGTGTCACAACAACTAACATACCTTTAGAAAAGAGTCTTCTCTATTGAAAGATACAGAGCTTTGGATTTTAATGGTATCCAAAATTATCCAAACCCTGTTCCTGATATAGTGAGGAATCATCTATCAAAGTTCAATGGTGGAAAGTGTGAATCAGCAAGTAGGCACCTACAAGAGTTTGTTGATGTGATGGGAGACTATGAACTTGATTTTGAGGATGTTGTCATGAAGTTATTTGTTTAGTCTCTAAAGGGAGATGCAAGAGATTGGTTCTCTTACTTACCGGCTTGCTCAATTTATTCTTGGGAAGAGTTCAAAGTAGCATTCATGGAGCAGTTTGGTGAGAAAATTAACCCAAGTTTAGTGATAAAAAATTTTGTGGACATCCAAAAAGGAGAAGATGAATTGGTTCCTGCATTCAACCTCATATTTTCAAAAGAAATGAAGGATATTCTAGAAGGTATAAGACCAAATGATTCATTTTGCTTGTATGTGTACCTAAGTGCATTTGATGAAGAAGTGAGCTACCTCTTAAGGGATAAAGAGCCCACCACATTGTATCAGGCATTCAGTTTGCAATAGACATTGAAAACAACTGGAAGTATGGCATGCATAAATATTTTTATCTGCAAGTGCTTGTTGCCCCAAGACCCCAATGTCAATGGAGTGTGTAATTCAAGTCTTAAGAATGAATGCCAGAGCACTTACACCCCTGTTGTCCCAACTTATGCATCAGCACAGTGTGATTACACAAGAGATGTGGCATCTCAGAATGCAGGCAGTTGCTACCCTATTGAGAAAAATCAGAATATTATGCACATAACTGGAAAAAGTTTGTCAGGGAGTCAAGATCCATCTTGTGTCAGTGAGAATGGTGAATGCAATCAGCCCACAATCAACACATATGTAGGGCAATATGTCAATGGTGAAGATAAAGGTGCATGGCACGATGACAAAGTAGGTATATATGAAATTTCTTCCTGTGATATCTCAGATGGTGAAGAGGTAAAAGAGATGTAAGATGTCCATCCTCGTTATGTTTCAACTAGAGATAGCAGTGCAAGTGTTGCAAATGTTTCATCGCATAGAAGTGTTCATGATTTTAAAAGTAAAATTTTAAGCACTCCTTCTGAGGACTCTCAGCATAGCTTATGTAATGAAGAATCCCTTTGTGATGAGGATCATGATGACAACAAGTCTAATTATTTCTTTGTGGATTATGAATGCTTCTAGGAGGATGTTGATGTGCATAACATTGGAAATTGTGCTGATTCAGATCTAGATGTGAAGCCACTAGCTGATGAAATTAATGATGAGATGGAATATGCATGTTTCTTTGTAGAGATGGACATGTCTTCATTCAATAAGGGGTGCAATAGTGTAAAGCTTGATGAGGACACATGCCTTCTTGTTGGTAAACAAGAACCATGCTATGGTAGATCTGCTGAGTCCAAGTTAGATGCTTTTCCATTAATTGACAATTGCAGTAGTGAGTATGTTACACAGAAATATGAGATTTGTGACTTGAGATTAGGTCTTGAAAATTTTGAGCCTGTATTTGAAACATTCCACATGGAATTGTATAATGGTCTGAATGATGAGTTTGATATCATATGTGAACCTGAGATGGAAACGTTTGTTGATGCATGGGATGTTGATAAAAATGAAGTTTCAAGTGATAATTCTGATCTGAATGATGGCAAGGATGCCGTGGATTTTAATCAGCCTTGTTTCCAAGCCACAGAAGCATGTAATAGTGTGATTGATTTGCAAGTCTCAAGTGAGTATGAATGTCATTATAGTGCAGATTTGCAGCTACAATTTGGCTTAAATGAGTCAGGGCAAATATTTCTTGATGAGATTACTGGACAAGTCCTCTTTGAAGCCTTTATATTTGATGTGCAAGCTGAATATGATTTCAAGATTAATGGTGCCAACTATCAGAGGGATTATGAATGTTTTCAATTTTCAATTCAGTTGGGTGAGCATTTAGTTAAACATGATAGTGAGTTGGATAAAATAAAATGTCAAAATAATTATGGATTTCAGTTAATGTATAGTTTTCAGATTAACAGGGGCAGGCTCAGTGATATGATAGAACATGGCAGTGACATGGTTAGTTTATGGGTAGTTCATGTCAGTGTTTTCAATTGTGATTTGGGGCATTTAGATGAAAATTAGGTATTTGACACAAGAGGCTTCTGATTTTTCATTTTTGGGGGCCCGGAGCCACCAAATAAAATTGAAGGTATGATTTTTAATGCAAAATGGAGTGTTAACTCTGTAGCCCAATGGACTAGGCACCTAGTCTACGTCCCGGAGATAGCCGGAATCTCACCACGCCTGCAAGAGGCATGCATCCTTGAGTAAGAGCCACTGGTGGTACCCTCAAATTTTTAAAATTTGATGTGTCAGTATTCTTTTGAAGTGTCGACAGAGGCTTGGGTGACTGGATGCACAATCTACCCTGGAGGCCACCTTTGGCGATTAAAACTTTTCAACTCAGTAGTTATCATGCAAATCTAGTTGGTGGAATGTTTTTTGGCACATATGTGAACATGTCTTCTCAGTTTTGTGTTCCTGGGACAAGTTTTGGTGGGCCTTTTAATTATTTTCTGACTACGACCGGGCTAATTTTGGCTTCCCAAAAAGTTTCAAATTTCGCAATTCTGAAGGTGACCCAGTTGTCAATTTGGTCTCAAATGTCTCCAATTCTAATTTTGTCAAAATCAGAGACCATTTGATGCATTATTTTAATGCATTCTTATTATGGCGAACTCACCCAATGAGCCAATTTACAAAGCATGTGCCAGAAATTGGTTGGCAAAGTGAAATCTAAGGAGATGGGTTTGCTTTAAATAATTGATTAAGCCCCTGCACAAATTTTCACAGCCATTAGGTACCCGGTCTAGTCACAGTGGAAAAGTGCCAAATGGTTGTTGAAGGAAATTCGAAATCCGTCAAAGAATAAAGTTTGGAATTTGCAAATATAAAAAATCAAATGATAAAATTGCATTTTAAAAAGGGGACATATAGAAATGAAGTTGAACATGACTTTGAAAAAAGTCAAAGTTTATAAGTAAAGCTTATAAAAGTTTATTAAACTTTTATTAAAGCTTATGAATGAAATATGGGGTGCGATGGTATGGCTTATCGCACCATCGCAGCCCCTCCCCTGCTGCCTCTTTTGACCCCTACAATGGTGCGATAAGCCCATCGTAGGGCTTATCTCGCCTTCTCCTTCATTTTGCAAGCAACAATGATGCATTTCGTTCGATTTTGTGGCAGATTTTGATGATTGTTCTGCTGCTCAGGCAGATTTTGATGTTGCAGTCACGTTTTTGGTCTTCTGAGCAATTTTTGATGGTCATTTTTGGCCCAAATTTGTTGCCTCATGCTGCAAAATTACCCTACATCCATTGTTGAGGCATGTATGGAGGTTTTCTTATTTATTTTTACGGTTTTTGGCTGCTCCAAGCTGGATTTGGTACTGAATCACATTTTTCACATTTTGGGCAATTTTTTAAGGCCATTTTTGACCCAACTATGCATTTTTATGTTTGAAATCTTCCTCGGACCATTTCTTGTGCATTGGTGAAGGTGTTTTGCTTGTTTGGAGCAATTTTTGGTTGCCAGAGTGACCTCTATTTCTCAGAAAACAACCTAGAAAATTGATTGGGTAGGAAATCAAATTTGCAATGTTATTATTCTAAGGTTGAATGCAATGGAGAGGCTGAAGAATGAAATACCAATTCAGAAAAATGGATTCTCCAGCTTGCGGTTCAAGTTGGGAAAATTTTGTGAAAATACAAAAATTAAAAGAGGAATATTAAAGTATATTTTATTCATTTTCTTCTCCTCTTTTAATATATTGTTATTTTATTCCCAATGTATTTTGGAGGGAATATGTATTAAAAAAATATATATCTTACCTACCTCCAGAATGCAGTTAATTTCTAGGGCAACATACTTTGGGCATAAAAAACATCTGGGCTCTCATTTTCGCTATTGTTGAAGATTCGGGAATTTTGGAGAAGTAACAAAATACGAAGTTTTTGGGTTGTTCTATCTCTTGTGTTGTAAGTTCATGAGTTGTATGTTGAGTGTTTTATGCATAAACTTTATCAGTTTCATGTTGACTTAGATGAGTAATGCTTCATTGTATGTATTCAGTTGTTTGTCTCTAGGTTGTGTATATTTTTCTTTTGAATTTGAATAGCTAAGGGTTATTTAAGGTTCTGGGACATGGGTTCATTGTGTTGAGTGCTTAATCTTTTACTTATGCTCAAGGATTAGATTAAATGTTTTAGGTTAAGCATTGGGAAGAATATATTGCAGTAAGGATATTTGTAAGCATGGATAACTGAATACACATACTTGGGTAGTATTTGTAAGGCAAATACTAATAGAATCCCCTTGAAACCTGATCATTGATGTAGGCTTATGTAGACATTCACATATATATACATCTAGTTGACTTCTTGCCCTGAGATAGGCACTAGTCTATTCTTGTGTTGAGGTTATGATCCAAAGCCCTAATCTTGCATCCATATATAAAACAAAATCAGAATATCATTTGAAAACTTTTAGATTTTAGGAGTAGGGTTGTAGATGTGTGCTCTCATATTCAGCTAGTTAGATAGTCCAAGAACACTATCAATCTAAGTTTATCTTACACATCTTGGTCCATACATGAGAGCATTATGTTTGGTATTGAAAAGCTAAATCTATTTATTCAGAGAGAGTCAAAGTTAAATCTTTTGTTGTAACAGATACCCCCTAGGTGCGGCAAAACCTAAAGTGAAGGGGAGGAAAGTGCAAACAACCTTCTATCTCTGTTGGCCGAATCATATATTGAACCTATTGATAAGAAGTGGCAAACCTTTAGGGTTTATTGTTTGTTGATTTGGGACCCAACAATTCCCAAGTGAGACTAGGGTGCTTGGGCACCCTAGACCTTTAGCCCACAAACTCTAGAAGGTGTCCAATACAGTAGGCATAGTCCATTTCTAAGTTGATTCCATCAGGTTTATTTATCAGGATCAAGATTTTTTATTGTTTTAAGCTCAAAAAGGTTAAAATAGGTCTTGATTAACAAAGGCAACAAAATAGGTCCTATCCGGTGCTAAACTAAATGTAAAATGCTAGTGTGCACATTTTACGACATAACATCTACTAGACAAAGTAGATTAGAAACTTACTCCAGAATATTGCAGTGAGATTAAACTTGAGGAGCATTTACAAAATTACATTAGGGAATGGACCAATAAAAGGGAACATGATCACAAGATTTATACTCATCTTTTCTATTGGACACTATCACCCATTGCAAAAACTTGGTATATTAACCAAGCAAAGAGAGGAGAAACTAGATATTAGGCCATGGTGTAGGACAACTTCTATAATTTTTTTTTTTTTATAGCCTGAACAAACTTATTCACATCACTCCAAAATATGAGGGAGGTAATGTTATCTCCAACATAAGAAGTTAGAATAATGGGTGGAAACAAGAGATATTAGACCATCCCACAAAAGGAAAAGGGTATCTAGAAATTAACATAATGGATGGACAAGGTGAAAATCCCACTGCAAGATCTATCCTACACCTTAGGGAAAACCAAGGAAACTGAGGAAGAAGAGGCCCCACAAAACTTGAAGGTAGAAATTGAGGAAGGTGAAAGAGAGATAGCTACTATGAATGCATCTGAAAATAAACACATCAATGAACCTCTAAGGACAAGGGAGGAAAACATAGCCATAGAAGAGGGCACTAAAATGGAAAAATTAGACATTACTAGGATGAAAGACAAGTAATGCAAGATGCACAATATTGAAGGAGTATGAAGACCTGTATCCCTGCACAAATTCCCTAATCTTAAAGGTATCAAGGAGGAAGCGAGGATGATGAAAATACAATTAAAAGGAGCAAAACCACAAAGGAAGATACCTTATCGACTTCCTAATGTTAAGATAAGAGTGAAGGATGAAGTGGACAAGATGTTAGTAGGAGATATTATTGAACCTATAGAAGATGCAAAATTGATAAGTCCTATGGTGGTACAACACAAGAAAAATGGTGAAATAAGAGTATTCATTGATTCTAGAGATCTAAACAAGGATTTCATACATGATCTATTTCAAACCCCATTTATAGAAGAAATCTTAGAATCAGTACTAGGAAGGGAAATTTATTCATTCATAGATAAGTTGTCAGATTCCCTCAAGTAAAAATTTAGGAAAAAGGTCAACCTAAAACCACATTTATAACTAAACATGGGAATCATTTATATATATTGTAATACCATTTGAATTAAGGAATGCACTTGTGGTATTTGACAAAATCATGATCAATGCATTTAAGGACATCATTTACAATGTCCTAGAGGTATAACTAGATGAATGGCTAGTATATGGTATAATTAAAGACCATGTCCAAGTACTTATGATAATGTTCAAATGATGTAAAATTTTGCAAATTTCATTTAACCTTGAAGAAATGCATATTTTTGGTACCTTTTCGAACCCTCTTAGGACACATCATATGCAAGGAAGTCTTGATGGTTGATCCATTGAAGGTACAAATACTCTTAAATCTTATAGCCCTAAAAATATTAACAAAAGTGAAGACATTTTTTGGATACATAGGATATCATCGGAAGTTCACCAAATGATATGTAACATTTGTTGCACCAATAGAAGAATTCCTAAAGAGTAAAACTAGAAAAACCTTCCAATGCACAAACTAGTGCCAAGAATCCTTTGATACATTGAAAATAGAAATACTTGAGGCATCAATCTTAGTTTTCCCATTTATAAATATTCCTTTCCATGTGCATTTGGATACTTTAGACACTATAATTGGAGTAGTGTTAGCACAACCAAGGGAAAACAAGGACCATCCAATTGCATTGGCTACCCACAAACTGTCATAATTAGAGAGAAACTACATTATAATAGAAAGATAGATCATGTGTTGACTATGGTCTATGTGTTGCAAAAATTTAGAAACTACCTCTTAGAAACTCCATTTACATTCTTTATAGATCATGAGCCACTTAAGTATTTAATGAATATACTAATGATACAAGGGAGAATTTGTAGATGGTTACTTCTATTTCAAGAATTTGATTTCAAGATCATGGTAAAACCTAAAAAATCCAACCAAGGACAAGATTATTTATCTAGGATTGATGCAAGGGAAGAATAGAGATAAGTAGAGGAAGAATGACCAAGCACAAATATGTTTAGAATAAATGTGGTACCAAAAGAACTAATAGAAGTAGCACAACTATTATCTACAAGACAATTCCTAGAAAACTATTCCAAAAATGAAATATATAGACTATTGAAGTATTTACCATACACATTGATCCAGGGAGAATTACATGTCATAGGTAGGGATGAAATTATAAGAAGATTTATCTTAGAACATGAAATAAATAACATTTTACAAGAATCTCATGAAGGAATATTTGGAGAGCATAACTCAGGAGAAGGCACCATAAGGAAGGTGATGCTAGTAATACTATGGTGGCCTACATTATTTAAGGATGCAAATAAATATGCCAAATAGTGTGACATGTCAAAGGGTAGGGAAACCTACCATAAGAGATTAAATGCCTTTTTAGCTAGTACTGGCACAAGTTCCAATTGAGAAATGGGAAATTGATTTCATTAGACCTATTGATCCCCTTACAAAGAAGTCAAAAGAAAGATTTATCACAAAAAGGATTGAATATCTCACAAAATGGGTAGAAGCTAAAGAAAAAAAGGATTTACTAATCAAACTACCACAAATTTCATTTACTAGAATATTATAACAAGATTTGGTTGCCTCCTTACCATAACAAGTGATCACCAAATATATTTTGTCAACAAAATAATTGTTGAGCTTCTAGACACCTTTATGATCACTCATAATAGAAATAGGCCATACCACCCTGAAGCAAATGGATCAAGCGATGCACTAAATGAAATTATAGGCATTGCACTCACCAAAATGTGTAATAGTGATACTATAGATTGGGATATTAAGATACCAACAGTATTATGGGCTTATAGAACCACCTATAAAAGACTGACTAAATTTTGCCCATTTGAACTAGTGTATTGAACTAATGCGACATTACCTATCCAATACATTGTACCAAACTTAAGGTTGGCCAAGTAAATTATGGTTGAATGAAGAAGAATCTCTTTAGGAAAGACTAAGAGAACTAGAAAATTAGATGAGAAAATATTGTTAGTAGCCTTTCACCAAAGTTTGGAGAAGAAGCACTAAAAATTATGGCATGATAGAAAATTGTAGCATAATATTTTCCAAATTGGTGATGTAGTTCTCTTATAGGATAGAAAATTCAATAAATGGGGAGAATTAAAGAGGTGATTGTTAGGACCCTATAGAATTGCAAATATATCTAAATATAGAGCTATAAAATTAAAATCCACTATAGCATGAACCAATAAATGGTTACATAAATTGTACAACATTAAAACGTTATCAAGAAGGGACATAAAACTAGAAAATAAGGAAAAGAATCATTTTTGTACCATATCATAACATAGACATAAAATCATAGGATGTGAGGAACACTCCAATAGAAAGACTAGCAAGAAGGACTAGGTAGATAAGAAAAAATAAATGTGAAAATACACCATTAAATGCGTATAAAACCAACACAAAATAAAAGAGAAACTCATTGGTAGAAAATTGCTAAATGTGCATTGGAGAAGAAGAAAACTAATTGGTCTTGCAAGATATTAGGGAAATAAAAAGGAGTACAAGAAGAAAGAATAGTTGTAGTGATGGCCACTCCAATCCTTGTTGAGGCTTTAAAAACCCACACCATAGGTATAAGAAGTAGTTGTTTACATTCATGGACATAGACCTAGATGGCACATTATTATTTATTACGACAAATGTTTTATATGTAGAAGATGAGAGGAATTCTATCCATAATTCACTCATTAAGATAGATCATACATCCTTTAAATCTATTCACAAAACACTATTGAGGCTAGGGAAAGAAGAATACTTGCCACAATATCAATAAGTTCCAAACCTTAAGATAGATGTCTAAAAGGATTTCCTTGATTTCACAATAGAACATGCATGGGTATGTATAATCCTTAGTCATATCCATCATGAATACATGTATCTAGATAAACCATATAGAGTTAGAAAGGAAGCAATACATGTGGTGACTAGATTCTACAACAAGAGAGATTTACCCTCAAAGAAGAATATAAACAACACAAGGATCTCTGATCTCACTGGTGCCACAATAGATGGGTGAAACCTAGCTATGTAGACACCCAAAAATGACCCTTTGCCCAAAACACTTGCATACATCAATTATTTCTAAATCACCTACATTAAACGTTAATTAAATAATCTAATTATTTAATTAAATTCGTCAATTTCCTCTAAATCACATGATTTCAATATTAATTGAATAAATCCTCTTTATTTAATTAGTTTCATCAAAATTCACTTTATTCCAACAAATTAAATAATTTTCATTATTTAATTAAATCATTATCCTCTTTCAAATATTCAAATCCACATTAATTAAATAAATCAATTATTTAATTAATTTCATCAAATTTTCCTCTTATCCACAATTAAATAATTTTAACTATTTAGTTAATCAATTATTCCTCTAAATTTAAACAAATTGTTCAAATGTATTTAAGTTGACCTTCATCTTCTAAAAATAAATAAAATCAATATTTTATTTATATCCTATTTATTCTTCTATCATGCAAAATAAATTAAATCAATTTATTTGTTTAATTTATTCTCTATATTTAATCTTCATATCGTATCTTCAAATCATGGACAATCAATTAAATAAATTTATTTATTTAATTTTAGTTATCCTCCAATTCCTCTAAAAATATCATTTTCCTCTATGTGCACAACCAGTCTTATTTTTAGAACTTTAAAAAACAAATCTAAAGTTGAGTTTAATTGGCTTTAATCTTATTTTTAATCTCATCAACTCATAAATTAGAAAAAAAATTCTATTTTATGAAATAAAATCCTATCTTTAGCCAAAAAAAATTAATTCAATAAAATAGCTTTTTCAACATGACACATGGCGTGTGCACATTCATCATGAGTTATTTGATTTATCTCGTCCATCCATTTCATTGATTTATCTCCACCATTGATCGATCTTTATTGAAACCTATATATACCCTTACATCCTTTCAAAAATCATCTTCAATCATTCAACTATTGAGCACTCTTCGATCATTTAAGCTTTTGCATTCCTACAACGCATTGAGCTTTTACCATGCATCGTTGAGCACATTGAGTACCTTGAGCACACACTTATCTTCATCATTTATCCACTTGTTGCAACCATGGGTACATGACATATTGAGCAATCCACATTCAACCAAGAGATCAATACAATCTAGGTGATAGCTTTCGATTATTAATTGCATTATTCATTGATTTGGTTATTGTTTAGATCGATCTTTTGATGTTATAGGATTGAGTTGTTATTCATTGTTTTGATTATTATTCAATCTTGATTTTACCTATACACATTCTGGCATGCCCGGTGGGACCCACTTACCTTGTTTTTTTGTAGAAAAACTTGATTTTTTGCAAATAGGTATGGAAAAGCACAAATGACATAAAAAAGCACATCTGAGTGACTGTAAAGCACCTTTGGCTTGCAGAAAAGTGCCTACAGGCAACTGTAAAGTGCCTTTGGTGCACACAAATGTGCATTTGCACCATCCTAAAGCACCTCTGGTCATTTAAAACAAAAAAAGCGCATATGCACAACAGTTAAGTGCCTTTGGTCAGTACTAAAGTGCCTTTGGTCAGTGTTCAAGTGCTTTTGGTTAGTATTGAAGAGCCTTTCATCAACAATGGAGTGCCTTTGGTCAGGAGTGAAGCACTTTTGGTTCGAATGACAGACCTGCAAACTTCAAAACCTTATAACTTTCTTAAAACTTAACGAAATTTGACGATTTTTTTTAAATGGCATAGAAAACCATAAGGAATCTATTGGTGATATTAAATCTTTTGTATCTCGTAATAATTACCAAAAAATTTCTAGATTTCACTTTGATTTTCTAGGGTTTCAGACTTATTGTTAGGGTTTTGACTTGGTTTCTGACATCTTGTTGATTTCTTTGGAACTAATATCACTTGTTGCAATGTATTATCACTCATCAACATCTTGGATCATCACTCAATCATTCAATCATCCTTCGATCTAGCTTTCTTGATGAAATATTATTTTTTGCAGGTCTGTCATTACAAAGGGCTTTTACACAATAGTGAAGCACTTTTGCACAACAGTGAAGCACTTTTACATAACAGCGAAGCGCCTTTGGTCAGCAGTGAGGTGCCTTTGGTCCGAAGTGAAGTGCCTTTGGTCAACAATGAAGCACCTTGGGTTAGTAGTGAAGCACCTTTGGTTTGCAGTGAAGTGCCTTTGGTCAGCATTGAGGCACCTT
Source organism: Cunninghamia lanceolata (assembly GCA_027924645.1). NCBI lineage: Eukaryota > Viridiplantae > Streptophyta > Pinopsida > Cupressales > Cupressaceae > Cunninghamia > Cunninghamia lanceolata. The sequence continues at coordinate 5,320,182 of BSBN01001126.1, forward strand.
TGGTCAGTAGTGAAGCACCTTTGAAACTCAGTAAAGAACTTTTGGTCAATTGATTTGTTTTTACTAACTACTTGAGTTTTGTGGAACTAAACCAACTTGTTGTAGCCTCTTATCACTCAAATAGAGCAAATAGGTTTTCTAACACATCTTTGCAGGACGAACGTTGAAGAATTGCAATCTCTTTTTTTCACTAAGTCTTAGGAACAAATTGCTATCTTAAGGGACAATGGACATGAATGATCTTTTTACAATCTAAAAGTCTTAGGAACAATTGCTAACTTAAGGGACAATTGACATCTATCTTTTGCAATCTAAGTCTTAGGAACAAATTGCTATCTTAAGGGACAATTAACATCTATCATTTTCAATCTTATGTGATTAAGTAGTTGCACCTAGTTATTTTCTTACTAAATAGGATGAATGAACAACTATTTTTCATGCTTGTAAGGTGATAGGTATATGCTCCCCCCTTACAACATCTTGGGTGATAAAAAAACCAAGCTCATCTATCATTTACTTTTAGTTTATCCTTTAGAAGGGCCTACTTTTGGATTGCACTTCATCCAAAAGAGACGACCCTAAGCGGAGTTTTCCACGACATAAATTGGATAAGGTGAAACCTAAGTCCTAACCAGCGTTAGCCTTGCCTTACAGTGCCAAATCAAAAAGAGGTGTACCAACACTTTGTAAAAATGATTTTTGCATTGTGTGAGGTATACGATACTCTTAGTAGGATTGGTCAAATATTTTAGTAGCTTACCACATGGTCACAAGGCATTGGTCCCTCAAAGCAACTAAGAACTCCCTAGCTAGAGACTACCTGATTCACCTCCGAACGTTGTGCTAATTTTTCAGTGCAAGGGCAATCGATAGAAGCCCTCAAGATTACTCACCATTGCCTCCCTTGAGATGAGATAGAAATCCTTAGCTAGCATAAGCTCTTGTGACCTACTTGTAGCTTTCTGGGGAAAGTACATGAGATACCCCTACCCATCCTCTCTCGCAAAGATGGTATAATGCTCACATGTGCTTACCTATGTGATGTCATTTGAGTCGATGGAGATCTAAGTTGTGAGCTGATGTACCACAATGAATCCATGTCTTTAGGGATAAAAAGTTCTTAATTTTTTTGCAATTTTCTTATACCCATGGAAACTTGGGCTTTTTTTGTGAGCCTCGAACATACAATATCTGTTGTGTCAGTCCTTAGCCTCTTTGTTTACTATATATGTTCTCTTGTCAAAGCAAATCCTATCAAAAACTAACCAAAATCTATCAAAATCTGACTTGAAACATCATTGTTCCAAAAAATGTCTTTGTACAGTTCTAAAGTACCTTTGCACCTCAGTAAGGCACCTTTGGTCTATATCTAAGTGCTTTTGGTTAAAGTCCTAAGTTTTTGAGTTCTCAATTGTCATCTTCATCTCAATTCATCCAAGTAGCCCTCCCCATCCTATTTCTATCCATTTCATATTCATTTTCCTCCCAATTTGGTCAAAATCTATCAAAATCTAACTTGAAACATCATTGTTCTAGAAAAGCACCTTTGCACAGATTTGAAGTGCCTTTGCACCTCATTAAGATGCCTTTGGTCCATATCTAAGCGCTTTTGGTTAGGTCCTGAATTTTTGGCATTCCCTATTGTCATCTTCATCCCAATTCATCTAAATTGCTCTCCCCATCCTCTTTCTATCCATATCATATCCATTTCATCCCAATTTTGTCAAAAGCAAACTCACACCTCATCCATCAAACCTCATCCCTAATCATCCCCAAACTACTTGCAATCAAACTCTAACCGCATCCAATCATCCTCCAATCACTTGCCACCATTCCTAAACTATCCTAAACCATCTCTAAACTATCCTAAAACCATCTCCAAACCACCCTAAACTATTCCAAATCAACCCTAAACCATTCCAAATCAACCCTAAACCATTCCTAAACTTCCCTAAACTACTTGAAACCATTCTAAATCAACCTTAAACCATTCCAAATCATCCCTAAACTATCCTAAAACATTCCAATCCATTCCTAAAAACCACTTCATTCCATTCTAAATCCAATCCACTTTAGCTTTCTCTCTCATCATCCAAAGAAATCTATCCAAATCCAAGAGTGAAATTCTTCCTTCAAACTATCCAAACACCCTGAAACACACCAAAGGTGCCTTACTATGCTCAAAAAGTGCCTAGCTACACCAAAGGCTCCTTATTGTGCTCCAAAAGTGCCTAGCTACACCAAAGGCACCTTATTGTGCTCCAAAAGTGCCTAGTTACACCAAAGGCGCCATCCTGTACTCTAGAAGCACCTAGACACTACCAAAAGTGATATATTGTGTTCCATAAGCACCATTATGTGTCGTTTGACATCACTAGTTCTCTAATCAGTCACAGTCTATCTTTAAGCATCAAAAGAGTCAAACTTTAAAGTCCACATCATCATCATAATCCTAGTCAAGCACTTGCCAAGAAGGTCTTAATCGTTAAACCAATGTGTGACACCATGCCAACATTAGAATACCTAGTACCTCAATTCCAAGACCTTCTCCAAGCACTTTACCAAGAACCACAACCCCTAGACCAACGAATCATTCAACGACTACAAGCCTTCATCCAACAACTTCAACTTCAACAAATCCAATCACCTCAAATACAACACCTCATAGCCCAAGCCCAACATTTCATAGCCATTTGTCAATCACAAGCCCAATAAGCACATCATTCTCTATCTATTCATTATCAACCAATGCCTCCTCAATCCCATGTGTCATCATTCATCTTATCCAATCTAGCTAATCAATCTATCCAGATTATCCAATCACATCCTTTAGTCTTGACCCTAATCTTGTTGTAAACCAAATCAATCAATCACTCATCAAGCATATCAATTGTCTTATACATGATGTTGCATTGTTGAAACCAGACCAGGTGTCTTATATGACATGTTTCATTTCCTGAAACTAGACATTATCATCAATCCATCATCCATGGGATATATTGTTCCCACATGATGACACTATCTGTATCAATCATCAGCAATTAATCATTGGCTTACAAATTGACAGGGGCAATACCTTGTTTGTTTTTGAATAATCATCATCATCATTCATCTTATTTGCCATTATCTTTCCTTGTCACCTTGTTTTGAGTGACTGGGGCATCACCATCTCTAAATCCAATCATTTGCTTCCAATCATATTCTTCTATCAAATCAAGCACTATGTTTTGAATTTCTTCGAAATGATGTTACTTTACAACATCATCTCAAAGAGGGGCAAAATATAGACACCTAAAAATGACCCTTCACCCAAAACACTTGCATACATCAATTCTTCCTAAATCACCTATGTTCAACGTTAATTAAATAATCTAATTATTTAATTAAATTCATCAATTTCCTCTAATCACCTGATTTGAACATTAATTGAATAAATCCTCTTTATTTAATTAATTTCATCAAAATTCACTTTATTCCTCCAAATTAAATAATTTCCATTACTTAATTAAATCATTATCCTCTTTCAAATATTCAAATCCACATTAATTAAATAAGTCAATTATTTAATTAATTTCATCAAATTTTCCTCTTATCCGCAATTAAATAATTTTAGTTATTTAATTAATCAATTATTCCTCTAAATTTAAATAAATTGTTCAAATTTATTTAAGTTGACCTTTATCTTCTTAAAATAAATAAAATTAAATATTTTATTTATATCATATTTATTCATGCAAAATAAATTAAATCAATTTATTTGTTTAATTTATTCTTTATATTTAATCTTCATATCTTATCTTCAAATCATGTACAATCAATTAAATAAATTTATTTATTTAATTTCAGTTATTCTCTAATTCCTCTAAAAATATCATTTTCCTCTATGTGTGTAACGCCCGTCTTGAACACCTTAAAGAAATACACATTTATGCTACATGAAACAGGAACATTTTTTTTTTAAATGATTAAGATAACAAAGAAATGTTAACATAACTATCTCCAAGGTTTCAAGGCTGCATTACTTAACAAACCAACTAACATAATTTAACATTCATCAGTAACTGATTCGAATCCAATGCACAATAACTTATTCATACTCATTACATATCGTCAGATAATACAAAAAAACATAACTGAAATGCTTTTATTACACATAAGTACATCATGACATCATTACATTGCCATTTTCAGACTGCATCAGGATGACTTACATTATGAATGATCTGTTCCACAAGTCTGGTACAAAATAATACACATACATCTTCATCAACTGGGACGAGTACAACTGGAACAAATCTTTTCTGCATATGAACTTCGACAAGAATAACCAATGGATAAAATAGCTCTTCCACCCAACCATGTGGAACCCTAAGGTCCACCCCCCGAGCTAGGAGTTAACATGAGGTCCCAAACAATAACAGTTAGGCAGACAAAAGACAGACAAGAACAAAGGACGACCAAACGCCAATACTACACATGACAATAACATAAACAACACAACACAACTTAACATCCAAAGGCAACACATAACGAATGGGGAGAGTACAGCTAGGGAATGCTAGGCTGCAGTAGGGAGGAGTGTCATCACATGGCTTGTCATGGGTTGTCCTGGCAAGCCTTCCTAGGCCCCGGCCCCCATCTTGGGTTGTCTTGGCAGCCTCTCTCGACTCCCGGCCCCCATACAACGCTCATGCGGAATCAACATACCTTTCATGAGGACAAGGTAGTTGATCTTGCCATTCCAGGCCTTCTCATCTCATCTCAAGCCTAAACAAGCACTTGAGCCATGAGTGAGGCATCCACTTATCTTGTTTAGTGTGCTTAACTACCCAACCCCCTAATTCATTATTTAGGTTATCACTTGATTAATCTACTTCCAACGGGTTATCCTGACTACCACTTTGGGCGCTGGCCCCTCGTTGAAAGCCACTCCCCTACCTGCATCTAGAAGACCCTACTCAACAAACATAGCAAACATCATCATGACGATGATGATACATAAACCATGCAAGGCATTAACCATCTTGCATAACCATTATTCTGATATGAACATATACATGTAATAATGCAAGGCATTCACCTTCTTGCATATCATCTCAATTACAAGGACATACTCTTAATACATTTTCCATGGCTTCCAATGAAGTAACTCATAAGAAAAATACTTTTTCACGAATACCAATGTCTCCCCATTGTCTAATCCAATACAACATCCCAAACAAACAAATAAATCACAACATTCATGAAGAGCCTTTCTACACATCATGATGCATTTAGAATATTTACAATCTCTCACAACACCATAACCAAATTCCTTATACATGACAAAAGGCGACATGACTTCAATAACTCAGGACACTTATCAACACATTACATGAAGTCGAAACACAACAACCTTGGCCTCTGGAAATGAACCCTTGACAACTTACACCTTGACCATTTCATACAATTTCAAATCACACTAACTAATTATCAAATTTCCAATACAATAATTATATACCTAATCCTTAACCCATTATCTTAACAAAAAGAAGAAACCATATTAAAACCGATGTCAATCTAAATCAAATTTCATTAACCATAATATATGTAATCACAACGATTTTATTTTAATCAAATACATAATGACAACATTATTCTAAATCCCCAATTTTATTTGACTTTTAACAATCAACTATACTTTTGAAATAATAATAATAATATTAATAATGATAATAATAGTAATAGTAATAATAATCATCATTATTATCATAATACTAACAATAATGATAATAATAATAATAACATTCCTTAGGGTTAATCTAAGCCAATCAAATGAAATGCATACAAGAAAGCACGACTAACCTAGATTAACAATGATGGGTTTTAAACATCTCCATCAATGCATAAATGGCTAGCTTTAAAATCATGCATAAACTTTGTAAACTATTTGTCATCATCCACATTTAGTTTTAAAAGGTACAAAAGTAGGATGAAAGTAGAAAGATGAGGAAAGAATGAAAATGAAAGTATTTCTACTCAGACACATCTTTCTATACTAGATATTTCCTCAGGGTCTAACCTCAATCTTGTACCATGCTTCCAAATGCACAATGTGGAGCTCTAATAATGTATGGTATGAAGCTTTCAATTAAAGTTGGAGAAACAACACCATGAAGAGACAAGAGAATGAGGTTTATTTATTGACTATGAATGTCACATTTATACATCATTACAAGTTAGGTATATTATCAAACATTCAATAAATAATTATTATACCAAATATAATTTGCTGACATTTCGAGTATTCTTAACAATAAGTTAATAACTCATCTTTAGTAATTGAAAAGTAAATGGTATAGATATAAACAATGTATCATAAAATGTCCATTCTTAACGTATAGCCTTTCTAAGTACTCCCTGAGTTCCTGCAAATCTTCTGTTTATGCATAGAAGTCCATGACACAATCAGATTCGCAGAGAAAATACTGACAAGAGCTTTGAATGATGTACTCAAAGCATGATCAGGTTGAATGAGAAACCTCAAGAAAATGGAAAAACACTTGAGGCTTATGAAGAAACGGCTAAATCATTAGCTGGCTACAACAATTTGTGAACTGTAGATGCAGCTCAATCACAGTTAGTGAATCATCATCATGGTTTTGCGGCTGCACTACCACAACCACAAATAATGGAAATTCATAAAGTTTTGTCCTCTACTGTTAAATTTGTCCCTACGCAAAGACTACTTCTATTCTTATGCTCACCTAATTTGCCTCAGCTTCATCTACCTTTTCTAATATCCAAGGACTGGCAGAATAGGCATGAAAGACTTCTGTTCACAGTTAACCATTTGGTAACAATTCATCAAAAGACACGGAGGAAGGATAATCTTGTTGACCGATGAATAATATTAAGTGGGAATATTAAGACTGCTATGGAGGCCTTCTGCTTTCTGGCAGACCAGCAGCAGGAGCATTACCATTATTTTTAGCGCTTCTAATGGAGCATATCAATGCATCCTCTGCACCAGCAGAAGTTCTGAAACATTCATAAGGTGAAGGATCTCCATGCCCCAGAGGTATCTTGCTCTTCCCTTTCGGATTCATATGCGACATCACAAATTCTAGTACGCCTCGAACGGCTAACAAATTATTGCCCATCACAGTCTCGCTAGGCCTGAAATTCCATACCTGAACACCATTGCTATTATTCTCCATGGTGGTTGTTTCACGTTGTTTTGATCAGGGTTTGTAGACTAAGTTTATTAGGCTTTGTAGTTCAGGTTTCGTTGTTGAATGGAAATGTCAGTACTGAATGTTCAGAGACAATTGTTTTTATTGTTCGCGAATTCTATAATGGATTGGATATTATTAGTTGCTATACAGAAAGTTGAGATATTCTGAAGTATGTAGAATTTCTAGACTCTCTCTCACTTCTTTTGCGAGCTGGTACCTAATTTGCATAGGCAAATCCGGCTCCAAAATTTCCCAGCTGATAAAAATGGGGTTGGTATTCTGGTGGGCTAGTTGAGCATGAGTTTATTTGATGGCCACTGGGTCTTGTTAGGTAGATTATACTAAGTAGGTAGCACACATTAGTTCCCAACACTCCAAGGTGTTCATTGTACTGTTTACCTTTCCCATGAATATGAGATGCGCTAAACAACAACTTTGAATTTCGGTACTCAAGCAATCAAATGATTTGTCGTTTCATCAAGTGAAAGACAACTTGATGCGCATGACAGTGATGCTAGTGCAGAGTTAGTTTTCCCGTAGTTGGTACACACAGACGACAGAGGACCGCAATGCCACAAGTTGCTTCTATTTTTAGGTAGATAATGGGAGGACGAGGATGGTTGTATGTAGACATCGCGACATCTCACCTAAACCATTTATAAATTTTGTGCAAGCCCTTGATATATAAACTAAGAATTGGAAATAAAGACAAATGGCACTCGGTTAAAACATCGGAGGGACGCAGAAAACAGCTTAATTGCAAATTGAAATATCTCTTGAAGCATAAATTTGACCAAGACAATCCATTTAGAATCAAGGAAACAATCAACACTCGCAGATTCAAAATTCAGAGGAAAGGAATTATGCATTTAAAGGAACCTGGCTGCGGCGTCAAATTGACGAGTCTGCTTCAGTTGCTGCAGTTCCAAGCTTCTTATTCCAGTCTTCTTCTTTCTGCTTCTACCTGCAATGCTATCCTCTTTGCCTCAACAAGCCTTTTCTTTTATAACACAATCCCTTCTATCGTCCAAGGAACTCGGCACGACATCCCGTGCATCTCCCTCCTCGAGATATACTTTTATTTAATTTAATAATCCCAAGAGGTTACTCTTTTTTAAATATTAACACACAATTCCGACAACATTTAATTACTTTAGAGCCAACCAACCATATTGCATTTAATAAAGTTATAACATTACAACAATCTATAATTGTACAACTATATATTAATTTATTTTATTAATTTAGTTGCAAATCACTAATTACAACATAACTTACAATTGTTTTATTTATTTAAATATTTATTGCATATAATATTATATTAAATAATACAAAACCTCTTACAATCTTTATTTAACAACTATACTACTAATAAAATAATAATTTATTTACGACAATAATTAACAACTATCGACTCAATATTATCTTTTATAAATATATTTAATTATCAACATTATAATTTCCGTAATATGATTCTAATAAAAGCACAACGACACCTTACACACTTAGACACTTTCTAACCTAGTTAGACTCCAAGGTGCAATATTACTTGTCCGCAAATCATGATCGAATGATAGACAATAACCAAAAGGATAAACTAACAACCAGACCATACTGACATGGGACCTCATGTTAACTCCAAACAACTAATCCATTGGCGAAGGCATGCTCAGCCCTATAATCAGGTGGAGTTGATGCCTAGTACCTGCATTCCTGCTACAATGCACAGTTAAGCATAACAAAATATATATATCTACATGCAGTCCTGTAGTGAATGGAAATCGCAGTGGTGTAGGGTACTCGAGAGCGAGTAATACAACACTGTTCCATTCACGTTTATGAATAAACGATTAACTATGTTGAACAAGGTATCTGATATTAATCAACAACATAAAACATTCAATCCTCTTACAATCCAATATCACAATTAACATCAAACATTTGTAACATCTAGTTTATTTAACAAATTCTAAAGCATAAAATAACCTATTCTAACATCAACAATTGTTACTATACTGATTAGGTCCATAATGAAGTAATAAGATAACAAGAGGTCCATCATCTACGGTCTAAGACACTATCATAAAGTCTAGGCAAACATCAATCTGATGGACGACGAGATGAGGGGCACTACAATGTGCACAATCGGTCTTATTTTTAGAACTTTAAAAAATAAATCTAAAGTTGAGTTTAATTGGCTTTAACCTTATTTTTAATCTCATCAACTCATAAATTAGAAAAAGGAATTCTATTATATGAAATCAAATCCTATCTTTAGCCAAAAAGTAATTAATTCAATAAAATAAGTTTTTCAACATGAGACATGGCGCGTGCACATTCATCATGAGTTATTTGATTTATCTCCACCGTTGATCGATCTTTATTGAAACCTATATATACCCCCTTCATCCTTTCAAAAATCCTCTTCGATCATTCAGCTATTGAGAACTCTTCGATCATTTAAGCTTTTGCATTCCTACAGCGCATGAGCTTTTACCACGCATTCTTGAGCACATTGAGTACCTTGAGCACACACTTGTCTTCATCATTTATCCACTTGTTGCAACCATGGGTATGCGACATATTGAGCAATCCACATTCGACCAAGAGATCAATACAATCTAGGTGATAGCTTTCGATTATTAATTGTGTTATTCATTGATTTGGTTATTGCTTAGATCGATCTTTTGATGTTATAGGATTGAGTTGTTATTCATTGTTTTGATTATTATTCAATCTTGATTTTACCTATACACAAGCTATATCAAAACTCACAAATCATTCCATGTAATATGCAGCTCTAGAGATGGCACACAAAATTTACTACACCAGCTAAGAAGGTTCTACAACTAGCACTACCATCTTCACCACCTATTAGATGGTTGTGCAGGGAAAATAAATAGACTTGCATAAAGTAATAAGGGACCAACTGTTAGAAAATATTCAATGCACAAATAACACCAACACATACCCATTCTAATATGGTACACTCATTATCTTCCTTGCATTTTATTTCATGAATAGATTTCCTAGTTTTTATAGTAAAGTGTGGAAGCAAGACACCACAACAGTCACACAAATTAAAGAATACACATAATTTCAAAGGCAAAACCTCCTATACTAATTTTTTTTTTTTTTGGGGGGGGGTGTTCAAATCATTTCAAAAAGAGATGTAAGGAAGGGATAGAGTATCATATAAAATATTTAGGAAATATGGAGATCAAATAACTTTTATGGTCAACAAAGATCATGCCTTTATGGAAGTAGTATAGCCTAGGACCTCATGGATACCTCTACTTCCATATGAAATAGATGATATTGTTGTAGAAGCAAACATATAGGAACTACTAGCCCAGCCCATAGACCCAAAGGTAGAAAGGTTTGGAACCTACAAGGAAATCACTAAGAAATAAATAAAGTAGAAGGCTAGAGAGCAATTTGAGAAGAAAAAGGGAAAATTACATGAAACTTGTGGTTTGCAACAAGACCCTACAACACTGAATCTCACATTAATTTTAGATTCCCCCACCACAAAATAAGGGAAGCCATCACAAGTATGTCCGTTTGAATGTCTCAAAACAAAGTCACTAGGATTTGAAATTAGGGTTTCATAGACCCATAAATCATTGGGGAAAGAAGAGTTGGAAAGGGATCGCCACCAATCACAACTAAGAGGATATTACCAATATCTTCACTACAAATTCAAACACAAGAACCTAAGTCACCAACAATGGAAGCCATAGAGGCCTTTCTCCAAATGAGAAGTGAGAAAAATAAAGGTGAGACCTCTCATGCAAAGAAAAAGTAGAAAGCCAAGAGAAAATATACTACCACATAGCTTCAAGACATAGAAGAGCATGAACAAATAGATGCAACATAATTTTAAAAAGAGGTAGGGTAAGAGCAACCACCTTCAAAGAAGCCAAAAGGATCAACACGGGAAGAAACCACCACAACAAGAAAATAATAGAAATAAATAGTAAAAGAACCGACATTAGAGGCACACAAGGAAGAAGAACATTTGATGCATCAAATGAAACTATACAAATCACTTTCTACATAGGGAATCCCACTCACAATAGCCAAAATGTATCCACAAGTTAGTACAACAAATAAGAAAGTTATTGAGTAGGCAATGATAGACTTCAAATATATCACTCCTCATACATTAGCAAAAATAAAAGTACTAAATAAAAAAGAGAAGAAGTGGAAAAGATAGAAGAAGAAATAAGAAACAAAGTCCTAGTCACCAGAGAGAAAGGAGATATTGAAATAATTACAATAGCAAGAGCTAAGATCAAAACACAAAGTATGTACACTCTTATCTCAAGAAAAGGAAGCAATAGAAAAGGTTAAACATGAAACCATGGAGGCTACTTAAAAATACTACACCACAATGTTGCAAGAAGAAAAGGGAAAGGCAGTACAATAGGAAGAAACACTAGAATGGACAACATAAAGAACATCAAAAGAAAAATAGGAAGCACCTCAAGAAAAACAACAAGAGGAAGAGCATGTAGAATAGTAAATACGCGAGCAAGAGTCCCTTCAGCTCCACCAACCACACCTACATCTCAATCACACAACTTAATACAATATATAATCTATATTTTTTTGTAAAACAGAAGCAACTGCAACCACTACCATCCCCTTAAATTTTACAATTACTAATTAAAAATCTAAGACAAATATCCCCACTATAAAAAATTTAATTAGGGGACATGCTATATTCAACATCAAGGGAAGATTTACTTAAGCAACAAGTAGATATAGTGGATATAGTAGAAAATATGTTAAACACACTACAAGAGGCATCTCCACAAATCACCAGGGATGCCTCAACTACCTTGGGACAATAGTTCAAGAAACTTATCCATGACATGCTACAACAACAATAGAATTGAGAAAACATAGTTAGAAAGAACTCTACGAGGACACAAAAAGGAAACAAATCTAAAAAATAAGGAAGAAGTGTGTCATTGTACACACCAAATTAGAATTTAAATCAAGGAACATGCAAACAAGTATAAACTCCTTGTGCCAAATTTATCTTAGATGACTGGAAACAACAATATCTTTGAAGATGTAGCTCAAAGGTATTGAGAATAAAATAATGCAGCAAGCATCTACTTATGATACATATAAAGGGAACAATATGGAATCTAGCAGGTGTACATTGAGACACTTCATAACTAGTACTAGCAAGTTCAAGATCAAAGGGAAGGGCTAATGTGACCCACCTTGCCCATATGACAAGCCTACTAACAAAAACTAAGATTACAATGCAAATTAAAATACCAATTACCTTGGAGGTGGACTGCAAATCCACTCAATATCAATGGGCAAATCCTGGTACTGCAACAAGGAATCAAACAATGGGAAAACATATACACCCAGCTACAAGAAATTTACAAGCATATCTTAACTTGAGAAAAAATTGGTTCCAAAACATTTTTTTGGTACACAATTTTGTGAATTTTTGTAGGACAAAGCTAGAATGTCTTGAGGAAAAAATAACATTTCAAAGAGGGGATGTTGTTGGCAGGACAGAGCCAACTTTGTAGCAAGAATCATCCACTACAAAAGGGATGTGGTGCCAACATAGTCAAAGTCCATCACATGCACAAAAGACACACCCCTTGGTATACTTACATTGCAATATAAGTAGGGTTCAAATAGATGTAATAGAATAAGGGAAGAAAATAATATAATATATACATGGCATGTATATGGAATGTTAATCTGGACTATAATAGATATCATATTGTATTGTGAGAAAGAGGAGATAATTGTGATGGCTTGTATATGGTACATGGACTAATATTGTAATAGAGTTGTTTGGATAAATATACTTTACTGCAAGTGGCTTGATTCATATATAATATGTTATGATGTATGTTGTGTTTGTTAGTAGATACATTTTACTAATTTCACATTTCCTTTCTCGCCGCAAGCTTCTACAATCCACTGCACATGCTCTGATCCTCTTCTTGTCCTTGACACTAGAGTATAAATTTACAACATTTCAAGTAACTAAGGCTAGGTCTCTAATTGGTGTCCATACTTACCAACACTTACATCACCTTTACCTTGCCATTTGGGTAATCTTTATGTTTTTTCCCATAATAGGGACAATCATCCCTACATGTGTTGTCACACTTATATCCTACCTATCTATGCTTATTTTTCTCATTCTATTACATTTTCCCTATGCTTACACAATACTTATCTATCTCTTAGGGCCTCCTTTTCTCCATGATTTTCATACACTGGGAACAATATTATGCCATGATGATTATCTCCAACTCATGACCTTGCATGCTTTCTATATTATGGCACATCTTTACATGTCTTACATGCTTACATGTTTTATGTTCTTTCATGATTATTATTTGATATTCATTATTTACTTATCACACAATGTTATTTATGTTAGAACTATTGCATGCGTTTACCTGTTACATGATGCTCTATGTGGTTACATTCTTATATGATTCAATTACCTTACTAGTTTATCACATGTACATTATATTTCCTCTCCTTCAATTCCTTGCATTTGTTGGATGAAACCAATTGAAGGGAAATTTTATTGTCATGTAAATACTTTTGATGGTTTACATTTTAAGTAGTGTTGTGTGCTACATAGAAACTCATCACCATATCTAGATCTAGATCAAGATCTTGATTACATTACACACCCACAATAAAGTGGAGTTATATCACATTACTACAATTGAGTAGATCACATTTACCACATTAAGTGGAGTTGCATAGCAATATCAAATGTGTCAATCACATTTTTCCACACTGAGTCGACTTGCATAGTTGTATTGAATGTGCCATATCACATTTTTGACATTAAGTGGAGTCACATGGTCACACTAAATGTGCCATATTGTATTGTCACAATCAAGCAAATTATTGTTTGTATCACTCTTCATATAGGAAGAATTTTCTAACCCTTATCTCTTTCTTTGCCTTTTATATTGTGTACACAATTAAATTACTTGTTATTTGGGCCTATTTTACTTGTGTGATAGAAGCTACCCCTTACATATATTTTCTCTAAATTTTGTAGGTTCTTATGGATTACTCATGTCAAGAAGAGGAGCACAACAAGAATCCAATAATGGTCCCTTACTTTACATGGACCAAATATCCTTTTGAAATGTTTGAAGATATACTTTTCATGTTGGCTAAGAATAATCATATATGTTAAATGCATGCACATTTTAGTTTTGCTTGCACCTCAAAGTGGGCAAAAAATGGTGAAATTTTCATATGCATGCCAACTCCCATTTATTTTTGGGGCCCACTTTGATGGAATGCCTTAATACAACTACATATCAACACATGGCACACTTTTGTGCTAATTTTGGCTCACATCTTAACCCCTTTCCATCCCTAGTTCCTCTTATTTACAGACATCCCCAAATATTTGTCATTTATTAGTTATTTGTTACATCCATATTTGCACCCATTTCCATGACATTTTCTCAATACATAAAATTAGTATTTTTACGCTAAGGTTCATTTCCATGCCACTCAAGTTTGAACTTGGTTAAACCTTGAGTCTCATGGGATTGAGCCTAAAATTTCAAATTTCAAATTTAAATTCTAAAACTCCTGCCATTTCCTTTTAGCCATTATAAACTAACTTGGAACATGTTTTTGCAAATTGTTGTTATGTTTTGGTATTTAAAAACATTCACTTTTCAATAAATTCATATGAGGGATTAACAAAAAGAAATCGATAAAGCACAATTAGTTTTTCTAAGGGACACAGATCCATAATCTACATCAAAATGATATAGGCTATTTGCATGTTTTTGAATGATACTTATGATTATTCTCTTAGAATCGTATAGCCAATCCATCCAAGGGGTTGACCTAGGAAAACTTGACACTAGAGATCTAGCAATCTCCCTTAAGGTGCTTATAAACACCACCTTGACAAATTCAAACATGGTCAGAGTAAGGTGAACTAATCTCTACAACTTTCTATCAAATCCATCTTGGCTTGGGTTTGAACTTAAGGAGCTTGGGATTGAACTACATAATATTAAGGGACTATTCTAACTCTACTACATTTATCAAACCATCAACAAAAAGTTTATGTACCATGGTGAATGAATTTTGCATAAGGTGAACATAGATTCCTAATTTTTATTCTCAAAGCTAAATGTATTTATCTCCTCATTTAATTTATGAATATTCATTACATATCTATCTACTTGACTCTAAAATTAATCCAAATTAATTAAACTTAATTATTATAATTGATTTAATTAGCCTCCATTTATTTCTTTAAAATGGTATAAAACCTCATTGAGTTAAGGGAATTAAATTTCTACTTGATCTCACTTTCCTAGAGTGTAGAAAATGTATCGATTGTTGTAAGCTAAGTAGGAGAGATTTTTTTGGGAAAAATGATTATTATGTCTTACACATATTTTTGTTTTGGGGAAAGGCTTTGACGAGTTGATGGACACCTCCATTTTTGAGATATATTCTTCAACTTAGAATGGAATGAAAAAACCTTCACTAGTGTGTTTCTCACATTTGGAAAAATGATGAGAATCGTGAGATCCATGAAAAAGGTAAAACATCTTGATGACTTTTAGAATCAATCACATCTGGGTAGGTGTGTAATCATCAATTAAACATGAGGCCTGTCAAATTCATAATCAATAATCAGAACATGTTGACCATACTTGATATCATAATCAATAATCAAAACATCTTGACTTTACTTATCAATACTAAAAGGGGAAAATATTAACTGCTGCGTAATCTTTGCAAAAGAACAATATTAGAAAAAGAATTGATTGATAAGATATTTTAATTATGTACTGCATTATCTTATTTTTCATTTACTATTTGTAATGTTTTAGGTAAATGAAGTATAAAATTATTATCGGTTAGCTGACTGTTGAAACATTTAATAGAATGATTAGAAATATAAGATTCTTGCTCAATCTTTTTTTTCATTTATTATTTGTTATGTTTTAGGTAAATGAAATATAAAATTGTTATCCCTTATTTGACTGTTGAAACATTTAATAGAATGATTATAAATATAAGATTCTTGGGTCATCATCAATCTTTAAATAAAATGAATATAAATATAAGATTCTTGCACCATCACCAATCTTTAATTTATCAACTGTTAAATAAATTAGTTATTTAAACTTCTTTAATATAAATTTACAGGTTAAACATATTTGACTATAAACCAGTATAAAACGATAATTATATGTAATACATTGCTATTTTTAAATCCTATATTTCTCACATATTCTTTAAAATCATACAATTTTATGTGAAACAAATAACAATATAATAAATTATTACCATTTAATTGTAAACCTGTGTAATAGATGCTACCAGCCATTTAAACTACTAAAACCTGATCATAGATCTATTAAACCTTTTTCACATTGAGAACATGTTAAAAACATTCCATTCATAAATAATAATATACTTTCTTCAACCAGTAAAACCACAGCCTGTTGACTAAGTTTTCTGAATGTATGCTTGGGAAAAGAGAGAGAGAGAAAAGCAAAATTAGATGCAACTTTTCGGAGACGTTTTCAGAGCTTCAAGCCATTCAAAATGTCGGTGAAAACGATCTGATTCCGAGAATTTGTTTGCTTATAATAATATAAATGGCACATCATATAATAAGAAGAATTCAAATGTACTTATTCCTTTATTGAACTGTCGACCATCATCTTGTAACCATTTGTCAAAAGTTAAACTCGAGCCAAACACCCTCCCACTTCTGTGTTATTTTCGGATTCCGAAGAGTCGAATGAGAAAAACAATGATTTCAATAAAGAAAGTTGACATGCAATTCATATCGGAATTCCAGATCATTTGTGTCGGTGATGTGCCCTGCTGGTTTTGTTCACCATTTTCCATATGTTTTCACTCCCCAACCAAACAAAATTCCAAACAGAAAGCCCATTAATCCACCACTACAAAACTGCTCAGAATAAAGTTGGATGTACAGGTTTCACTTTCAAAATCCAAACAGAAAATATACAGATTTAAATTTCAAAATTCAAATTTAATGATATTGGAGGTAAAGGACTGAAATTTGTGATAGTCAATTTGAGGTGATAAGTGAAAAAAAAAAGTTGTGTGAATATAAATTAGAAGTATAAATTTGTTCTTCTCTTCTTTTTTTTGGGTTTTTATAAGAGTATCAGAATAATTTGTTTATTGTATTTATGTAGGAAGTCAAAACATATTTATACCCTCATAAGTATGCTCACTGATAAAGATGTGTGTACTCTGTAGAAGAGTTATAGGTTTGTTTCCAAAAAGACACAAAAATGACCTGAGGGTAGTAAAGTTGAAGGATGTACAGGTTTGGTTTAAGGGATGGGAAGTTGTGTGAATATAAATTAGAACTGTAAATTTGTTCTTCTCTTCTTTTGGTTTTCATAAGAGTATGGAGAATAATTGTTTATAGTATTTATGTAGGAGGTCAAAACAGATTTATACACTAATAAATATGCTTACTGATGAAGATGTGTGTAGTCTGTAGACTTGAGTTATAGGTTTGTTTCAAAAAAGACATATGGTATGTACACATCATAGAAAATATATAAAGTAAATAGGAAAAGAATCCACTTATGGGCATCCACTAAGAGGGACATCAAATTGGTGTCTCACTTGAAAATTAGAAGGAAAAAAAAACTTAACTTTCTCTATTTTTTTAAAATAGTTTTCTAATATTTCCATTAGCATATTTTATGGGTTGATAGACTTTACTACAAGGATTGTAACATGCTAATGCTAAAAAGACATTTTCAATCTTCATATTTAAATTCAATTTGGGTGAACAATTATATTTTTGGTTTCTTGCAATTTACTCTATACAAAAGTATTAATTTATTTTCTCAACTCAAAAGTAATGATCCCTAATTCAGAGGAACTAGTTCCTGGGAATATCTTAGACTTAGATTTTCCATAAGAAATCAAAATAAAATTGTTTTTACTATAAAAATATTTCTAATGTATTTCATTCTCATAATCTCTAATCCAAATTGATTCAATATTTTTACTTGGAAATGCCATAATAGTGGTGGAAATAAAATGTCCAATTAAATATGAGGCATCAAATAAATAGGGGTATAGAAATGTCATGAAAAAATAGATACCTAGGATATACGATTAAAGAAGGGGTTGTTTAAATAATAAGAAAGGTGTATTTGGATAGGGTATAAAAAATTGAACAATGAGAGGTAAAAATAAAAATTAGAGGTATAATTTAAGTTTCACAAACATGGGCACTATGGGATAAGTCTACCAAGTGAATCACCCAAGGTCTTAGGCTACAATGAGTTGCTATTGTCCTTACTTTAACTTAACTTTAAAGCTAACTTTATGTTTGAGTTAGAACACTAGAGGAAGAAGTCAGGGATAGTTAAGATCCAAAAGTTCAAGTTGCTTTCAAAGCTAAACAATATAAAACTTTACCTAGATTTATGACAAGTGGAAGGGATAATCCCTACACTAAGGGAAAAACAAAAATAGGCAAGATGGAATATTAGATGATTCAATGCCTCTAATAAGTATTTCTTAGTTAATAGACTAATTGGGAAGGGAAATTTCATATACTATATTGATTTACAAAACTAAATTCTCTCTAAAATTTTAAAATTTTAGCTCATGGGATATGGAAGAGGGGTGATTGCAAGCTTATGATGGGCCAAATAATGACATAAAAAAAACTTCTTGGATGAAAAATTGCTAATATTTCTAGCTCAAATTTGGACTACCTCCAAAAATGGCTTATGATTACCTCGGGCTTAGGCTTGGGAGTCCCAAACATGCCAAAAAATTATAAATTAACACTTAGTGTTATTCCAAAAGTTTCTTCAACTTTGACCTCAAATATGATTGGCCTATTTTTACCTAATTTAATAACATGATAATGGCTTGTAGAGGAAACTCTAAACATTCTAAAAATTTAACTTATTTCTAATTATAAATTTATCAATTTTTTTTATTAATTTACAAAAGGGGTTAAGTAAAATATATAAGATCTAAAAAGAGACCACATCTACCCTACAAACAAATAAAATCTCAAAATAATAATTAGTCTTTGTTTCACGTGCCCTCGGGTCAAGGGAGTAAGATTTGCTAGATTGCAATATGGAGTTGTCTAGATCTCATTGTTCTACTTTGTTGTGTCACAATGAGACTATCATTTTTGTGTTGGTTGTCCCATATCTCATGGTACTTGTTCCATCTACCTTTTGTCTACTTTGTAAAAGGGTTCAGGCCCTCTCAAAATCCCATTTTTATCAATAGATCAAAAATAAGGGAGAATGGCCCCAACATTAATATCAACAAATTTATCTTGAACCAAGAATTTAAACTTGTCCCCTCTTCCTATAGGACTAGAGGATCATCTAACTAAGAGCTCTTTCCCTTGAAGTTGCCTTCATGTATAAAATAATAGTCCATCTAAAAAAGCAATCATCATCAACACAATTTGACATATCTAATGAAGTTGAAAGAGAAAACTATGGACACCAAAAGAAACTTCCCTCAAACCAAATTGATCCATGGCAAGGACACAATCTCAAGCAACATTAAGTCAAGGAAGGAACATAGGAGGAGGATAAACCAACACTAGAGAAGGGACTCCCACAAGATGAGGAATAGAACACACTATATTAAAGAAAAAAGGAGAAGACTTAAACATAACATTCACAAAGAGGGAGTTGCAACAAGAGTATCACAAGGGAGGATTAGTGAAGAGAAAAAGAGAGGTAGAGTTAGAATAAAAACCTTCATAGGAGAGGGATTTACAACACAAGGATCAACATAATGTGATTCAAATGGAGGAGGTTTGACCCACACCAACTAGTGACTTCATTCTTCCCAAGTCCACCCAGAAAATGAAGAATGCCCAAGCTCAAATATTAGTGCTTATAGGCATCAACCAAGTAACCATGAGAGAAGCATAAACTACAAAAAAAGTAGATTTTTCATAGTCAAGAGGCTTCCATGATATTGTTGCAAGTATGGGCCTAACCGGTGTTGTCATTGATGTCAACATACTCATGTTGCATTGATGAGAAGGATTGGATGAGCAGAGAGGAGCAATGTAGATAGTGAAGTGGAGATCCCAACTAAGATGCAGATCATAGGTTGCGGTTCAAAGGGTTTGTATATATGAGTTTTGAGATGATCCACTCAAGTTTTCAGAGGTCCGCATGAAGATCTGAAGAAGTTATGGCCGCTCAAGTAGAACCGGCTCCGGTAGGTGTTCAAAGGTGACAGATAGTAACAAGAAAGGTCCGGTGAGATCCAGAAATGCATTATCCCATTCTGCAGATTTGAGGAAGTGTTGAGGATGTCCTTGTGAAGTGTCAAGTTGATTGGTTCATGGTTTGAAGGTCCGAAAGAACCTATTCCTTTGTGACAGTGATGGCAAACTATGTTCTTGAGGTTTCGGATGGAGGAGAGAAGGATTCTAGTAAGCCGATGAAGTGCGGATGTTCTTGGTGATTCAGAAAAGCTTGTGGTGATCTATGGATCATGTCCAGTTCATGTTGATGGTCCACATTGAAGTTAAAGATCGCATTTGAAGAATAACCACCAGATGTTGGTGTCCTTCCTGAGACTGGCTGACCGGATGTATTACACATCTTGCGGATGTTCTTGTAGGTGCTTGCCGACTTAGATGATTGTTCCTAAGTTGATGCCTTGTATAAATAAGGGATTGTGAAGTCATTCCAAAGTGTGTCTTCTGGAGATGAGAGTGTGGTAGCGAAGACGAGAGAGAAAGGCAGAGCAGAAGTATTGAGCTTAATGGAACTGATTCAAGCATGGTGAAGATGCTATTCTCCAGTTCATGTATGTGATACTTATTTCTTTGTAGACAGTGTGTCTCTTGTAGGCAGTGAGCCTCTTGTGAGCAGTGTGCTCGGGCAGTGAGCCCTAATTAGCATGTGCCATTTTGTTCTTTCTATTCTTCTAACAGAGAATACAATCTTGGGTTAATCACCTTGTGGTTTTTCCCTTAACTAAGTTTTCCACGTCAAAATCTTGGTGTCTTATGTGTTGATATGTTTCTGCTCTTGATTTGAATGCATTATGGTTTATGATTAATATACAACTAATCACTAAGAAGACTTAAGTATTTAAATTGAAGAAAATTTTGAACAATTGATTCACCCCCCCTCTCAGTTGTGTGCCCTAAGTCTAACAATTGATATCAGAGCTAAGTTTCTCTAAAACGAGCTTAACCGCTTGAGGAGATCCAGGATGTCGTCTTACAAGAAGGATAGTCCAAAGTTTGATGGAACCAACTTTGCTCTTTGGAAAGGTCGCATGAAATGTCATTTGCAGTGTATGGGAATGGCGTATTGGTCTATGGTTACAAAACAGTATGTACCTCCACAGGGTGGTCCGACAACCCTAAATGAAATCACAGATGCTGAAAATAATCTGTAGACCAAAGAGGCTTTTCTAAGCACATTATCTAACTCAGAGCTCTCAAATGTTATTGACCTACCAACTGCCTTTGAGATTTGGAATAAACTGAAACTTTTGCATGAAGGAGACCAATATGTTAAATGTGCAAGGTTACAGAGTCTAAAAGGGAAATTTGAAAAACTGAAGATGAGAGATGATGAAAATATTACTACTTTTATGCCAAGAGTAAATGAGCTAGTTTGTGGAATTAGA
The DNA here is from genome assembly GCA_027924645.1 of Cunninghamia lanceolata. Classification (NCBI taxonomy): domain Eukaryota; kingdom Viridiplantae; phylum Streptophyta; class Pinopsida; order Cupressales; family Cupressaceae; genus Cunninghamia; species Cunninghamia lanceolata. The sequence continues at coordinate 5,342,114 of BSBN01001126.1, forward strand.
AATGCTAGTGGAGTCTTGGATGAAAATGAGATTGTTAGCAAAATTTTTAGATCCCTTCCTGCCTCTTACAAAATCAAGGTTGCTGCCATTGATGAATTCAAAGCCCATACAACTGTCACAAGAGACCAATTGGCTGGCAAATTGCCTGCATTTGAAATGATCAAGTTTGGAGATGATCCCCCCAAGACTGAATCTGCATTCAAAGCCAGTGCCTCTGTGAAAGGTAAACAAAGGTTTGATCTAGGAGAGAACTCGTCAAGGAAAATGTCATGGTATGAAAAAGAAAGAAAAGACCTGGAAGAAGAAGAAGTAGAAACTGTTCAACTTGAAGCCCTCATTGCAAAGAGACTACCAAGAGGATCTGGTAAGTATGAAGGAAAATTGCCTTTTAAGTGTTTTAACTATAATAAGATTGGTCATTTTGCCTCAAGATGTCTGGAAAGATTTTTAAAGCCAAATCCTAACAGATTAAGGTTCTAAAAGAATTGTTACTATGTTCATGAAGAAGATGATAATGAAGGAGTAATAGATGATGAATTAGAGACTGGAAACAAATCAGGAAATGAATGGGTGTTTATTCCATCAAGGAAGAAGAACCAATAGCCTCTGTATCTGTCAATCATAAAGTTGTAGAAAGAGCCCTGGCTGCCCAAGTTGTAGAAAAGGATGATTGGGTCATTGACAGTGGTTGCTCTCACCATATGACAGGTGACAAAAATAAGTTCATAGATTTGGAAAGGTATGAAGGAGGAGTGGTGAAGTTTGGTAATAATTCTGCTGGTAGAATCAGAGGAAGAGGAACTATTTCTTTTGATGGAAGAAACAAAACTGGCAATGTACTATATGTTGAAGGTTTGAAGCACAATCTTCTCAATGTTGGACAGTTGGTGGACAAAGGCTATGATCTTCGATTCAAGGATGGAAAATGCAAAATCTTTGAAAGTTCTGAAACAAAGATTACATTCGGTACTCAAACTAAAGGTAATATCTTCCACTTGGTTGGTATTGGTAAAAGCTACTTATTTGTTCAAGTTGATCAGAGTTGGTTATGGCATAGAAGGATGTGTCATGTGAATTTTGATAATATCATCAAGATAAGCAATACTCAGGCTGTAAGAGATCTTCCAAAATTGGTGAAACCTACTAACAACTTCTGCAAGGAATGTCAGTTGGGTAAGCTGAGCAGAGTCACATTCAAAAGAAAAGAATTGTCTTCTACTAAATTATTGGACTTAGTTCACACTGATCTTTGTGGTCCGGCAAGAACCAGGAGTATTCAAGGTGATAGATACTTCATGCTGCTAATTGATGACTATTCCTGGATGATGTGGGTAACTTTTCTGATAGAGAAATTAGAAACTTTTGAGAAATTCAAAATATTCAAGGCTATGGTAGAGAATGAAACCAGATTGAATTTAAAATTTCTGAGGTCTGATAGAGGTGGAGAATTCACATCCGATGAGTTCATAGAGTTCTGTGAGAAACATGGAATAAGGAGACAGTTGTCTGCTCCTAGGACTCCATAGCATAATGGAGTAGTGGAAAGAAAGAACTGGACCATACAAGAAGCTTCTAGGACCATGATGATGGAAGCTAATGTTCCTCATATCTATTGGAGAGAAGCTGTCAACACTGCAGTCTATACTCTCAATTGAGTTCAAATCAGAAGCAATACTAGTAAGACTCCTTATGAACTTTGGTTTGGCATCACCCCTACTGTAAGGTATTTTAGAGTTTTTGGTAGCAAATGTTACATTAAAAGAGATGAAGATCGAGGAAAGTTTGATGCTAGAAGTGATGAAGGAATTTTCTTGGGTTACTGTACTCAAAGCAAAGCATACCGGTGTTATAACAAAAGACTGAGAAAGATGATAGAAAGTACAAATGTGAAGGTTGATGAGGGAATTGAGAAACCCTCAAGGTTTTATGAATATGATGAAGATGATCAGAATAGTGTTTTGACTCAAGGAGCCCAAGCCTCATCTGTCAGTCAGAGTCAAGCTAATCCGGTAAACTAGGAAGAAGAAATGAGTTTCAATGAACTTGATCAAGAATCAGAAGTGCAGGAAATTCCTAAAGTTCCCAGGTATGTAAGACTAAACTACTCTGAAGATCAGATCATAGGTGATAAAAGAAAAGGGGTACTGACAAGAAGGAGAATTGTTCAAGATTCAAAAGAGTATTGTTTGATTTCAAAGATTGAACCTAAGATAGTAAATGAAGCTTGCAATGATGAAAACTGGACTAAAGCAATGGAGGAAGAGCTGGTGCAAATAGAGAAAAATCACACTTGGGATCTTGTTCCCAGACCTAGAAACAAGAATGTGATTGGAACCAAATGGGTCTTCTAGAACAAACTAAATGAAGTTGGTAAAGTAATCAGAAATAAAGCCAGATTGGTCTGCAAGGGCTACTCTCAAATAAAAGGAATTGATTTTGAAGAAGCTTTTGCTCCAGTGGCAAGAATTGAAGTAGTCAGATTATTTCTTGCCTTTGCTGCCTTCAAGGATTTCAAGGTATATCAGATGGATGTCAAGTCTGCCTTTCTAAATGGTGACTTGGAAGAAGAAGTGTATATAGAGCAACCATATGGATTTCAGTTGTCTGATCATGGTGATATGGTCTGCAAGTTGAAGAAGGCACTGTATGGATTAAAGCAAGCCCCAAGAGCTTGGTATGAAATATTGGATAAGCATCTTTTAAAGATTGGCTTCAACAAAGGTACTGCTGACAATAACTTATATTTCAAAATTGATCATGAAAACATCTTGATTGTTGAAGTATTTGTTGATGATATCATCTTTGGAGGAAGAGATAGTATGTGTAAAACTTTTGCAAATCAAATGAAAAGTGAGTTTGAGGTGTCTATGCTTGGTGAAATGAATTTCTTCTTGGGTCTGCAAATTACTCAAACAAAGAAAGGAATCTTCATTTCTTAGACCAAATATGTGAAAGAATTGTTGAGGAAATTTGGGATGGAAGATTCAAAGCCAATGAATACTCCCATGGCAACTGGATGTAAGTTGAGAAAAGATGATGACTCTCCTAAGGCAGACCAGACAAAGTACAGATCAATGATTGGGGGATTGTTGTATCTCACTCAAACTAGACTAGATATAATGCAGGATGTTGGTCTTGTTGCGAGATTCTAGGCTGATCCTAGAGAATCTCATGTCATGGCAATCAAGAGGATTTTTAGATATCTAAAAGGAACAGTTGAGTATGGTTTGTGGTATCCTAGGGATCATGATTTCTCTCTTCATGCATATACAGATGTAGATTGGGTAGGAGATGTGGATGACCAGAAGAGTACCAGTGGTGGAGCATTCTTTTTGGGGAAGAGATTGGTTTCTTGGCTAAGCAAGAAATAAGAGGCAATATCTCTGTCTACAACTGAAGCAGAATACATTGCAGTAGCAGGTAGTTGCACTCAAGTTTTGTGGATGAAGCAGATGCTAAGAGATATCAAAGTAGAGTATGAGGAGCCAATCACAATCTTCTGTGATAATTCAAGTGCAATAAACATATCCAAGAATCTGGTGTTGCATTCTAAGACTAAGCATATATCTATCAAGTTTCACTTTTTAAGAGAGCAAGTGAACAAGAATGAAGTCAGATTGGAGTTTGTGCCTTCCAAGGATCAGATTGTAGATATCTTTACTAAACCTCTACCTAAGGATTCTTTTGAGTATCTCAGGGAGAAGTTAAGGGTTATTGCCCCTCCGGTGATGAACTAAGGTGCACTGAGGTGCATTAGTCTGGTGGATATCACTGTCATATCTTGTGATCCAAATTGATGGGAGCTGCTACTCAGGGGGAGCAGCAGGTATGATTCTAAAGTATTGGAGTTGCAAGTATGAGCCCTTTGCCATTGATGTCAAATGGGCAGAGAAGACATGTGAAAAACAAGTGGTTGATGATCAAAGGGGGAGCAGTAAAGGAAGAGAAGACATGTGAATGGTTGTTACTAATAGGGGGAGTTGTGACAGTAAGAAGAAGTTCTTGTCTTGATAGTTTTTCACATCATATGTTGCCATCAATGACAAAGGTGGAGATTGTTGCAAGTATGGGCCTAACCGGTGTTGTCATTGATGTCAACATACTCATGTTGCATTGATGAGAAGGATTGGATGAGTAGAGAGGAGCAATGGAGACAGTGAAGTGGAGATCCCAGCTAAGATGCAGATCATAGGTTACGGTTCAAAGGGTTTGTATATATGAGTCTTGAGATGATCCAGTCAAGTTTTTAGAGGTTCGCATGAAGATCTGAAGAAGTTATGGCCGCTCAAGTAGAACCGGCTCTGGTAGGTGTTCAGAGGTGATAGAGAGTAACAAGAAAGGTCTGGTGAGATGTAGAAATGCATTATCCCATTCTGCAGATTTGAGGAAGTGTTGAGGACGTCCTTGTGAAGTGTCAAGTCGATTGGTTCACGGTTTGAAGGTCCAGAAGAACCTATTCCTTTGTGACAGTGATGACATACTATGTTCTTGAGGTTCCAGATAGAGGAGAGAAGGATTCCAGTAAGCAGATGAAGTGCAGATGTTCTTGGTGATTTAGAAAAGCTTGTGGTGATCTATGGATCATTTCTAGTTCATGTTGATGGTCCGCATTGAAGTTAAAGCCCGCATTTGAAGAATAACCACCAGATGTTGGTGTTCTTCCTGAGACTAGCCGACCAGATGTATTACACATCTTGCAGATGTTCTTCTAGGTACTTGCTAACTTAGATGATTGTTTCTAAGTCAATGCCTTGTATAAATAAGGGATTGTGAAGTCATTCCAAAGTGTGTCTTGTGGAGATGAGAATGTGGTAGCGAAGAGGAGAGCGAAAGGCAGAGCAGAAGTATTGAGCTTAATGGAACTGATTCAAGCGTGGTGAAGATGCTATTCTCCAGTTCATGTATGTGATACTTATTTCTTTGTAGACAGTGTGTCTCTTGTAGGCAGTGAGCCTCTTGTGAGCAGTGTGCTCGGACAGTGAGCCCTAATTGGCATGTGCCATTTTGTTCTTTCTATTCTTCTAACAAAGAATACAATCTTGGGTTAATCACCCCGTGGTTTTTCCCTTAACCAGGTTTTCCATGTCAAAATCTTGGTGTCTTATGTGTTGATATGTTTCTGCTCTTGATTTGAATGCATTATGGTTTATGATTAATATACAACTAATCACTAAGAAGACTTAAGTATTTAAATTGAAGAAAGTTTTGAACAACTGATTCACCCCCCCTCTCAGTTGTATGCCCTAAGTCTAATAGATATATGGTCCCAAACTTGCAACTTGTCCTTTTCTAGTAAACAACTAGAAATATCCATCTCTACAAGTAGTCGTGCATAGGTAGTAAGAGAATACATTTTCATTTTAGTTCCAGTCGATATGAGTCTACCTATGGATTTTCCACTACCAGAAAATATAGAAAGATGTCAATACTAGAGTGGAAGATTCAACAAGTAAACCTAAACTAAATCTTAAGCAAAGGTTATCAAAAAAGGAGAAAACTTGGGAAACCATATTTTCATTCATAGCAAAGTTGAGCCCCAATGCCATGGACCAACTTCCAAAAGGACCTTCTAATATTCCTCCAATCCATAAACTATAAAAAAACCTTAATCATGATGGTAGATAACCAAATTATTAGACAAGGATATCTAGGATTTGGAAACCCAACCATGTAACTCTGCCATACTTAGCCAAATTTTTTGAAACTAACAAACAAGTCCTAGCTCTGAGTAATCAATGGCCTCCTCTAGCACTTTAGGACCCATGATAGATATTGTTATCAAATTAGATTTATTAATAATCCATAGAGAGCCCTGAGATGAGAACTCCTTAATAGGTAACCCTCCAACTATAGCAGTATCACTAGCATCTATGTCTATCAAGAGTCAACCAAGGCCATTAGAGCTATAATAATTGTAATCTTCTTACTAGGAGGCAAAGCACCACTCACCAAGAAAGGATCCCCTATCACAAATCTAAAGGCCAAAATACCCCTTGATCAACTTTCTTGAAATTACTTTAGTAGTATCCCAACCATCTAAAGAAGTAGATAAGGGTCACAACTCCCTTCTAACAATTGATCATATGGAAATAGAAAGAGAAGGTGGCACATGAGAGGAAAATCTTCATTTTAAAACCCTAGAGAACCTATAGAAACTATAGTCTCCATCATCTCAATTCATTAGCCACATCCAAAAAATTTTGATACTTAATTATTAAATAATTTTAAATACATTGTCTAAAGTCTAGATAAATATATATTTAAAAGCACTCATAACTTTCAATCTATGTAATGAGGACACTAAGGATCATTTTGAGGAGGAGGGTTTTGACACTAAAGGTAATGAAAATATTGCCAAAATCTTGGCAACTATGGAGGACCTTATTATCAGAGTGAATAGGTTGGAAAAGATGAAGGGAAAAGATATGAACCGTGATGATTTTGAGAAAAATGGGATAATATGTATGACATCCTAAAATTTTACCAAAATAGGTTGGTTAAAGTTGAGAAAGGAGTGACTATGTTGGTGAAAATAATTGATGAAATGATGCAGAAGACGGTGTCCACTTTCCTTGCATTTCAGGTTGAGCATAACAAAAGGAAGTAAATACAGGAGGAGGAGATCAAAGCATACAAGAAAAAACATAAAGGAATTGAGGAATAGAGAATGATAAATACAAATAACTAGGAAGATGCACTAAAGAATCTGAGTATGGATTTGGAATCCTTGGTCTCAAAGCACAAGATTTAACTAGTATTTTATTTTATCAGTCTTAGTGTTTACTAGTGTGCTAAGTTTTAGCTGTCTTTTTGTTGTTTCCTATTTTTTGGTTCCTGTTCTAGATGTGTAGCTAGATAGTTCTTTGTTGGCATGTCTAATTCTGGACTCTTTTCTAGTACATTTATATCTCCTGCTATGTAAGGGATGGGGACCCTTTTCCCTGCTTATTTTATTAAAAACTTTCAATCTATGTATCATTTTTTCAAATATAAAGTTTGGGGGCACTCTATGCTTTGTCATGAATATGATTAAAAATATTAGTTTCATGTAATTTTTACTAAGGAACAGTGATCATGGGTGATAGAACAATAGCTTTCCCTAAAAATTAGCATTATTGGGCTACCAAAATTAACTTTTTTTACATGTTTAATTTTTTGTGAATTATACCAAACAAATGGTCAAGAATTAAGAAAGATGTAAACTAAAAATTTGTGGCATTTTCAAAGGAGATTAAATTTATAATTTTTTAAAATTTTTGAATAAATATTTATCATTTTTTTAATTTTTAATTAATTTTTTAATATTTTTGTAATACCTTTTATTGAGTGACATTTTTTGTAATGCATAACTTTTAGTATAAATAAAATATTTCCATGATTTATTAGAATTAGATCATTAGTTCCAATTTCTAGTGCACTAATATTTTTTGGTAATTTTTTATTTAATATTTTATTTATTATTTTTAATTGGTACTATTGATATATTGGCATTGATGTCAAAGTTGGATGTCAAAGGATTTTGTTAGAGTGTCTCTAGTAGAGGAGAAGTGCATAGAAGCAGAATGTTCTAAGGCAGAAGGGAAGAAAAAATACTAAGGCATTAAGTTTTGTCCTTATTCGGCAAAAAGATAAAGTTTGAAAACTAGCAGGTTTGCTAGTTCTATTTTTTTCGGATTCACCAACAGAAGAGAGAGGAAGCACTCTGGTTGAAGACTTAGCAGAAAGAAAAACAAGTTAAAGTTTAAGTTCATCAATTATGTTTTTGGCCAATTCGTCGACAATGAAGGGAGTGCAGAAGGAAGAGTTGGAAAGATAGTTCAAACAACTTAGGCAGGAAAAAGACTTAGGAAAAAATTAGTTTTGTGAAACTAGTTTGAAAGTTGGGCATTTCACCAATTCACTGACAAGGCAACAGAGGTTCTCAAAGTCAAAGGTTTAGGGTTTTTTATTTCGCTAACTAAAGTGTTTTTGAAGATAGTTAAGGCAAAGAATTTGAAGAGTCTAAGAACTTGATTAGGAAAATCTTCATCGGAAGAACTTAGGTTTTCTGAAGTAAGTTTGAAGGTTAGGATTTTCCCCGAGTCGCCAACAAATAATATATAAGGTGTAGATAAATCAATGAAGGAGACTTTGTTGATAGAGGCAAAAGGAGTTGATTGAAAAGTTTGTAAGTTAGAAACTTTTCCAATAGAAGGGAAAAGATGGTAGAGAAGTATAGTTCAGAGAATGAGTTTTTCGCCAATAAAAGAGACAAGTGCCAAAATTTAGAAAAGGTGATATTTTCTAATAAAGGGCTAGAAGTCAAAAGTTTGCAAAAGATAACTTTTGTTAATAAAGGTGATAGAGGCAACAATTTGAAGAAGGTAAAGTTTGTTGATAAAGGATTAAAAGCACAGGTTCAATAAATGACAAAATTGTCGATAGAAGAGGATGTTTAAAAAATAATAAAATGTTTTTTAAATGGATATTTCTAGCATGAAAACTAGTTGTTTTATTTGTGGATAAAGATTAACAGTTTGCATGGTGATGACGATAAAAGAAAACTAATAAAGCTAGATTTTTGCATGCACAAGGATATTAATAGAACTACGACTATAACAATAGAAAAGCAGATTTAATGCATGCATAAATCTACATGTAGAGTTGATTTTCTGGACATGCAAAAAGTGGAAGTGTAAAAAAAACTAGAGTTTTAACATGCAGAAAGACTAGAGTGCACACACGCAGATGTGCAAGCGTATGTAGAGATAGCTATATATATATTGTAATAGAATAAGAGATACAGATTGATGTATGTGGTAGAAGAATTCATAGCAGAGCAAGTCTGGGTGAGAATAGTGAGAGGAGAAGACTGTGTATGAATTGAAAAGGTGCATTTGAAGTTTATGAAGAACCAAATGGATGCATATTTGAACATGTAAAGATCCAATGAGGTTGGTGCCTTCTGTTAACTAAGTTGGTACTCAGATCAGAGGATTGTACTCTCCTTAGAGTTGGCACTCTTAAATCAAAGGTTTGGTGATTCCTTAGAGTTGGTGCTCTTAAATATTGTAATCAAGGTTTCATTTGTCAGGATAGATTAGGACGGTAGATCCTAGAAGCATTTTCTCACCATGGTTTTTCCCATATTGGGTTTTCCATGTATATCTAGTGTTCATGTTTGCATGCTTTCTTGTTGTTGATGTTACTGCATTAAAAGTTAATTTGATCTACATTCTAGAGGCTTGAAGTTTTAAGTTTTATTGATCTACTGATTCACCCCCCTCTTAGTAGATTGCTTATGTTCTAACAATTGGTAACAAAGCAAGGTTCCTTGGATGAAGCATAATAGCTAAAGGTTGATCTAGGAGATTGAACACATGGCTGGTCAAGAAGGATCTCACTCAAACAAAGCATCATTGTTTGATGGAATGAATTATGTGTTATGGAGTATATGGATGGAAACCTACCTAACTTCAATAGGGTTTGATGTATGGCAATCTATTAAGGATGGTTATACTGCTCCTAAAACTCCTCCAACAGACTAGGTGTGTAAGAAGGAATGTGAAAATAATTCTAATGCTAATAATGCAATTCTATGTGGTCTATCTAACTCTAAATTTGTGAAAGTAATGCAATGCAAGTCTGCCAAAGAAATCTAGGATTAGCTTTTGAGCATCTATGAAGGAGATACAAAGGTGAAACAAGCCAAGCTGCAGACCTTTAAAGGAAGATTTGAAAGCCTGAAAATGAGAGAGAAAGAAAAGATTGTTGATTACCTGCTCAGAGTTAATGAAGTTGTGAATGCCATGATAGGACTAGATGAAGTAAAAGAGCTTGTTATTATTCAGAAGATACTTAGATCTTTACCCTCTAGGTATGATTCTAAAGTCTCTACTATAGAAGTAATAAAATATCTTAATAAGATAACTTTTGATGAGCTACATGGTATTTTTACTTCCTATGAAATGAGGACAGGTGGTACTAAGATTTCAAAGAAAGAAGTTGCATTTAAGGCATCAAAGAAGGCAAATAATGTAGAGTTTGAACCTGAGACAGACAAAGAAGATGCCAACTTTGTAAGAAGATTGAAGAGAGGATCTAGGAAGTATAAAGGTAAGTTACCCTTTAAGTGTTTTAATTGTGGAAAGGTTGGTCACTTTGTTGCTAAATGTCATTTTGAAGAAAAGATAAAAGTGATGAATTTTATAGTAAGAAAAGTATCAAGCAGTTCTATCCAAAGAAGAATTTTTAGAAAAACAAGAAGATTTTTTATATAAAAGGTGACAATGATTCCTCTGAAGAAAGCCCCATTTCAGAAGACAACAATGTAGGTGTTTCTGAGGCTGAAGAAAATGAATACCTGTTCATGACAGTGGAGACTACTGATATAGATCGAAACAATACTAATCTAGAAGATCCTGAGAATGAAGAAGAAGAAGTAGATTTGGAAGGAGAGCTGGTATGTGCTTTAGAAGAGATTGAGAAACTTAGGAAGAAAAACTCTAAACTAAAGCTACAACTTCAAGAAGATATGGTGTCTAAGAAGCTTGCTGAATCAAAAGAGTTGATTGTTGATTTGAAGGCACAAGTGGAAGAAGCCAAGAGAATAGAAGAAGTTACTAAATCTAAATTGAAAGCTAAATCAAAAGAATGTCTAAAGCTAGAATATAAAGTGGTACCTTTGAGAAAAGAATAAGGATAAGATTGACCTAAGTCTGAAATTTGAAAAGAGCAGTGGCATGCTTGATGAAATGATAGGCAATCAGAGATTTCCAAATAGCATGGCTAGTTTAGGATTTGAAAAAGGTCAACATTCAAAATCTAGTGATCCTCCTAAAAAGATTGAAGAGAAGTAAAAGAAGGAAGTTGATGGCTTCACAAAAGTCAGAGATTTGAAGGAGAAAAGATTTAAATGTCCCCCTCCTGGAAGATGTTTTGGCATGATCAGGTTTCCCCAATCCTTTTATGGCTATTGTTATTCATGTAATCAATATGGTCATAGGGTTGTTAGTTGTAGAATTGTTCCTAGGAGAACTAGTTTTATTAGCAAAAAATATTTTTCACCTCTAGGAGATTTCAGAATAGTTTGTTACAAATGCAATAACTTTGGTCATACTACAAAATTTTGTAGAACAATATTTGTAAAAAGTAACAAATAGGAAAGAAAGGAGAATGTTCCTCCTAAGGAGGATAATGCATCAAACTCTCTTGTGAATAAGGAGAAGGAAACTAAGAAATTATGGAAGAAGAAGAAGGATTATAAGAAGAAAGAAGAGTCTTTGATAGTCCAGACTACATTTCATGCTAAGAGACAGAATTCGTGGGTGATAGACAGTGGCTATTCCAGTCACATGACAGGAATAAAGTAATTGTTTGAGTCTGCAAGAATGGAATGGAGGATTGGTTAAGTTTGGTGACAATACGTCAACAAAGATATGTGGTAAAGGAACTCTCAATATTGATGGGAAAGCAAAGACTCACAATATCTACTATGTGGAAGGACTGAAGCACAATTTGCTGAGTGTAAGTTAGATGCGTGACAATGGATACAATTTGACCTTTAATGCAAAAGGTTGTTAAATTAGGAAAGCAAGCTCTGGTAAGTTACTTGTTATAGAATAGAAAATAATCTTTACAATCTCAAGGAGATTCAAGGTAGAAGTTTCTTGATAGGACATATTGATGAAAGTTGGTTGTGGTACAGAAGATTGGGGCACATCAATTTTGACAACCTTGTGAAGGTAAGTTCAAAAAATGCAGTTAGGCACATGCCTAAAATCACCAAGCTAGTAAATACAATTTGTAAGGAATGTCAACATGGGAAATAGACAAGGTCTAGTTTCAAAACAAAATAATACTCTACTTCAAGACTCTTGGAGTTAGTTCATACAGACCTATGTGGTCCAACCAAGACACAAGGACTGAAAGGTGAGACATATTTCATGTTATTAGTTGATGATTTCTCAAGAATGACATGGGTAACCTTTCTTAAGGATAAATAAAAAGCCTTTGATAGATTTAAGACATTTAGGTCTATGATTGAGAAGGAGAGTGGTCTAACAATCAAATGCTTAAGATCAGTTAGAGGTGGAGAATTCACCTCCAATGAGTTTGTGGAATACTATGAAAGACATGGGATAAAAAGACAATATTTTACACCTAGAACTCCATAGGAGAATGGAGTTATGGAAAGGAAAAATAGAGAGGTAAAAGAAATGGCAAGAACAATGCTAAATGAGGCAAAATTACCTAATGTTTACTGTAGAAAAGCAGTACACACAACAGTGTATACTTTGAATAGAGCGCAGCTAAGGGCATGGCAAATCCACAATAGTCAAATATTTTAGGGTGTTTTGTAGCAAGTGTTACATCAGAAGAGATGAGAACAGCCTTGGAAACTTTGATTCATGGTGTTACAAAGGCATTTTTCTGGGATACTCTAGCAAATCCAAAGCATACAAATGTTACAATAAGCGATTGTATAGAATCATGGAAAGTGCTAATGTTAGGGTAGATAAGGACCAGTTGCATCTAACTCAAAATAAAGATAGTTGCTCAGATGGATTAGTGATACCAGAATAAAAAGAAGATGGTACTAATGAAGAAGAACCTAAAGAATCAACTAGTAAGGCACCTGCAAGATATGTGCAGAAAGATCATCCGGAACAACAAATAATCAATGATAAAAATGAAGGCATGCAAACAAGAAGGAAATTTGATAAGGAAAATGAACAAGTAAATTTATCATTACTCTCTAAGATTGAACCTAAAACATTTACTGATGCTAGTGAGGATGAAGGATGGATCAATGCAATGGAAGAGGAGCTCAATCAGATTGAGAAAAATTAGACTTGGGAATTGGTTCCAAGATCTACAAAAAAGAACGTCATAGGCACAAAATTGGTGTTTAAAAACAAGTTGAATGAGGATGGAGAAGTTGTGAGGAACAAGGCACGATTGGTGTGTAAAGGATATGCACAAGTTGAAGGCGTAGATTTTTAAGAAACATTTGCACCTGTAGCAAGATTGGAATCCATTAGGATGTTTTTGGCATTCTTTGTTTATAAGAACTTCAAAGTTTACCAAATGGATATTAAATCTGCATTCTTGAATGGGAACCTTAATGAAGAGGTCTACATTGAGCAACCTGAAGGGTTTCAGCTGTCAGAAAAAGAAGATTATGTTTGCATACTGAAAAAAGCTTTATATGGTCTGAAATGGGCCCCTAGGGCTTGGCATTCTAAGTTGGATAATTACCTCAACCAGCAAGGATTCAGAAAAGGATGTGCAGATAGAAATTTGTACTTCAAATTAGAAGGTGAGCACATGTTGATTGTTGTAGTATATGTCGATGACATCATTTTTGGTGGTAGTGATGACAAGATGTGCAAGGAATTTGTTGAGCTGATGTAGAAAGAGTTTGAAATGTCCATGCTTGAAAAACTTTCTTTCTTTCTTGATTTACAAATATCACAATTAGACCAAGGTATATTTATATCTCAAACCAAGTATGTAAAGGAAATGCTCAAGAAATTCAAGATAGAAGACTATAAGCCTGTGAGCACCCCCATGATGACAAGATGTAAGTTGAGCAAGAATGATGAATTAATCGATACAGATTAGATTGTATATAGGTCTATGATAAGTAGCTTGTTGTACCTGACTGCATCTAGACCTGATATCATGCAAGCGGTATGCATGGTGGCTAGATTCCAAGTTGCTCCTAAGGAATCTCATGTTCAAGCTATGAAGAGAATCTTTAGATATCTAAAAGGTACTATGGAGTATGGATTATGGTACCCTAGAAATGATGATTTTAGTTTGACAACATATATAGATGTTGATTGGGCAGGAAGTATAGATGACAGGAGAAGCACCAGTGGTGGAGCTTTCTTCCTTGGTGATAGGTTGGTATCATGGCTCAACAAGAAGCAAGATTTAGTCACATTGTCCACTGTTAAGGCAAAATATGTTGTTGTTTCATGTTGTACACAAGTTTTATGGATGAAGCAGACTCTCAATGACATAAAGGTAGAGTTTAAAGATCATATTTCCATTCTTTGTGATAATACAAATGTAGTCAATATCTCAAACAATCATGTGATGCAATCACGAACAAAGCACATCTCCATTAAATATCATTTATTGAGGGAAAAGGTTGCAAATCAGGAAGTAAAATTGGAGTATGTCCCCACACAAGATCATATTGCAGATATTTTCATGAAGCCACTTGCCAAGGATACTTTTGAATATCTTAGGCAGAAGCTAGGAGTTATTGCTCCTTCTTCTCACAGGTAGAACTACAACTGTGACAACTATCCAGCAAGAGCATCTCAAGGCATATCTTTCATCTTCGTTTTAGATAGTGACTACCTCTCAGGAGGAGCAGGTAGTTATATGGCAGTTTTGTTGTCAGTAAGAAGGTTTTTTACATCCCTTTGCCATTGATGAAAAAGGGGGAGAGTAAGAGTAAGGGGGAGCAACACTAGAGCAATTAATACAGAAGGATTAGAGCAGCACTAAGAACAAGTTTTTTGCATGAGTGTTTCCATCAATGGCAAAGGGGGAGATTGTTGATATTGTCATTGATAATTGTAGTGCTTCTGGGCAAAACTATGTATGCTTTTTTTGACTCAACATTTCGGATCATACTCCATGATCCATCATCAGGAGGAAAGTGTGAGAAAACATATGAATTGCAGCCAGGGCTTCTTAAGAAGATATAGAGAGGGTGGGCACGGATAACAATGAGTTAAGGAAGAACCAAGAGGGATGAGGAAAGATAAGAACCAAGGGCTTCTTATCTTTCCTCATCCCTCTTGGTTCTTCCTTAACTCATTGTTATCCGTGCCCACCCTCTCTATATCTTCTTAAGAAGCCCTGGTTGCAATTCATATGTTTTCTCACACTTTCCTCCTGATGATGGATCATGGAGTATGATCCGAAACGTTGAGTCAAAAAAAGCATACACAGTTTTGCCCAGAAGCACTACAATTATCATTATGGACTGTGGAAATATCATGTCTACAATTGTCATTGATGTCAAAGTTGGATGTCAAAGGAGATTGTTAGAGTGTCTCTGGTAGAGGAGAAGTGCATAGAAGCAAAATTTTCTAAGGTAGAAGGGAAGAAAAAATACTAAGGCATTAAGTTTTGTCCTTAGTAAAAAGATAAAGTTCAAAAAATAGTAGGTTCGTCAGTTTTGATTTTTGCCGATTCACCAACAAAAGAGAGAGGAAGCGCTTTGGTTGAAGACTTAGAAGAAAGAAAAACAAGTTAAAGTTTAAGTTTGTCAATTATTATGTTTTTGGTTGATTCATCAACAACTAAGGGAGTACAGAAGGAAGAGTTGGAAAGACAGTTCAAACTACTTAGTTGGGAAAAAATTAGTTTTGTGAAAATAGTTTGAAAGTTCAACATTTCACCGATTCACCGACAAGGTGAGAGAGGCTCTTAAAGTCAAAGGTTTAGGGTTTTGTTATTTCTCTAACTAAAGAGTTTATGAAGATGGTTAAGGCAAAGAATTTGAAAAGTCTAAGTACTTGATTGGGAAAATCTTCATCAGAAGAACTTAGGTTTTTCGATTTAAGTTTGAAGGTTAGGGTATTCCCCGAGTTGCTGACAAATAGTATATAAGGTGTAGATAAAGAAATGAAGGCTTGAAAAAAAGGTTTGAGGTTTGGAGACTTTGCCAATAGAGGAAAAGGAGTTGATTGCAAAGTTCATAAGTTAGAAACTTTGTCGATAGAAGGGAAAAGGTGATAGAGAAGAATAGTTTGGAGAATGCTTGCTTTTTGCTGATAAAAGAGATAAGCGTCAAAGTTCAGAAAAGGTGATATTTGTTGATAAAGGGCTAGAAGTCAAAAGTTCACAAAAGATAACTTTTATTGATAAAGGTGATAGAGGTGACAGTTTGAAGAAGGTAAAGTTTTCTGATAAAGGATTAAAAGCACAAGTTCGAGAAATGACAAAATTGTCGATAGATGAGGATATTTAAAAAATAATAATTTTTTTTTAAATGGATATTTCTAGCATGGAAACTGGATGTTTTATTTGCGGATAAAGATTAATAGTTTAAATGGTGATGATGATAAAAGAAAAGAAGAAAAGCTAGACTTTTGCATGCACGAGGATATTAATAAAAATATGATTGTAACAGCAAAAAAGTAGATTTAATGCATGCACAAAGTTACATGCAAAGTTGATTTTCTAGACATACAAAAAGTGGAATGTAAATAAAAATAGAGTTTTAACATGCAGAAAGACTGGAGTGCGTACATGCAGATGTGCGAGTGTATGCAAAGATAGCTATATATAAGCTATTGTAACAGAATAAGAGAGACATATTTATGTATGTAGGAGAAGAATTTAGAGTAGAGTGAGTCTGGGTGAGTAGAGTGAGAGGAGAAGACTGTGTATGAATTAAAAAGGTACATTTGAGGTTTATGAAGAACCAAATGGCTACATATTTGAACATGTAAAGATTCAGTGAGGTTGATGCCTCCTATGAATTGAGTTGGTGCTCAGATCAGGGGATGTAGTCTCCTTAGAGTTGGTGCACTTAAATCAGGGATTTGGTGATTCCTTAGAGTTGGTGCTCTTAAATATTGTAATCAAGGTTTCATTTGTCAAGTTGGATTAGGATGGTAGATCATAGTAGCATTTCTCACCATGGTTTTTCCCATATTGGGTTTTCCATGTATATCTAGTGTTCATGTGTGCATACTTTCTTTTTGTTGATGTTATTGCATTGAAATTTAATTTGATCTACATTCTAGAGGCTTGAAGTTTTAAGTTTTATTGATCTACTAATTCACCCCCCTCTCAGTAGATTGCTTGTGTTCTAATAGGTACTAATAGAAATTTAAAACCTAAATTTTACTATAATGTGTTCCTCTTGGAACATATATCAAAATTATTACTTTTCATTGAAATAGGGACATTTGTGTGGAGTGCAGTGCATTTTGGTTTAGATTTTTTTTGACAAAGTTTGTTATTTTTCCTAGTGTCTTGGATCAAGGTCATCATTTTTTTGTAATGGACCTACATTCATTATAATATTTTAAAATTCATAATTCATATTATACCCTCAAGAAATGTAACACTAAGGGCTACATACATACAAAATGTTGTCTTCAAATGACTTCACTTGATGCCCCAAAAGGTGAAGTGGAATTTCTTTTTTGTCAACAGTTTGACAAGCCTGGAGGAGACTCCAATAGGAATTTGATTTAATCCTTTGGAATTTTTTTCCCAAGGGTGTTACTATTCAATTGAATTTGAGGTTTTCTCTACCACCCTTAGATCAAACCCCTCTAGGCTTAAACAATGCATTTTTTTAAATGTTATTTTAGACAATAAATAGTTTGGCCCTAAAGTGGGACTCATTATTGTGCTTTAGCCCTTGTTAATTTTTCCTAAATCCAAACTAAAAATTAATAATGAGTCATTTATTTATGAAAATTTTTAAAAAAATCTAACATATATATGTAATGTTTTAAAAGAAAATACTAATTTTTACTCAAGAAAAAGCCAACAAAGTGACAACTATTCTTTATGTTTCACTAAAATTTAAAGTAGTATCTCTTTGAAATATATTATTTTCACCAAAATAAATTAAAATTATTCAAAATAACTTATAACTTATAAACTACATCAATATGATAAAAAAAATTATTACTAACATTTTAAAGATTTTTTTTGTATAAGCCCTTTAATTTCTTATGTGAAGTTACCTTGTGGTTATTTTAACATTTTCATTTATCCTTAAGAATGTTGTTTGGCCATCATTATCTTAAACACACCCTAAAATATTTTTAAATTATAGAAGATGATAATAGAAGTTATGGTGATTAAATTTTAAGGACATGAAAGGTGACTTGGATTATGATCTTCCTAATTTATATGGGCCCATATTTTGGTTTTTGGAAAACCTAGAAATGTTTTCAAGTCCCATACCCATGTGATTAAATAGTTGGAGGTGACTTCAATGCTATTATGGATGCATAAGAGAATAAAAGGATGACTAAGCCACTTATCTCAAAGTGTGATTAATAGAAATGCTCTTAATATAAATTGTACGCACTAGTAGATGTAGAACCAAAATAAGGAATATTATGTGGATCTATTTATAGACATGTGAATTAGAGCATCATGCAAAGAATAGATAGAATCTTACTAGGGTTAGATTTAGGTACATGGAATACTAATTCTTCTTAGGAATTTGTTACTAGGTAGATTTTAACTATTTATCAATCACCTTATATCTAGAACAAGATAAAAATATAAAAGGGATTCTTATTAAAATTGAATTTATGTGGTTCCAAGAATTATTCAAAATAACTAATAACTTATAAACTACATCAATATGATAAAAAAAATATTACTAATATTTTAAAGATTTTTTTTGTATAAGCCCTTTAATTTATTATGTGAAGTTACCTTGTGGTTATTTTAACATTTTCATTTATCCTTAAGAATGTTGTTTGGCCATCATTATCTTAAACACACCCTAAAATATTATTAAATTATAGAAGATGATAATAGGAGTGATGGTGATTAAATTTTAAGGACATGAAAGATGACTTGGATTATGATCTTCCTAATTTATATGGGCCCATATTTTGGTTGTTGGAAAACCTAGAAATGTTTTCAAGTCCCATACCCATGTGATTAAATAGTTTGAGGTGACTTCAATGCTATTATGGATGCATAAGAGAATAAAAGGATGACTAAGCCACTTATCTCAAAGTGTGATTAATCGAAATGCTCTTAATATAAATTGTACACACTAGTAGATGTAGAACCAAAATAAGGAATATTATGTGGATCTATTTATAGACATGTGAATTAGAGCATCATGCAAAGAATAGATAGAATATTACTAAGGTTAGATTTAGGTACATGGAATACTAATTCTTCTTAGGAATTTGTTACTAGGTAGATTTTAACTATTTATCAATCACCTTAGATCTAGAACAAGATAAAAATATAAAAGGGATTCTTATTAAAATTGAATTTATGTGGTTCCAAGAATTATTCAAAATAACTAATAACTTATAAACTACATAAATATGATAAAAAAATGATTACTAACATTTTAAAGATTTTTTTTGTATAAGCCATTTAATTTATTATGTGAAGTTACCTTGTGGTTATTTTAACATTTTCATTTATCCTTAAGAATGTTGTTTGGCCATCATTATCTTAAACACACCCTAAAATATTATTAAATTATAGAAGATGATAATAGAAGTTATGGTGATTAAATTTTAAGGACATGAAAGGTGACTTGGATTATGATCTTCCTAATTTATATGGGCCCATATTTTGGTTGTTGGAGAACCTAGAAATGTTTTCAAGTCCCATACCCATGTGATTAAATAGTTGGATGTGACTTCAGTGCTATTATGGATGCATAAGAGAATAAAAGGATGACTAAGCCACTTATCTCAAAGTGTGATTAATAGAAATGCTCTTAATATAAATTGTACGCACTAGTAGATGTAGAACCAAAATAAGGAATATTATGTGGATCTATTTATAGACATGTGAATTAGAGCATCATGCAAAGAATAGATAGAATCTTACTAAGGTTAGATTTAGGTACACGGAATACTAATTCTTCTTAGGAATTTGTTACTAGGTAGATTTTAACTATTTATCAATCACCTTAAATCTAGAACAAGATAAAAATACAAAAGGGATTCTTATTAAAATTGAATTTATGTGGTTCCAAGATCCCTCCTTTTGATAAGAGAACTAAAAATATGTGAAGAACATAATAAATTCATTATGTGGATAAAACTGAAGAATGTGAAGATAGAAGCAAGGAAATAGAATAAGTTATAGTATGGGAAATTAGGAATTTATTGACTATAAGAGAAGAGATTTCAAAAAAATATATATTATTGAGCAATAAGTTACTAAATTTAAGCTCAAACAACAACTAGAGTAAATATAGAAGACATCCGTAACTAATTTTAAAGAGTTCTAAAAATGGAGAAGATTTACTACAAACAAAAATAAGAGTTTAGTAGAATAAAGAGGGGATGAAATAGCAAATTATTATACCTCTTGAATATGGTTAGAAGGAATGTGACTAGGATAAAAAATTATCCATGTGGGAGGATCTATAAGTAAATAAAGAAATTTGTAAGGAGGTTAATAATTTTTATAAGAAAGTTCTAAAAGAGGATTCAATTGATAGACTATAACCCAACAAGATTTCTTTAAAAAAATTCTAGGTTTTATATTTGATAATAATAATAAGATGTTGATGAAACCATTTACTGAGTGATGCAGGAGAATCCTTAGGCATTGTGGTAATATTGCATCATGTTTGAAAAAATGGATTTTGTGGTTTAGTTTAGTTGTGTGTTGGTTTGTTAGTCTAAGTTGATAGTTAGTACTAGAGAAGGTTATCACAATTCACTGCATTGAGAGATTGGTGTAGACACCTAAAATTGACTAACGCATTTCCGTGTCATCACACTTCATCTATATTATTTTCCTAATCCATTTCTATTTCTTCTATCCATATTATTTACATAATTTTTAATTATTTAATTAATAAAATAACATTTCCTCCATGTATTAAAAAATATATATTCATACGGTTTATTTAATTAATCAAATTCATTTTCATTTTCTCATCACAAGTAAATAAAATTAATATTTTATTTACTATCCAAATAATTCATTTTCTCATGAATTATCCATTTTCTCATGAATTATTCATTATTCAAGTAAATTAACTCCCATAATCTTCTCCACTAACCACTCAAATTGACTACTCAATCAAATTTCATTCAAAATAGTTAACTATGCAATCAATTTAAATCAAATTAGTTAACTATTCAATCAATATGACTAACTATTCAATCAAGTCAGTTAACTCAAACCTTATCAAATCTTCTCAATCAGTTCTAGTCATTGATCTTTCATGCAATTTTCCACCATTGATCATCATTTTTTAAAATATATAAATTGATCTTCATCTAAGCCATTAAGGATTTACATCCACATCCTCTACAACTATATGTTGTCAATTTATTTCCATCACATCCATTTTCTTACTAAGGTTATGATGAATTGTTGAGCAATCCACATACAATCTTCACTACATTTCATCGAAGAACATAACTAGATCTATCATTTAAAGGAGAAGAGATTGATTGAGTTGAATGTAATGAATTGTGTTGATTTATCTTTCTATATTTTTACCTCTTTTTTATTTCCTCGTCCTTGTTTTGGCATGCTCAGTGGGACCCACATCCCTAAATTTAACATTTTTTATTGAAGTTTGGTGTTTTGTGAAGACAGGTTACAGAGGGGTGCTTTTGACTGAATCAGGATGCATTTGAATGAATTGAGACACTTTTGACTGAAACAAGATGCTTTTGCCTGAATCAGGGTGCTTTTGCTTCAATCAGGGCACTTTTTTCTGAAACAGGATGCTTTTGTTTATTATCATTAGTTTTCTAGTTTTTTAGGTTTGTCATACTTTTCCAATTAGCTAATATTTTGTTTTGCAAAAACAATCTATATAAAAAGAACAAAAAAAATAAAAAAATAAAAAATTCACAAAACAAACAAAAAAATATACAACTTCTATCAATTGTCTTTCACAATCTATCATGTTACTTTTGATTCAAATCAGGATGCATTTGATATATTAGGTTGCATTTGCTTTATATCGAGATTCTTTTTTAGTATCTAGACACTCTTTATTACATCATGTCACTTTTGTTCTAAACATTGAAAAATCTTTTATTTGGGGTTTTATAGCTAGCATCTATCTGTTTTCTAGACTAATCAAGTGGTGCATCCTTTTATTCGCTAGTCAAAGAACAAAAAAATCTGAAACTACTAATTATTGGCTTGTAAATTTTTTGTCCAAGGCTTCCTTTTTTTCACTAATCTAGGCACAAATTAAGTTAACTTAGAGGGTTAATGAATATTGTATGTTGTGCTTGTGGAAATGTGTATATGTATCTTCTCTCCATGCACCTAGTGTGATCTTAGAGATTAGAAATCTCACATTTCCTTTGTGTTCTATATTAAATCCTAAGGTTGTGTTAGCATGTGTATGTTCTCCCCTTACACCTCATGCAATCATGGGGATCAAATACAACTAACATTAATCTTACCCTTTAGGAGGCCTACTTGGGGATTTCACCACCCCAAGGGATGACCTCAACCATGTGTTCTGATATGGTCAATCAAAGGGGGAGAATGAAAGTTGTACCCCAATCTAGATACATCATCATTGGTATAACCTTAGGGTCCCTGATGATTTAGGACAAAAGGTGAAGGGATTGTTTGAGCCTTTGCTTCGGTCTCATGCCTTTGAAAAACTAGTGTTCATGGATTAAACCCCACATACCTTGTGTATATTAGGGACTCCCTTAGAAATCTTGTTGAAACCTAGATAAGATCTTTAATCTATCTTCTAGTGTGGTGCAAGGGTAAGGATCAGCCCTAAAGTTACTCACTTGTATACCCTTCAGTAGAGATAGAGACACATTGGGGAAGGAATCAATGCCTCCAAGGAATAGGATCTCGTGCAACATAGAACTCCCTAGCTATCCACTCCTAGGAATGGTATTTATGTTGGCCTACACTAGGAGTCAAACCCACCTAAATAATTTTAGGGATGTGCTTGAAAGTCATTGGCATGTTTTCTATGTGCGAAACTAGTAAACACCATTCATCCAAATCACCTAAAATTCAAAGCATCCATTGTGTATTTGTGTTTATTTATTTCTTGTCAACAAATCATCTAAAATTGTCAAATTTGTAAATCATCACTTTTGACTACCTCTTCTCACATTTTCCTAAAAACAAGTTACATTTGCTTGAAAATATGTTGCATTTTCCTGTAACTCAACCAGCACTTAAATTTGCTGAGACTCCTTGTCACATTGCTCATTTTTCAGAGGTTGATTTCTAAATCTATAGTTCAAGCTACATCCATTTTCCCTCTTTTCCATCCACATCATCTACCTTATCCCCAAATCAAGTCCCATCGTTTGTGGACTTTGAATTGAGATTTAGCCCTTGATCAAGACATGTATCTTTCAATCATCTTTTAATCCTTTAATCCTAATCAATCCTTGTGTTGTTCTTGGGACATATCATTCCCACAACACCATCCTCATCCATGAAATCAAATATAATTAGGTCTTGCATCTTGATCCTAATCCCAAAATTTAGTCCAAGTCATCATCATCCTTCTAGTCTAATCATTTCCATCCACATCATTTCTAATCATATAATTCCTTGTAGATAATGCTTCTAGATTAAACTGTGCAGTTTAATCCAAAAGCATTGTCTACAACATCATGGACTGTGGAAAATTAATGACTTATATAATTCCTTATCATCCATAATGGAACCCAAGATCCTCAACTAGTCAACATTTATCCAACATCAAGATCTCTCATTATATATCCCCCATAACTTGATCTCAAGCCAAGAAGATGGATCGTCACA
The DNA here is from genome assembly GCA_027924645.1 of Cunninghamia lanceolata. NCBI lineage: Eukaryota > Viridiplantae > Streptophyta > Pinopsida > Cupressales > Cupressaceae > Cunninghamia > Cunninghamia lanceolata. Next base: position 5,365,592 of record BSBN01001126.1, read on the forward strand.
TAGACATTCAACCTACTTCACCTCATCACACAAATGTGCATGGAAGTATTGATGATCAAGTTAGGTATTGTTACATGTAAAAGAGTGATCTAGTCTGGGAGGTTAAACTAGGTCAAACCCGTCTTCCATAAACATTAAGACATAAACCAAGCTTGGCTTCTACCCAAGAAGGAGAGCCAAACTATAGGGGTTCTGCCCTTTTTTTGTATAGACAAGAGTCAACCAAATCCAACTAAGATCAAGCAAGCAAACTAGGGCAAATGGCCAAACCCTAGATGACAAAGATCATCTAATAACTAATAGTTGGAAACAAATATCAAAAAACTAAAAGCATAACAGAGATCAGGGAACAGATCAAAACATGGATCTAGAAGCATAAATATCAAAGACCAGGGCGCTTGGGCACCCTAAACTCTAATTAGGGTTATGTATAACTTGTGAGTTTCACTAGACCTATACTTGTAAGCTTTGTCTTCTTCCTAGAAATTATCTTTAGAAACCTATTTCTTCGACCTACACACAAGGAAAGAGGAAAAGGTTGTGATGTGTATAAGGGATTACCTTAGTCAAACCCTGTGTTAGTGTTCCCACCTCTACTAAAAAGATGATTAGATCCAAGAGTACATGCCCTAGGAGGGTAGAGGCCAGATCTGTAATATATGATAGAAATATGAATGAAATGATGATGATTACCATAAGAGATAAAGGCCCTAGTTGATGAAGATAACTCAAGATCATACACAAAAAAGGAGAGTGATGGAGAAGGCTTGAAACTTCTTTAAAGACCTGCAAACAAACTTAAATAAAACCCACAAGTAGATAATACTTCCAAGCATCAAGAGCACTTTATCATATAAGATCACAATATGAGAGCAAACTCTAATTTTTGCATTAGGCCACTTAGTGTAAAATGAATTGTAAAACTCCTTTATATATGCATTCCCGCTCACTTATGACAAATAAAACTAAACAAGGCTGACAAGTATAAACTAAGGAAGTGTCCCAAGCCAACACTACAAAAGAGAGGCTAAAGATCCCAACTCAGAGCTGGGCACTCAGGTACCCTAGGCCTTTAGCCCCACAAACTCTGGGGAGTATCAAATTTCATGGGCTTAGTCTAGTCCTAAGTTAATTTCATTGGGTTTATTCATTGGGATCAAGATTTTATCATTTTAATGCTCAAAAAGGTGTTAAAATAGGTCCTAATTAACAAAGGTAACATTTTAGGTCCAACCAAGTACTAAACTAAGTGTAAAATGCTAGTGTACACATTTTACGATGTAACATTTAGCCCTTAATGTAGCATGGGTAAAAAATTACATTTGGAATCGCACTAAAGGATGGAAAATACATGTTTCAAATACACAAACATAGAATCCCAAAGAATTTTGCCAAGTTGTGGACTATAGGTAGCCCCCAAGCTTAGATTCCTAAGGTTGCAAACACATAAGAAAAGAGATTTTAAAACATGCAAGACATTCACACACATACATGGAGTACTAAAAAGCATACATAGGGATACACGTGGAAGACACGCAATTCATAAAGGTAATACATGTCATACACAATGTATACATGCTTGACAAGAAGCACACACATAAGCATCAAGCACACATGGAAAACACATGGAGAACATCATGAAGACACACAAGACACATGGAATCATTTTAAGGAGTACAAGTTCAAACACAATGTGTCAAGCAATATAACAAAAAAACAAAGAAAGAAACATAAGAATGCACATAGGAAGTGTTTAGGGTAAAAATGGATTTGTTAATCTTTTGTAGCTTAGATGTTAAAATCCTCCTTTCACCCTAACATTGAAGGATCTAGGGTTGAGTGGCGAGCACTATCATACCCGAGAGTAACTTACAAATGAGGGGAAGCTTGGATTAGGGAATTAATTATCAATTTTTCCTTCTCCTATGCTTAATTGACCATTAAAACCCTAATTACACAAATACGACAACAGATTAATGAATTATGAAAAAAGCTCTTGCAGACGAGAGTAAAATGCCAAATTAGAGAATACCTATTTTTGGGATTCCAAAGCAGAACAGTCGGGGACACTAGAGCGGGTGCCCAATTCCAAGGTACCTATTTTCTCAAGGAATCTAGACCTCCTTCAGACACTGATCAGCCCTGTAACTTCTATTTTCTAGAATCAGTCTGCGAAGGACACTAGAGTGAGTGCCCTAGTCCTGAAAGTGCTCCTTTGTCTGTCTTTTCTTCATAACCTAAATCCCTGATGTCTTTCCAGCCTTCCTGCAACTCCACCTTTCCCAGATACGACACCTGTAACCTATAATCACAAGACTTGGTTTGGGGGTTGTGGTGTTTCTAGGTTTGCCTCAATCAAACCCCGGAGGACACTTAAGTCTCCAAACACCATTGTCAAATAAAGAGGGCATGCCCTTGTGAGGCAGAGGCCAAAAACAAAGGAATTAATGATAAAAACACAATGATATGTCACCTTGTAGTGAATCTTTCATGGAGGAAAATGTTCTTCATGCCATGAAGGAATTGATGCTCAAATCTGCAAATATTAATGCACAAAACACACAAGTATTCTCTTACAACACAATAGAAAGTCTTGAATCACCTTGAGAACACCATAGATTGCTAGTAATCCTCTAGTTTACAAATGAATGCCTACACATGCCTATATATGCATCTACAAGCACTCTCGCCAAGATATTTGAAATTCAAACTTACCGTGTCAACAAAGGGGCCCAATAACGATCACTAACACACCTAGAAATTGAGGCTACCCTAAAATAGGGAAGGACTAGGGCGTGGGCGCCCAATTCCTCCCCCCTTATTTTAGGTAGGGTACATCTCAAGGGGCCCTCCTAGGTCCTATTTTCCATGGGACTTAGGTCTCATTCCATCAGGATGCTAAAATATGATCTAAAATGTCCTAAATGCACTCTAAAGACCCAAGAGCTAAACCCTATGAGGGAAAAAGCCCCCAAAGGGACATTTTCTGATGTTACATTTAGCCCCCACTTTAATGTATTTATGAACACAAGGTCTATACATGCATTAAAGTAAGATCACAAACACAACAAACACACCAAGCACAGAGAAGACACACCAATCACATAGAAGATAGTAACATGCACACAAAACACAGAGAAGACAGTTACAGTCACATAAAACACAAAGCAAATAGTTAATACATGGAAGACACATTAATGCATGGAAGACAGAAATGATATCTTTTCTTTCCTTTTTCTCATACATATATGAAATGCAAATGCAAGTACTGGAAAGTAAACAAACCTCCCAAAATGCAAGAAGCACTACTGGATGGCATTGGTCTCTACATATGGGGCAACATAGGTGCAATACACGCAAAACCTCCCAAAATGCATGAAGCACTACAGGCACTGGTCTATGCATATGGGGCAACAAACATGCCATACAAAACAAGCACGCCAAAATACACACACTTGAAGACACAGAGAAAACATGGTAGACAAACGATGGTGTGTTCCCTATTTCTAGGCTCATCACCATCTCAGGCACATTACAAGCACACACCAATGATTGGGCTTTGCCACAACAATCGCCAAAAACACGCTTAAGGGTTGAGTTATTCACGAAACCGCTCCCTGCCTCTGCAGAGGACTTTTGAAAATGACAGGATGATGTATTCTACTCTGAGAAATACACCATCCTCGTCTCCGTAGAGGGCTTAAGAAAAAGGATATGCAAGATATCCTACCTCCACAGAGGGCTTACATGATTTGATTGATTGATTGCAAACAATCTTAGGATGCACAATGCACTACTCTGGCACAAGTCTATGCATCTAAGGTCAAACACATTGCTAACATCTATAACAGACAGCTTACCTTATATGCCCCCACCTTATGGTGGTTGATATCAGTTATCGATATCAAGCACATTAAGGTAGGAAGAGAAAACACACAAGGGAACACCAACTTTCGCAAAGCCCATGCCCCCCAGAGGTGACATGTACTTTACGATCACCAAATGTTCCCATAAACACATCCCTGCAAGAAACATGTTAGTGTCTACAACATCATGATAAACAACAACATCAATGCATATGATTAACCACACAAAGAGCCAAGGTTATACAATGAATCTAGAGTTCAAGGATAACCGTGGGGCTATATCACGAAGCTCTCCGAATCGAGTACCGCCAAGGATAGATTCAAAGGCAAACAAAGGTGCACGGAGCAGCAGTATTGTTAAGGTTTGTAAATGCAATAAAAACATCATCAAATTCACTACATGGAAAGCACAAGTAATTCCACTAGCCAAGCATCGGATAAGATATACAACCCCATCGTCATATTAGGAACTAAGTCTAATTTTTTATTGCTCTTGAAAGGGACACTAGGTCCGCATCAGTATAAATGTTTTTCGTCATCCACCCGCTAGGTGGAAACACTAGAGGAAGGGAAACAATAAATAAGAGAGAAGAAAACAAGTGTCTTAGGGACAGTCATGTAGGAGGGTGCCCCCAAGTCACTAACCATGACGCTATGTCCGTAAGACACAACACACAACATTGAAATCAAAGAAAGCAATTAGAAGAATGATGATACAAATAGAAGAAGGTCACAACAGAAGCGGTCTCCTGGTATCCCGAACCTTACAAGAGAATCAGGGGTCATCCCAGGAGGCCTAAACAACACATAACACATCACAGGGGAAGTACATTATGATAGAAATAAAAAATATATAGATACTTACTTGTAGGGCCCCTTCTGGGCTAGCGAGTATCACAAATCTTGATCTTTATTTTAATGGTTAAGGTATTATCACTTATTCTCTCTTCCATATGTTCATGAGTTTGTGAGGGTAACCGTGTAGGAAAGGTTTCTCTTAGTGATGGTTGAGAGGGAATGTTGCCATTGCCTATGTCAGCTATAGGAGCATTTGAAATGTCATTTAATTGAGCTTGTGGGGGCATCTGAAAGATACCCATTTCAGTCCTTATATAAGGTGTTGGAATGGCTTGAATCAGAGGGATAGCTTGTTCTTCCATAGCATGAAGCATTTCATTGCTTTCCAAAGCATGTGATGGCTCATGATCTATTTTCTAGTTTAGCATGTAATTGAGAAGTTCTTGAACATCTGGTGGTAAACCAAGCAAATGGTCATAAAGAGAATCTGCATCCTCCAAAAATTCATCTTGACTAGGGAGAGTGGGAAGGGATGACAAAGTAGTGTGGAGAAATGTATCGATGATGTATTTTTCTTGTGCCAATATATCCTCACCAAGTGGGGTTATGTTGGGACAAGTGTCTTTGTTTGATAAATCACCCATTGTTATTTTATTCTCATAGGTCTCAGAAAGGATTTCCATTATATCATTATGAAACAAAGGGAGAGTAGGAGTAAAGTTGTCACCACTACTTTCCCCATGATTGTCTTCAGCTATAAACTTTTGAGATTCTCCATGATTGAAGGAAAAACATCCACTGTATCACGAAAGATATCAAAGTAGGCTATTGATCGAAGAATATCACATGTAGCACTATTGGTTATGTAATGCCATAGATGTATGCTATTTGATGCAAAAATTGAGGATATTTGTTAGTTAATTTGCAAAAATTCTCATAGTTCACAATGTACTCATATATATCTTCTAAAGATGTACCATTAGGAGAATCCATTAATGTAAAATTTATGCAAAAAATGCTTGATTTTTTGATACTTTTCAATGTAAATGAATGAAACAAAGAATGCTATGAGGATTTCAGTCAAGGGAAGAAATTTATATGTATGATATCATTCCAAAACAGTAATTTAATCACTCTCAACATACTCTTGATGCAAATCCAAGATAATGCCAAGTCAAAATATAGTGAAAATATGTCAAAATAGGCACTTATTTCACCAAAATTCAATGCAAGAGAGCATAACAAAGGGTTTTGTGAGGAAAATGATGATGGAAAGTGAATAATATCAGAAATAACAGCAATGTGGTGCCAAAATATCCAACACAACATGATTTTAATGCCCCTTAAGGCAAAATCCTAGTGAAAATATAGCAAAATATGCAATTTTTTCACGGTTTTTCAACTCCAAGACCTAGCAAAGGAGGTGTTGTAAGGAATTTTAGGAGGGAAAGAAAATAATATCAATAATATCAGTCACCTAAATCCTTAAAATTTATCACAACATGCTTGGAGTGCAAACTAGGTCAAACCCTAGGGCAAAAATAGCCAAAATGCGTAGTTTTTTGCAAAATTTTCACTACAAGAGCCCATAAAAAGGGTGTTGTGAATATTTTTATGAGGGGAAGGAAATTATTACCTTGATAATAGAAAATTAATTCAAAAATATCTTTCACAACACACCTATGGTGCAAATTTATGAAGTCGATAAGGCCAAAATTGGTGAAAATCATTGTTTTCGAAGCCCTAGGTTTGAGATTTTGGAACAAAATTCTATGAGAATGGTTTGAAGTCTGATTTATGATGGAAATTACATACTCTCAGATCTGAAAATGATTTTCAATCTTAATCATGCAAAATTCCCATACAAATTTAATGAAAATGCACCAAAATTACTAGTTTTTGTTGAAATTCTCAGTGCAAAAATGCAAATAATTTAAATTTAAATGAAAATTCACACTAAAATGCAAGACTATAGAAAAATTAAAATTTGAATGAGCCTCAAAAATTAGTATAAAAATCTAATAAAATATTTTTCCTACAAAACCCTAGATTTTGGAATTATTAGGTTATCTAAAAATTGTCAAAATTTCCACAAAACCTTAGCAATTAAATGATGAAAATGTAAAGCAAGATTTTGAATTTTTGTATTTTTCTATAGTTTATATCAGATCTGATGCAAAAATCATGAATTAGGAAAAATTAGAAAGAATTGACATAATTTAGTAAGCCCAACAATGCAATTTTTTGTATTTTTCCAAATTTTTCAATTTTTTAAAAATTGTTCTCAATATAATAAATTAAATGACCAAATGAATGAATGAAATCACACCAAATCTGTAGAAAAACACTCAACAAGTTATCATTTAAGTTCAAAGACACGGGTTCACCAAAATGTTTAGGGTAAAAATGGATTTGTTAATCTTTTGTGGCTTAGATGTTAAAATCCTCCTTTCACCCTAACATTGAAGGATCTAGGGTCAATAGGAGAGAACTATCATACCCTAGAGTCACTTGCAAATGAGAGGAAGCTTGGATTAGGGAATTAATTATCAATTTTTCCTTCTCCTATGCTTAATTAACCATTAAAACCTTAATTACACAAATACGACAATAGATTAATGAATTATAGAAAAAGCTCTTGCAGACGGGAGTAAAATACCAAATTATAGAATACTTGTTTTTGGGGTTCTAAAGAAGAACAGTTGGGGACACTGGAGCAGGTGCCCAAGTCCAAGGTACCTACTTTTTAAGGAATCTGGACCTCCTTTGGACACTGATTAGCCCTATAACTTTTGTTTTCTAGAATCAGTCTATGAAGGACACTGGAGTGAGCACCCTAGTCCCAGAAGTGCTCCTTTGTCCATCTTTTCTTCATATCCTAAATCCCTGATGTCTTTTTAGCCTTCCTACAACTCCACTTTTCTTGGATGCGACACCTGTAACTTGTAATCACAAGACTTGGTTTAGGGGTTGTGGTATTTATAGGTTTGCCTCAGTCAAACCCTGGAGGACACTTAAGTCTCCAAACACCATTGTCAGATAAAGAGGGCATGCCCTTGTGAGGCAGAGGCCAAAAACCAAAGGAATCAATGATAAAAACACAATGATATGTCACCTTGTAGTGAATCTTTCATGGAGGAAGATGCTCTTCATGACATGAAGGAATTGATGCTCAAATCTGCAAATATCAATGCATAAAACACACAAGTCTACTCTTGCAACACAATAGAAAGCCTTGAATCACCTTGAGAATACCATAGCTTACTAGTAATCCTCTAGTTTACAAATGAATGCCTACACATGCTTATATATGCATCTACAAGCACTCTCACCAAGATATTTGAAATTCAAACTTACCGTGTCGGCAAAGGGGCCCAATAATGGTCACTAATCGACACCTAGAAATTAAGGCTGCCCTAAAATAGGGCAGGACTAGGGCGTGGGCGCCCAAGTCCTCCCCCCTATTTTAGGCAGGGTATAGCTCAAGGGGTCCTCCTAGGTCCTATTTTCCATGGGACTTAGGTCTCATTCCATTGGGATGCTAAAATATGATCTAAAATGTCCTAAATGCACTCTAAAGACTCAGGAACTAAACCTTATGGGGGGGAAATCCCACAAGTGGACATTTTCTAATGTTACAGGAAGAAACATGCAAGGTACATGACTCTAATGCTAGCTTGCTCTTTCGCAAGTGGTCATGTGAAAATAAGTTCCACCATGGATCACACACTGGTAAGGACCACCAAAATACTATGTGACCATGACAAGTCACATGAAGCACATGTCTAGCCAATTTCATTGCAATCGGTGGCTCATGGACCCAAGAGGAAACATCACAAGCTAGTGAGGACCACCGAATCACTAGGTGAGTTCCATGCCAAATATAATAAACAAGTATATAACCAAAAAGAGAGCATAGAACGATGTATGCCTATACCTTAAAGTGATTGCTAACTCATATCAGGGAGCAATTGCTTTAAGGTAGAATAAATCACAAGACAGGTACGAGAGCTTTCTGGAAGCACATGCCTATAAGATATGTGTTCCTAAAAACTACATCACACAAAGGGGTTGCCCCCACACAAGGAAAACTGAGGCGATGCTTTAGGTGTGATACACAATGGCTTATGTAGTCATGGTATGAGTTTGAGCATAGCAACAAGGTGCCACATACACTATACAAGTAAAATGAAATAACACAAAGATGTCTACCTAACTGGCATTAGTATAGGAATAGTTGTATAATAGGAGAATTCTCAAGACTATATATATATGGAACTGTCATCATCCACCAGCTAGTAGAACTATGGAGACAAAGGAAGAAGTGTCACATTAAATCAAAATAAAAATCCTTTGGGTCAACAATGGAGAATGCCAAAGCATCCTATGCCTTGCATCATCCCCAAAGGAAACAACAACAATGTAATTTATGATATATAGAAGAATAATGATACAAATAGAGAGAATGTCCAATGGATTTTGGTCCCTTTGTATCCTTGCACCTACAAGGGTGTCAAGGGTCATCCAAAGAGAGCTTAACAATAGCAACACAAGTAATATACCAAGCAACACATCACGGGGTGACAACAATCACATGCACTCATAACATAATAAAAAAGGGTACCTGACTTGCGATTCAACCTAAATCAAATCATCCTCCTCTCAATCTTTCTCATCACCAATTTAAGAAGGTGGACAAGATGCAAGATGATCTATAGCAAGTGAGGTATAAGGAATAAGATCCATACCTATAACATTGTTATATTCAGACTCGCTATCAGAATATACTACAATAGGTTCCATAGTAGGTTGCAAGGCTTTATCCTTCTCTATAGGAGACAAGATGGCAGTAGATGTCTCTTTCACATCCATCGGTGATAAATGCTTCGAAGGAGGGAGATTCTCCTCTTCTATGGAAAGGCAAGCCATAGCATGATGGTGCTTCTTTATTTCTCTCACAATCTTATTTCTCTTAGCTTTAGTTGTGATGTTTGTGAGGGGAAGTATCTTCCAACATGGGTTTATTTTCTTCCTTTGGTTCAAGAACATTAGAAGATATGGGAAGAACCACTGAAGGCTGAGAGACTATGGAAGAAGGGTTCCTCAATGCAAGTTTCTCTTCCTTCTCAACTTGTGAAACAAGTGGAAGTACTTGAGCATCCTCAAGTGGTTGAGAAATCTCAGGAAATAAAATACGTGCAACCGATTGATTTCCACTAGTCTCTGTAGAGGCTGGTGGTACAAAAGTTATATTGCAATTGTGGGGAGGTCTTTTTTGTGCTTAGAGGTTGCCTCATTTTCCTTGAAGCAGTGTTGGAGGGGGAACCTCAACATATTTACCAAACACTCGGGGGCAAGGAAGAACCTTTGATTTGGGCTTAACTTCATTCGCCACCTGTGGGATAGGGGGAACTACTATTGTAGCCTCAGAAGATCAAGGAGCTCTAGGGACATCACCAGGAGGAATATTACTAAGCAATAACTCTATTATTTTCTTTGCTTCAAACTTTTGATATGATAAGAAGAATAAATTCTCTATATCTTGAGCGACTTGAACTGGTTATGGCCAGAAGCAATAAAGTGTAAAATGTCCATTGTGAGCAATGGACCAGTAATAACTGTGATGTATAGTGTGCACACGTCCCTCAAATGGAAAATTGAAGCACTTGTGAACCATAGAGGGGACCACCTTCATGGAGCAGAGCCATGGGTGACCCAACTTCACATGAAATAAGTTTGATGTAGGAATGATGACAAAATTAACAATCAAGGTTCTTGGCCCAACCTTAACTTTGAGAGTTAAGGTACCAAGAGTTGGAAGGATAGACCCATCATGTGATCTAATCACCATCTCTGATACATCATAGATATCTCTATGTAAACCATGCACGTAGAGAAAATCTTCAGTTACTACATTTACCATGCATATAGGGTCGACCATAGCACCTCGAATAGGTTTATCATTGATTTGAATAGTTTTGTAAAGAGGTCCCTTAAGAGCTTCAATAGTAGCATCATGTGGAGTAAAAGATATAGTAGGTTTCGATTCCACTTGCTCTTTGTGAGGGTGAGCATCCACCATGCAAATATAAATAATGTTAGACTCATCATGAGGTAAAGGATCAATATATAGTTGAAGATTTTGATTAGGAGCCACCACCGATCTATTCCATTTGTCATTCAAACTAGCAACCTGGATGACATTGGAGTTGATGAGGTCTTGAACTTCATGTTTAAGATGCATACATCTTTTAGTGTCATGGCCAATGAAGTGGTGAGATTGACAAAAATCCTTTGAATCAAAGGAAGATGATTGCATCTTAATTGGATTGAGAGGTCTAAGAGGTGGAAGCTTGATGAGATTGCTTTGTAAATTAAAAGTTGTGTCATGATAGCGTAGAGAGATTCTGATAATGGTGTGAAGTTTCTTATTTTTAGTTTCAATTTATAAGGGGAGGGAACAGGAGATGAGGTTTTTGCCACATGTTTTCTTATGTTACTATCTGAAACTACCTTTATCTTGGTGAGGTTTTTGTTATTTCTTTTCAAAGAATGATTGTGAGCAGCTTCAAATTGACCAACTGGAGTAGATGAGGGATTATGCTCATACTGACTAACCAAAATTTGATAATCACAAGGATTCATGTAAAGATGACTGAAATAATCATATCGCATCAAAAATATCTTATCACGGATGTGAGGTTGTAAGTTTCCAATAACGATTTTTTGCACATCAGCATCTGGAATAGAATATTGGACTTGTGAGAAGAGGGCTTGATAATGACCCATAAAATTTGTTATTTTCTCTTTTGTTCCTTTTTTTCAATGAACCGAGTCCATTAAAGAGACTTGAGGTCCAATGTTCACTTGGAAATGTTCAAGGAATTTATTGACTAATTGTGAAAAAAAGTTATAGAATTAGGAGGTAGCGAGCAAAACCAATCCAAGGTTGTGTCCTTAAGTAACCTAGGAAAGAGATTTTCCAAGATCGCATCCTCAAAGAAGAAATCACTACACATAGTGGTAAAGGTTGTCACATGGTTGTTAGGGTCTCCCTTCCCATTATACTTCTCAAAGAAAGGTGTTTCAAACTTCTTGGGCATTTGAGTTCTTAAGATGGAATAAGACAAAAGGCTATGGATGTAATGTGTTGTCATATTAGGCTTAGGTGACCTATTGCTTATGCTAGCCAATTGTTGTTGGATGGAGGTCATATTTTGCAACAATTGGTTTATGACAGGGTCAGGGGATGAATTAGGTAAAGATTGAAATGAATTGGAAGGACAACGTGATGTTGTATGAATATCCTTTTAGAAAGTGGTAGGAGATTTATATGTAGGTGGAGTAACATTAGGTGTGGAATTTGTGTAACTATATGGAAGAGCACTCTAATGGCAGACAAGGTTCCCAGTAGATAACCCAACACATGTGATAGTGCTATTACTTGGTTGTGTAGTTGTATTGAGAATAGAAGAAGTGTATGCAGAAATAGGGGATGTCAATATGGGTACCGACACTTGAGTCCCTATTTGATTAGAAGAAGTCACATTGGTGATAATTTCAGTGCAACTAGATGCAACTAGAATGTTGTTATGCACTATGTGAGTAAGTCCATGCAAGACATCCAATCCTTCTTGACCTTCGAGCTAAAGACTTCGTAGACTCTCAAAAATTGGGATGGCCTCCTCATCAATGTGTTCTAATCTTACAAATTACTGTAAATTAGTGAACTCCATGTCTAATCTCTAAATTTGAGCTTCAAGAACATGAGCCACAAGGTCCTCAATGTTGATGGATTCATGGAAGTTTGATGCTTCAGGAAGATGTGAAGTAGAGATACCAGGAAGAAGTGTTTGACCTTCTTGTGTGATAATACTAGGAACTTGGGGTTCCAATGTATTGGTATCATCATTATGCAAAGTATTATAACCCATAATTTGAATACTTCTTCACACAAGAGTGTTGGAAATAGGGCACTGGGTCACAAATCTCATAAAGCGACTACAAGCTTTAGTAACACACTGTCATGCCCACATTTCCCATGCAGTCACGACATGCATCACACGTGTCATGTGGTCATGACACGAAATATCAAAAAAAAATTCCACGGTTCCCTAGAAACCCCCTCGCACGCGTAAGCGTGCTTGGTGGTGTTACGCATAAGGCGTAAACATGATAGTTGAATGCGGGGTAATGCGATCACTTACACATACCATTAGCAATGAAGGCCAACTAGGGGGTCAATGTGACACAGTTAACATCGCCAATAGGGTTAGGATCAACGATTGAAACCCTAAGTTAATCTATGTGAATGATGGGATTTTGACGTAAGTCAAAATCAAAAGCCAAAATCAAATGCTTGAGAGAGTATAATTTAATACAAAAGTCTAATGTCGATACTCAGGAAAAAATAATAATATAACCCTAAACAAGGTTAAATTTTACTAACTTAGGTGTGATTAGGGTTTATTATAATAAAACAAGTTTTGATTGAAAGTTTACTGGTTTGGTTTTATATTACCTACGTCTCACTAGTTGAAATGATAGATTAGTTGTATAAGTTAATTGAACATTTTTCAACAAATCTTGATCAATTTGTTCTCCTTCACGTTTTCTATAATTTAACACATTTTTCAACAAAGCTCAATCAATCTGTTCTCCTTCATGTTTTCTATAATTTAAAACATTTTTCAACAAATCTCGATCAATTTGTTCTTCTTCACGTTTTCTATCAATCAAAGTTATCTCTACATCATTTACATTATTCCTAATTTCTTGGTAGATCAGATCATAGATACACTTACACTAACTTTGTTTTAAATAGTTTACTAGGTTTCTAAGTTGGATTTAAAACAACGTCTAATTTAAATTCGTTAATTAAATTGCCCCAAAATGATTAAAAAGAATATTAAAATTTAATTAATAATGATGTAGTTTAAATCATCCTCGTCGAGTTAGGTTTAAAGACAAGGGTTAAAATGAAGACATCTCAATAATTAGATAGTTGTAAAAATTAATTAAAACAATTAAAATCCCTTGTAATAATCAATTTTAAAAAATCAATAAAATATAAAATCCCTCTAATAATAAACTAGTCTATAAATTACCATGCCACTAACAAATAAAAATAACTCTCCAAATGAATTAAAGATTCCCATTTTATATAAATCACAAAATCCCATTCTAAAATTAAATTTTAAAACAAAAGAAATAGAAATGATGAAAGTGTGGGAATTAAAAGAAATAAGGGAACTTTTAAATGTAAGCCCTAAAATCCCCTCAATAAAATAACCATTTCCTTATGGCCAAAAGAATCTTAACCCTATTTTCTTTTCATTTCTCATTTTCTTTTCTCCTCTTTGTTTTTCTCCTTTTCTTTCTTTTTCCTTCTCTACTCTCCCCTCATATTGTTTTTGGATGTATTTGCAGGTTTAATGGAGGCCATCAATGAAATGCATATGATGGCATATATATATAATGTGAATATTGTGCATTCTATTTTTTTTGTAAAATAAATATATATTTTTTGTTTAAATGCTAAATACACAAATGTTATGGCAGTGGGGAGTGGCACTGTTGGACGCAGCGGCGGTGGACTATGGCGGAGGGCACAGGTGGAGGTGTTGTGGACTGTAGTGTGGCGGATGAGGAGCCACGGCAGGGGGAGAGACCGCAAGGCAGAGGGGGCTGACGACGGTGGGATCACGGACTGCGTAGGGGATATGGCCGTGGGGAAGGTGGTAGTAGGGGCTGTGGGGAGGGGTGGAGCCCCCACCCACATCCCACTATTTGGGGTGTGGGGAGTGGGCTGGTGGGGTGTGGGTGGGGGCTCAGCCCACTCCCCACACCCTAATGTAAAAAGAGACGGTGAGGGGTTCGAACCGCCCACCACATATATATTATTTTAACACATAAAAATTGCCCTCTATGTAATTCAAACCATAGTCTATTTCATTTTTCCTTCACAGCAATTATTCTTAAATAAATTTTATTTCAATATATATATATACTCTCAAACTTGCACAGTTTAATACAAAATACAATTTATTAAATATCAGAATATAATATATATATACATATATACTGTTGTATAAGAAATGTAGTCTCTTAATTTTGTTTGACAGAATAATTAAAAACAATTTATATTTAACTATATATATATATATATATATATATATATATATATATATATATATATATATTCCTTCCAACACTTACAAATTTACTTTTTTAACAAATAAGCAAAGACATATTTTTTTCTTTTTAAATATCAGATTTATCTAAAGCAAATGAACATTTCTTTTTTTTTTAAAGAATGTATATTCATTCTAAAACTATTTTTTTTACAAATACATTTAATTGAAATCCTTCCTATATATATATCAACCACTAACATTTATCTATATAAGAACAATGTAAAACTTTCATTTTTTGTTGTCTTTTAACAATAAACAACAACTTTCCTATTTGTTTATTTTAGAAAAATATACATACAACAAAATGGCAATAAAACTATATCATCTCATTAATCTATTTTTTTGTTTTGAATGATAAGCATTAAAATCAGCAAATATAAATTTTGTATTTCAAATGTAAATAGCTTACACACACAAGTAAAAAAATATACTTTTACAATGAGAGAGAGAGAGAGAGAGAGAGAGCAAACGTTGTTCTCCTCTTTGAAAACTAACAAATGATACAAAATTCCAACTTGGACATGCTCTCTCTCAAGAGCTAAAAGAAATAGGATAACAACTCCAAGAACAGTGGTGTTTTCTCCAACTTCACAAAGCTCCCAATATATCCTGCAATGACACAAAAAAAAAGAGAAAGAAGCCACAATAACTTGCTCTCCTCCCTACCATAGACCCGCTAGTGGGTCACCCCCGAGCTAGGGAGGTCATCCACACACTAGGAAACTCAAACCACATCACAACAATGCACTCAACAACCAAACACAAAAATTACTCCCATGGCTAATACAACACAAGAACTCACTCAGGATGAGTTCAATGGGGTAGGGGAGTGGACAACACTCAACTCAAGAGTGCCACTCCTAAAACATCCCAATACAAATACCTCTCAAGGCCTCAAGCCAACACTTTTAAACATAGTTTCACAAAGCTTCCATTTTGCTCTCAAGACATTTCACATATTGCACTTATTCACATATTTGCCTCAAGGCTACAACTCCACAAAATCAAGGAAATAACCCCGAGGAGGTTCACTCCTCCCTCACTCCACACTTGATGAGCATCTTCTCCCAAGTGGGAGAGGCTCTCATAACACCCATACAATTTTTCCCCACAACAACAAGTAAAAACTCAAAAATAGAACTCACACATAGAATCACACAAGCAAATAAAATGCATAAGAGAAGGCCTCAGGCTTGAACCCTACATTAAAAAGCCCAATTTGGTAGATGGTTGAGTAGAGCTCCTCCAACTCCTTCTCCAAAATAAGCCACAAAACTCTCTCCAACTTTTCCCCCAAAGTAAATTAAAATCAATATAATTTGCCAAAAATTCAACAACCCCTACCCCTCTCCAAGTGGGATTAAAATAAGCTCTTCCCATAAGCCTTGAGGAATGGGGAGGTGACACATGTCACCTCCTCACTCTTCCTCCCAACTACAAGCAAGACCCATGGAATGGGTGGTGACACATGTCATTCATCCACCCACCAAGTCTCTCTCTCCCTTCCATTTGTCCTCTCTAGAACATGTGGGAGAGAAAAGTGGAGCTTAAGAGGGAATGGGTGCCACATGTGCCCCCAATCCTTTCCTCCCAAGAGGGACCACACAACCCCAAGGTACCCTCAACAATTGTGAGAGAGACTTGGAGTAAAGTCCTCCACAATTGAGGGGTCTTGGAGACTTCCCCAACCTAGGGAAGAGGAAAGGAAGAGGTTGAGTGTTTGACCCACTCATCCTTTCCCTCCCATGCCTCCATTTTCCTCACTTTACTTTAGGGTGAAGTTAAAGTGATCAAATAGAGGTTTACCTAGGGTTACACAATCCAAAAAGGTCCCTAGACCCAAGGGGTACAACCCAGGGTCAAGTTTATCCCATTTTGAGCACCAAGGGTTGAGTTAAAGCACATGAAAAGGGGTCTCAAAAATTTATAATTTAAAAATAAAATTCAGAAGACACTATTCTTACAACACCAATTAGAATTAAAAATAAAAGAGGGGTAGACTTAACCCAACTAACAACATGTAATCAATGTTACAAAAATTCATCATGCAACATAGTTGATCTTGGTTCCTCATGGAACTAGATTGGCTTCACAAGGGAAAACAACATCGTGTATGGGATGATCTCCAATTTTCTATGGCTTTGTTAGAAACATCTGCGCACTTAATTAAAATGTTAATTCCACATGTACATAATAGCCGAAGTAAATTGAAACATACACTCGCATACAACATCACATGTCCATATAAGCATCAAGGAAGTCATATTACAATTAGATTATAAATTCTGCATTTCAAACATCCATTCCCAAGATTGAATCATAAAACAAATTTCTAACTAACATCACATGAATAGTTTCCCAATAACATCATAATATAAACCATATGTCTAATGTCATTAGTGAATCAATATCCAAGTCTAAACACATCGTAAACATGCTAAGCATAACAAATCCACATATAGCATAAAGTCTAATAGTCTAGAAATTCAGGATCAATAGTCCCACAAGTCTAAATGTATCACCAACAGTAAAATAAATAGTCAAATATAAGGGAATGAAAAGTTAGGCCTCACATCCTCCCCACCTAAGACTATACTTCCTCCTAGAAGTCATCAAAGAGGTGAGGATAAAAGGCCCTCAATCTCGTTGCATCCTCCCATGTCACCGTGACCTCATTGTACATGTCCCACTAGACCCTAACTTGGTCCAGCTCTTGACCTCGAAGGCCCAACGTCTGATGAGCTAATATGCAAATTGGCTCCAAAGTCAGCTGATTGTCTACCTCTACCTGAAGAGCACTCCAATCCAATACATGAGATAAATCAGATATGTAACACCGTAAAAATGAAACATAAAAAATATTGTGGATACGTGATAGGCTAGGTGGCAAGGCTAGACAATAGGCTACGGGTCCTATCAACTCCAAGATCTCAAAAGGTCCAACAAAATGAGGTGTGAGATTAGAGCCCTTTCCATAATGGATTGGACTCTTATGCGGTCGCACTCTCAAGAATACTCTGTCCCCAACTGAGAAGCTCTGATCTACCCTCTTAGCATCAGCATACTTTTTCTGTCGATCCTATGCCTCCTGAAGTCTCTACCTAATCAATGTCACCTGCTGCTCCATTTCCTGAACCAACTCTAGCCCTATCACAACCCTATCCTCAATACGGTCCCAACTCAAAGGTGTCCTACAAGGTCTGTCGTATAAGGCTTGAAAATGAGGCATACCCAATGAGCTGTGATGCCCATTATTGTAGGCAAACTCAACTAGATATAGATACTCCTCCCATCTGCTCTGATGATCCATGACATACATGCAGAGCATATCCTCAAGAACTTGATTAACTCTTTCTGTCTA
Source organism: Cunninghamia lanceolata (assembly GCA_027924645.1). Lineage (NCBI taxonomy): Eukaryota > Viridiplantae > Streptophyta > Pinopsida > Cupressales > Cupressaceae > Cunninghamia > Cunninghamia lanceolata. The sequence goes on from BSBN01001126.1 coordinate 5,383,813, forward strand.
TCCATCGGTCTCAGGATGGTAAGTGAAACTGAAGTTGAGCTATGTGCCCAATGCCTGCTGTAAGGCGGTCTAAAAGGATGAATTGAATACTGAATCCCTATCAGAAATGATACGGTGAGGTACCCCATGTAATTTAACAATCTGATCCAAGAATACTCTCGCCATAGATGGTGCATTATACGTCGTACGTACAGGTGAGAAATGTGCCACCTTGGTCAACTTGTCAACCGTCACCATGATGGCATCATGGCGGCGTAATGACATAGGAAGACCAATAATGAAGTCCATGGAAATGGTGTTCCATTTCCACTCAGGTATCTCATGAGGGTATAAAAGACCCGCTGGATGCTGATGCTCAGCCTTGACCCTCTGGTACTCAAGGCAATGAGAAACATATTCTATAATATCTCGTCTCATACCTGCCCAATGGTATAACTGTCGCAAGTTGGCATGCATCTTCTTCACCCCTAAGTGTGCTGCATAAGGTTCTCTATGAGTCTCTAAAAGAACCACTGCACAAAGACCACCCACACGGGGTATATAGATGCGCTGTCGATGTCTAAGCAACCCATCTGACTCAAGGGAATATCCTGCAAATCTTCCCTTAAGGGCCCTCTGTTTCTGGATCTCCTGTTGTACCTCAAGAAACCACTCATCCTTAGGTAGATGCTGAATGATGCACTCTCTCAAATCCACACTCAAGGTCAAGGTCAGGATCTTGTGGTGCCTTTGACTCAAAGTGTCAGTGACCATGTTCTCCTTCCCTTTGATCTAGTGGACATCAAAGTTGTACTTGCATAGAAACTCCATCCAATGCCGCTAGTGGGCGTTTAAATTTGGCTGTGTGAATATGTACTACAAACTATGGTGATCCGAATGGAGCTCAAAGCGACGACCCAAAAGAAAGTGTCTCCAATGAAGAAGAGCATGTACCACTGCTGCGAGCTCTAAATCATGAGTAGTTTAGTTCAACTCATGTGTCTTGAGCTTACGCGACTCATATGCAATCGCCCTACCACCCTGCATGAGCACGACTCCCAAACCCTCAAGTGATGCATCTGTGCAAACTACAAAATCCTCTGCAGGATCTGGAACCACTAAAATGGGAGTGCTGATAAGATGCTCCTTAAGGACCCCAAAGGCCCTCTCACACTGCTCGGTCCAAGTGAAACTCTTCCCTTTCCATTGAAGGGAAGTGGTGGGGTGTGCTATCCTGGAAAAGCCCTCTACGAATCTATGGTAATAACTAGCTAATCCTATGAAACTCCTGACCTTTGTCACACTGGTGGGTGCTGGCCAATCTTGGATAGCTCTGATCTTCGATGGATCTATGGAGATGCCATCACCTGATAGGATGTGCCCCAAGTACTGCACCTCTGTCCTGAAGAAAGAACACTTCACCAAGTTGCCATAAAGCTATTGCTCTTGCAAGTACTACAAAACCTAACGCAATTGATCTACATGCTCCTCCTCAGTCCATGAATAGGTCAATATATCATCAAGAAAGATGATCACGAACCGATCCAAGTAAGTGCGGAACACCCCGTTCATGAGACTCATGAACACTACAGGAGCATTCGTCAAACCGAAGGGTACCACTGTGAACTCATAGTGGCCATATCTAGTTCAGAAAGAAATCTTATGAATATCTACCTCTGTGATGTGCAATTGGTGATACCCAGATTTCAGATCAATTTTTGAGAACACTCTGGCTCCCTGGATCTAGTTAAAAAGGTCATCAATCGTAGGAAGTGGATAACTTCACTGTCACCTTATTCAACTACCTATAGTCTATGCATAAACGAAGAGACCCATCCTTCTTCTTCATGAAGATAACTGGTGCGCCCCATGGTGAAATGCTAGGTCGGATGTGCCCCTTCTCAAGTAACTCCTCTAACTACAGTTTGAACTCCGTGAGCTCATGTGTAGTCATCCTGTAGGGTGAAGCACCTGGCACTAGATCGATGTGGAAATCTACCTCTCTGCGTGGAGGCATACCAAGTAATTCTGGCAGAAACATGTCAAAAAACTCTCTCAGGATAGGTGTTGTGTGGTTACACAACACGCCCCATTTTGACTTGTCAAAACAGGGACCCAACTTTTGTTCTGGTTTGTGTTGTCTGCTTTCTAGCGGTTTGGTAAAAATAGGTCAGGTGCATCATCATCATGAAGGTCAGGATGAGGTTGGTCATCATCATGAGGTTAGTTTCTCAAAGTTCATATTTTGTTTCTATGACTTCATGGTTAGAAAGAGCTTGAAATTCCATGCAGGTTTGCCTTTTACGTCACCCGAATATTCGTCCATATGAGGGAGTTATGCACAGTCAAAGTTTTGGTCAAACCTGATAATTGCTGTATGAAGATCATCATCATGATATTTGAAAAGCGCCCCTGATAAAATCATGCAGTCCCGAAACATCCGGACGTCAATCTTAAGTGAGTGTGTTTTACCCGTCAAGCGACCTTGGAAACATCGCGAGCATCATGATATTCTAACATAGCGAGCATCATGATATTCTAACATCATCATCATCATCATATTCTAACATCATCATCATCATGATATTCTAACATCGCGAGCATCATGATATTCCAACATTGCGAGCATATTATAATATCATGCTGAAGATCATCATCACCCGATATTATAATATCATGCTGAAGATCATCATCACCTTGCTTAAGAAACCTACCATCTGCAAAATTTGCATGCGCACGACTAAGTCCTGGTGATCATCATCATCAGGATCTTTCAAGGCAGGATCGCATTTCGTAAAATCCTCCTGATCTCCTTTTGCGTGATCATGATGATCACCTTATCTTTCGAAGCGGAGGGTGATATTTCATTCCTGCCTTGTTGAACAAGATCATCATGATCTTGTTCGTCTCTCCCACATTTCGTATTATCATCCTGCCGAGAAGTATAAACTTTTGCGGATATGATGATGACGATGATGTCACCATCACCTTCCTCCTTCGGCAGGATATTTTCCAAGGCGTGATCCTGTGCGCCAATATGATGATGACGATGACATCATGTTCGAAGATTAACACAAGCCCTGAATATCGGGATGACGTCATCAGGACTTTCAGCAGGATCATATTTTAAATCACCCAGTGCGGATATGATGATGATGATCATCATCATCCTGATCTTCCAAGCAGGTCACCTTGGCCGCAAAGGGGTCATTTTACTTTCATCACCTAATCATCTTCATAAGGTGACCCGATATTCCATTTATTTCCTGATCATCTTCATAAGGGGAACCCGATATTCCATTTATCTCCTGATCTTAACGAAACATGATGGTGACGTCATCCCTTTGCATTTTAACGAAGCCTGATGATGACGATGACGTCACCATGATATTCCTTTCCTCAGCAGCAGGATCATATTCCAAATCCTCCTGTTTGTCTTCATCATGATGATGACGACGATGTCTTTCTTTCCCAGTATGCAGAAGTGAAACATCCTGACGTGCTTTTCATCAGAGCATTCGGAAAGGAGGAACATCATATTTCATGATATCCTGCGGCTAGATACAGAGGGCATATAGTTGGTCATCATCATGATTTTTGGTGTTGGTATAACTATTGCCGTCGGCCAAGTCTAAATTTGTCACCCTGATCATATGTGGTCACGCCGATGCGAATATGATGATGATGACCCGAAACATGCAAACAGAACATGCAGAGCCGGATTCGAAGGATGGTTAAAGGGTGATTATTTCCTTGTATATTTTGAGATCATCATGATCATATTTTGAACTCGATATACAAGAAAATGGGCGAAAACATGAAGCGATGGAAATTTGAAGACCCGATTGCCTGTAGCTACACAATATTGGGGGCTTGTTTAATAAAATGTTTTACTTACTGTTGTTTATCCACATGATGATGAACTTAATGTTTGTCTGTTTATTTGCAGGAAGACATGATGATGCTGTTGAAGCTGAGCATTGAAGTCATGATGCTGTTGATGATGCTGCTGAAGCTGAGCATTGAAGTCATGATGCTGTTGATGCTGCTGCTGAAGCTGGGCATTACAAGGTTGCGCATGGGGGCAACATGAGCCAGAAATGAGGAGGATATTGTCAAATATGCTGTTCGCCAGCTGGAGACCGAATCAAGTTGAAGATGCTGGAATATTATGCGCCAGCTGTGCATTTGCTAACTGGCGAAGCATGTGCTTTTCATCTGGACCGCTAATTGCTATGAGAGGATCCTGATCCTTGGATCATTGTAACCGTTTCTGGCATTTGCTCTATATAAAGGCCAGAGCCTGAAACATTAAAAGGAGGAATACATTAGAATACACAGACGCATCTGGCGCAAAAAGTCAATTACTGTAGAATTAATTAGGAGATCGGATTACTGAGACTAATGAGGATAGAATTGTTGAAATGTCAAGGTTCTTTCTTCAGATCACTGTAAATGTACCTGTTCTTGAGCATACTGAATGGATATGAAGTTTCAGATTACATCCTGATTGTAAATTTTACGTAATCTTCTTGTTGATTTCTGGATATGTACTGGTGAATGCTGTGTTCAACTGGAAGCGCTTTCATTTCATTACATGTTGTTGTCAACTTTTCCTTTGAAGATTTGCACTAGATCATGCGGATTTGTGGAATGTCCTGGTGAAGTATGATTTCTAGTTTTCCTTCTTTTCATTGCATGTATGGGAGCTTGTATGTGGATCAGTGATCTAAGTCCAGTAGTTTTGGGAATCTCATTCTTTAACCCTTTTCCTTCTTTCAATTTCATTAATCCATCACCATAACTGCAAATCATGATAAATAACAAGCAGAAACAGTGAAATATGCTGAAATCCCGTAGGTAACTGAAGATCATTAGCATATTTAAGTTAAATGCATGTAGTATTGAAAATATCATGCAAAGAATCATAAATAATGATAGAAATCATGCAAATATCAGCCTGTAGGCACTTTATTTGACTAAATTTACAGTGCAGAGGTAGAATTGTTGAAATTTATGCAGAGCAAACATCCAGAGCAGGATATTTGAAGATAATGATGATGAACAGTGCAGAAACACGTAAGGCCCCTGAATGGAAAACAGCAACACATATCAACCACTGAGTAACGTCAGTAGATTAAGACCTAATCAACGGAGACTTGGGATCATGAATTCTTTGAATTCATCGTATCTTTCAAGATGAGTAAAGGTTGTTGTGTAACTTTTATTCTATGTTTGCGAATGACTAACATCATGACCAACATAAATTGGCGCTAGAAGGAGGGCCGAGCTGTTTCTCAGCATCATCAACAAAAGGAGGGCATGAGCCGTTTCTCAGCAAATAAATCCTGTTCAGTTGAAGTGATATCCCCTGCCTCAGTTTAGCAGCCCGCTTTAAATCTTGCTAACGTATATGCAGGCCCCTCGCTTCTAACACAACATAAATTGGCGCTAGAAGGAGGGCCGAATAATAGATCCTGTTCCTGAACAAAGAATTTTTGATTTCTGTAAATATTGCATAAATATTTCAGCATTTCAGTTGAATGTCTGCAAATATCTCTTACCTGAGATGTTTTGGTTGCACCTTTGCAAAGATCTAGCCCAAAGCATCAAGTATTTGTTTGATTTTCTGGACTTTCAAGTTTTAGTCTGAGATATGATAGATCTCCTTAAAATTGCAAAATACTAAGAAATTTGAAGAATAGAATCTCATTTTGATGGATGTATATGAAAATAATGGTCAAATTAACATTCCTTTATTTCAGGAAACTCTAAATAGGCAGCTTTACCCTCACAGTTTGTCTAACTTTGGTTTATCTACCTATTGCAGGATACACCAGACTGCAGAACACAGTGAAATAAATTGCTTAATTTTCCTTACAAGGTTGGATTTATATTTGAAAGGACTAATATTCTTTCTAGATGTGTTCACGGTTGAAATCTGCCAGGGAAATGCAGAAATTCTGGAGCAACAAACAGATGCAGCACCAGAAGTTATTAATTGTCCAGACACTGAAGTAGATCATTCTAAAGATTTTGAATTATACTTGTCTAGAAATATACAGTGTAGTCAAATATTAGGTTTGCCCATTGATGATGTCTTGATTGAAAGCTGGTGCAGATTACATGATGAAGAGCATTCAGAGAGAGATTGTTACCCTTGCTTGGTCATGTTGAAAAAGATTCTAGAAAATACAATAGCTGAGTCAGTTCCAGAAGGTAATGAAGAGGAAACATCTTTCCTGGATTCATTTTATGGTGAGATTGATAGGAGTTCTCTACTTCTTAATACAAGTAAGGATCAGTCAGTATGCAGGTATGAGTCTTGTGAAAATTTTAGAGAAGAAATCACCCATCAGGATAATATTTTTTATTCTGATCCTAATACTTTTGATAAAGAAGATGAAACATCTTTCCTGGAGTCATTCTATGGTAAAGAAAAGTGTAAACAGATAGTAGAGCAATTTAAATGCACTCCTGATGATGAAGTTCCTATGATGGTAACTCAGGGAGTCATAGAGAAGAAAATAAATGCTGATTTATTACCTGACTTCTTTGAATCAAATGATCAAATGCAAGAATGTTGCAGGTTAAGGGAACCAGATCCTCTAATAGACAGAAAATGTGAATTATTTAATGAACAATTCTTGAAAGATGAAGATGTAGAAGACTTTGGAGTTGTTATGCATAATCAGATGTCACTCCAGAAATATTTTGAAAATGAAACAGGGGAGTGTCCTCATCAAGTGAAAGTTGTTTCTCCTGTACAGTCAAATGATTTAGAAATGATAAATTTCTGTATATTAGGTTGTGATAATAAAGATACTTATTTAGATGCTGATGTGCAGGAAATTGAAGAAAATATTGAGAAGTTTCCTGAACTGGAGGATAAATTGAACATCCAGAATGAAGGGATAAGGCTGGATAAAGATGAAGAATTAATACATCAAAGGTCATACATCCTTCAATTCGAAGAGAGACCAGGCACTGAGCCAAGCAGTGAAAATATAATGACGAATGGAAGACCAACTGCCAATGAAGAAGCATGTCCAGCAAAGCCAGAAATACACCAGGTTGTATTTCTCCTTTCCACAGTAAATAATGTTGAATACTATTTTGATTATGGAAATTCAGAAGATAAGACATGCATATGGATTAATCATGAACATGATGAGCTTCCTCAGTTGCTGATCATCAAGAGTTGTTCTGTTGAAAACAGTGAATTCAGAATACCAGAATATCTGTCAGAATATAAAGATAAATTTGCTAGGTTGAGAACCATAACTAATACCCTGATGCTCCTGCACAATCAAAAGAAGTATGCAAATACAGGTGTCCTTAGGTCTTTTTCTGGTTTTTGTTTGCCTAGTAGTGGTTTGTATATAATTTTGTAGGTTAGTTGTTTGTACAGTCTGCTTGTTTGTTTTGCTTTCTTGTTCTGTTCCTGTTGTTTCCTTTTTTGTAGGTTAGTTGTTTGTATAGTGTTTCTTCTGTTTTGTGTTGTTTTGGTTGAGTTTTGTTTTGGTAAGTCAAGATGATGCACTTCATCACCTAAGAAAATAACTAAATTGTTAGGATTCAAGTGATGAGATTAGATTTAGATATAGATTGTAATTCATTCTGATAAATACTCATGATTAGGTTTTATAATATCTTTTCATCAAGGTGCCTTTTCTTGTCCAAAGTGAATCAAACACAATGAAACACCTAACAGCCTTGGGCTTGTTGAAGATATGAGTATAGGTGTTAAGTGAAAAATCTAAAGGGACTCCCTTGCTACCAATACAATCTCCAACCTAAAGCTGCAAGTGACTACACCTTGTATAAATGAGCTGACATGATGATATCAAATATAAGTATATAAATAGAAAATATATAAACAATAAAATTAGGCCATCTAAGTAACTCTACCGGGGCTATGGACGCCTGCTGGCAGTGGAGCCCTACTTAGGGAGATTGTATAGATAACCTTGCCGGGGCTATAGACGCCTGCTGGCAGCAAGGCCCTATCCAGGTTGGCTATGAGGGATGATCTCCAACTATGTAGTTTAACACCAGTTACTTATGTTTTCAACTTACTTTCAAGATGAGGATAATTAATCATATGCACACACATGATCCTTTGTTAGCATTGTTACCTTGATGAAACTTTATCATTCAAAGATCATGATGATTTTACTTAGAAAGAATTAGAATACTATGGATGAATATGATCATATCACTTGAATTATTTGAATTTTGTTGTTTTCTTTGGTGGCAAGTTGTTGTGTGGTTACACAACACGCCCCATTTTGACTTGTCAAAACAGGGACCCAACTTTTGTTCTGGTTTGTGTTGTCTGCTTTCTGGCGGTTTGGTAAAAATAGGTCAGGTGCATCATCATCATGAAGGTCAGGATGAGGTTGGTCATCATCATGAGGTTAGTTTCTTAAAGTTCATATTTTGTTTCTATGACTTCATGGTTAGAAAGAGCTTGAAATTCCATGCAGGTTTGCCTTTTACATCACCCGAATATTCGTCCATATGAGGGAGTTATGCACAGTCAAAGTTTTGGTCAAACCTGATAATTGCTGTATGAAGATCATCATCATGATATTTGAAAAGCGCCCCTGATAAAATCATGCAGTCCCGAAACATCCGGACGTCAATCTTAAGTGAGTGTGTTTTACCCGTCAAGCGACCTTGGAAACATCGCGAGCATCATGATATTCTAACATAGCGAGCATCATGATATTCTAACATCATCATCATCATGATATTCTAACATCATCATCATCATGATATTCTAACATCGCGAGCATCATGATATTCCAACATCGCGAGCATATTATAATATCATGCTGAAGATCATCATCACCTGATATTATAATATCATGCTGAAGATCATCATCACCTTGCTTAAGAAACCTACCATCTGCAAAATTTGCATGCGCACGACTAAGTCCTGGTGATCATCATCATCAGGATCTTTCAAGGCAGGATCGCATTTCGTAAAATCCTCCTGATCTCCTTTTGCGTGATCATGATGATCACCTTATCTTTCGAAGCGGAGGGTGATATTTCATTCCTGCCTTGTTGAACAAGATCATCATGATCTTGTTCGTCTCTCCCACATTTCGTATTATCATCCTGCCGAGAAGTATAAACTTTTGCGGATATGATGATGACGATGACGTCACCATCACCTTCCTCCTTCGGCAAGATATTTTCCAAGGCGTGATCCTGTGCGCCAATATGATGATGATGATGACGTCATGTTCGAAGATTAACACAAGCCCTGAATATCGGGATGACGTCATCAGGACTTTCAGCAGGATCATATTTTAAATCACCCAGTGCGGATATGATGATGATCATCATCATCATCCTGATCTTCCAAGCAGGTCACCTTGGCCGCAAAGGGGTCATTTTACTTTCATCACCTGATCATCTTCATAAGGTGACCTGATATTCCATTTATTTCCTGATCATCTTCATAAAGGGAACCCGATATTCCATTTATCTCCTGATCTTAACGAAACATGATGGTGACGTCATCCCTTTGCATTTTAACGAAGCCTGATGATGACGATGACGTCACCATGATATTCCTTTCCTCAGCAGCAGGATCATATTCCAAATCCTCCTGTTTGTCTTCATCATGATGATGACGACGATGTCTTTCTTTCCCAGTATGCAGAAGTGAAACATCCTGACGTGCTTTTCATCAGAGCATTCGGAAAGGAGGAACATCATATTTCATGATATCCTGTGGCTAGATACAGAGGGCATATAGTTGGTCATCATCATGATTTTTGGTGTTGGTATAACTATTGCCGTCGGCCAAGTCTAAATTTGTCACCCTGATCATATGTGGTCACGCCGATGCGAATATGATGATGATGACCCGAAACATGCAAACAGAACACGCAGAGCCAGATTCGAAGGATGGTTAAAGGGTGATTATTTCCTTGTATATTTTGAGATCATCATGATCATATTTTGAACCCGATATACAAGAAAATGGGCGAAAACATGAAGCGATGGAAATTTGAAGACCCGATTGCCTGTAGCTACACAATATTGGGGGCTTGTTTAATAAAACGTTTTACTTACTATTGTTTATCCACATGATGATGAACTTAATGTTTGTCTGTTTATTTGCAGGAAGACATGATGATGCTGCTGAAGCTGAGCATTGAAGTCATGATGCTGTTGATGATGCTGCTGAAGCTGAGCATTGAAGTCATGATGCTGCTGCTGAAGCTGGGCATTACAAGGTTGCGCATGGGGGCAACATGAGCTAGAAATGAGGAGGATATTGTCAAATATGCTGTTCGCCAGCTGGAGACCGAATCAAGTTGAAGATGCTGGAATATTATGCGCCAGCTGTGCATTTGCTAACTGGCGAAGCATGTGCTTTTCATTTGGACCGCTAATTGCTATGAGAGGATCCTGATCCTTGGATCATTGTAACCATTTCTGGCATTTGCTCTATATAAAGGCCAGAGCCTGAAACATTAAAAGGAGGAATACATTAGAATACACAGACGCATCTGGCGCAAAAAGTCAATTACTGTAGAATTAATTAGGAGATCGGATTACTGAGACTAATGAGGATAGAATTGTTGAAATGTCAAGGTTCTTTCTTCAGATCACTGTAAATGTACCTGTTCTTGAGCATACTGAATGGATATGAAGTTTCAGATTACATCCTGATTGTAAATTTTACGTAATCTTCTTGTTGATTTCTGGATATGTACTGGTGAATGCTGTGTTCAACTGGAAGCGCTTTCATTTCATTACATGTTGTTGTCAACTTTTCCTTTGAAGATTTGCACTAGATCATGCGGATTTGTGGAATGTCCTGGTGAAGTATGATTTCTAGTTTTCCTTCTTTTCATTGCATGTATGGGAGCTTGTATGTGGATCAGTGATCTAAGTCCAGTAGTTTTGGGAATCTCATTATTTAACCCTTTTCCTTCTTTCAATTTCATTAATCCATCACCATAACTGCAAATCATGATAAATAACAAGCAGAAACAGTGAAATATGCTGAAATCCCGTAGGTAACTGAAGATCATTAGCATATTTGAGTTAAATGCATGTAGTATTGAAAATATCATGCAAAGAATCATAAATAATGATAGAAATCATGCAAATATCAGCCTGTAGGCACTTTATTTGACTAAATTTACAGTGCAGAGGTAGAATTGTTGAAATTTATGCAGAGCAAACATCCAGAGCAGGATATTTGAAGATAATGATGATGAACAGTGCAGAAACACATAAGGCCCCTGAATGGAAAACAGCAACACACATCAACCACTGAGTAACGTCAGTAGATTAAGACCTAATCAACGGAGACTTGGGATCATGAATTGTTTGAATTCATTGTATCTTTCAAGATGAGTAAAGGTTGTTGTGTAACTTTTATTCTATGTTTGCGAATGACTAACATCATGACCAACAATAGGTTGATCATCCAATGAAGCCTCAAGCTCATCCTCTGATCTGTCACTAACCATGATAGAGAACATCTGACATCCCTTCCGCATGCAGTGCTTAAGCTATTGAGCGGAAATCATACAAACTACCATGGGCTTCTGAATGCCCACTATCTCAACCAGTGTACCATGTTCATCTAAGCAGCTAATCACCCTTCGGTGACAATCTAGCTTGGCTCTATGAGCCACTAGCCAGTCCATACCCAAAACCACACTAAAGGATCCTAATGGCATAACTCCAAGGTCACAAGATGTAGTGAAGGACCCCAAAGAAATCTTACAATCCCAAACCAAGGTATCTACTGACATCCTGGCCCCAGAGGCCAACTCAACCTCTCACCCAATGTCCTGCCTAGAAGCCACCAGCTTGCAACGTTTCACTAATGATGTAGACAGAAAAGAATCGGTAGCTCCAGAGTAAAAAAGAATAGAGATGGGGGCACCCCTGATCATACCTAATGTCTCAATCACGGATGCCTGATAGTCATCCTAGCAGTTATCAACCACTGTGAACATGCGGTGGGACTTACCCACATCTCCTATAGTCTGCTCTGACCCTCCTAAACGGGGATCTCCCCCTACTGTAAAGCCCTGTGGACACTCTCTGGGTAAATGTCCTGCCCCACCATAAACATAACATGGGCCCTTAGCTTGTAACTACCCTGATTGAGTCCTAGCACCCTGCTGCTGCCCAATCCATCCTGTGGACCCTTGTGAACCTCTATACGACTGTTGTGACCTCGTGGGTCCCGCAGATGGTCCCTGTTTTCTTTGATCCCTACACGGGCCCTACTACTACCAACCACGATTATGTCCTCCCTGTGCCCTCTGTTGGGGTCTAGACCTCTACTGATGTTGCTATTGCTGTGGAGGCCTAGGAGGTAAAGATGGAGAACTAAATCCTTCTCTTTATGGTGGTGGTGGTGGTCTACGAAAGTTCTGCTGCTACTGACGACTATGGTCTTGAAACTGCAGGTGTGAATTATGCCCTCGTCCCTAAATCTCCTCTGCAATATAATCCTTCTCAGCAACCTCACTCATAGTCTAGGGGTCTGCCATACGCACTGGTCCTGCTATCCCATGATTCAAACCTCTGATGAATTTGTGCACCAGAAGTTTCTCATCGTGGAAATACTCTGCATAACATGAAAGCTCAATAAATCGGCTCTCATACTATGCAACCATGAGTCCTCTCTGTTGTAAGTCATGGAACTCATCTATCCAGTGCTGCCTATAATGATCTGACAAGTAACGTGCATTAAAGCACTCTATGAAAGTGTCCCATTTGAGTGTGTTTAATGATAACTAGTGCTTGCACTCCTCAGTACACCACCAAGTAGCTATTGTATCTCTCAGGAGGTGTACTACCATGCGTACTTTCATGTTGCTTCCATAAGGTCGCAACGCAAAGCATCTGTCTAGACTGATGAGCCAAGCCTCAGCCTCGGCTCCCTCTGTAGCTCCTGCGAAGGTAGGTGGATTAAGCCTAAGTAGGTCTCTAATGGGATCTCCTCTGTCTCTATGTCCTATGACCGTCTCATCCATACCATACTCATAAGCTCCATGATGTAACTGCTCAACCCTCACAGTCTCCTCTCGTCTCATATGTCACGGAGGACTCCTACTCTATGCTTTGTAAGCTGACCCTACCTCCTCCACAGTAGTATCTGGTATCTCTACAAAAGGCTCCACACGTAGTACCTCTCGCAGATCAACGCGGGGCTCTACACATGGCTCAGCTCGCGACTCAGCATGTGGCTCCTCTCACGGATCAATGTGGGGCTCGTCACATGGCGATGGTATAACTTGTGGTAGCCTCTCTAACATGGCCTGTAATGTCTATAAAATCTGAGGTCCTATATCAAGTCCTGGTGGTGCCTGCGGTCTGGCTGATCCGATAAGGCTACGGGTACCTGACCATCTACATAGGAATCACTGTGCACCTCAGTGAATGCAATGTTATGTGATCATGCTCGTTGAATACGTCGGGGAGGCATCCTACAAAACAAGGTAGGCACTAATTAATCAAAGTTGTGGAATAAGTAACATGCCCAAATAAGCCCAGTATTTAAACTTGGGCTTTGATACCAAATGCCATGCCCACATTTCCCATGCGGTCATGACACGCATCACATGTGTCATGTCCACACTTGTCATGTGGTCACGAAGCGAAATATCAAAAAAAAATCTCCACGGTTCCCTAAAAATCCCCTCACATGCGTAAGCATGCTCGGTGGCATTATGCATAAGGCGTAAACATGACAGTTGAATGTGGGGTAACACAATCACTTACGCATACCATTAGCAATGAAGACCAACTAGGGGGTCGATGCGATGCAATTAACATCGCCAATAGGGTTAGGATTAACAATCGAAACCCTAAGTTAATCTATGTGAATGATGGGATTTTAACGTAAGTCAAAATCAAAAGCCAAAATCAAATGCATGAGAGAATATAATTTAATACAAAAGTCTAATGTCGATACTCGGCAAAAAACAATAATATAGCCCTAAACAAGGTTAAATTTTACTAACCTAGCTAAAACCTTAAATTTTGGAAAAATCTGGCAGCATAACACCTCATGGGTGTGATTAGGGTTTATTATAATAAAACAAGTTTTGATCGAAAGTTTATTGGTTTGGTTTTATATTACCTATGTCTCACTAGTTGAAATGGTAGATCAATTGAATAAGTTAATTGAACATTTTTCAACGAAGCTCGATCAATTTGTTCTCCTTCATGTTTTCTATAATTTAACACATTTTTCAACAAAGCTCGATCAATCTGTTCTCCTTCATGTTTTCTATTCAACAAAGCTCGATCAATCTGTTCTCCTTCATGTTTTCTATAATTGAAAACATTTTTCAACAAAGCTCAATCAATTTGTTCTTCTTCATGTTTTCTATCAATCAGAGTTATCTCTGCATCATTTACATTATTCCTAATTTCTTGGTAGATCAGATCATGGATACACTTACACTAACTTCGTTTTAAATAGTTTACTAGGTTTTTGAGTTGGATTTAAAACGTCTAATTTAAATTCATTAATTAAATTGCCTTAAAATGATTAAAAAGAATATTAAAATTTAATTAATAATCATGTAGTTTAAATCATCCTCGTCGAGTTAGGTTTAAAGACAAGGGTTAAAATAAAGACATCTCAATAATTAGATAGTTGTAAAAATTAATTAAAACAATTAAAATCCCTTGTAATAATCAATTTTAAAAAAATCAATAAAATATAAATTCCCTCTAATAATAAACTAGTCTATAAATTACCATGCCACTAACAAATAAAAATAACTCTCCAAATGAATTAAAGATTCCCATTTTATATAAATCACAAAATCCCATTCTAAAATTAAATTTTAAAACAAAAGAAATAGAAATAATGAAAGTGTGGGAATTAAAAGAAATAAGGGCACTTTTAAATGTAAGCCCTAAAATCCCCTCAATAAAATAACCATTTCCTTATGGCCAAAAGAACCCTAACCCTATTTTCTTTTCATTTCTCATTTTCTTTTATCCTCTTTGTTTTTCTCCTCTTCTTTTTTTTTTCCTTCTCTACTCTCCTCTCATATTGTTTTTGGATGTCTTTGCAGGTTTAATGGAGTCCATACATGAAATGCATATGATGGCATATATATGTGTGTGTGTGTGTGTGTGTGTGTGAATATTGTTCATTCTAGTTTTTTTGTGAAATAAATATATATTTTTTGTTTAAATGCTAAATCCCCAAATGTTATGGCAATGGGGAGTGGTGTTGTTGGAGGCAGTGGCGGTGGACTATGGCGGAGGGCAGAGGTGGAGGTGTTGTGGACTATAGTGTGGCGGAGGAGGAGCCATGGTGGGGGTGGAGACTGCAGGGCAAAGGGGGCCGATGACGGTGGGATCGCGGACTGCGCAGGGGATATGGCAGCGGGGAAGGCAGTAGTAGGGGGTGTGGGGAGGGTCGGAGCCCCCACCCACATCCCACTGTGTGGGGTGTGGGTGGGGGCATTGCCCCCTCCCCACACCCTAATGTAAAAAGAGATGGTGGGGGGTTCGAACGCCCCACCACATATAATTTTTTTTAATACATAAAAACTGCCCTCTGTGTAACAGCAATTATTCTTAAATAAATTTTATTTCAATATATATATATATCTTTATATATATACTCTCAAATACTCTCAAACTTGCACAATTTATTAAATATCAGAATATAACAATATATATATATATATACATTTATATTTTTATATATATATACATTTATATTTATATATATTTATATATATATATATATATACGTTTATATTTATATATATATATATATATACATTTATATTTATATATATATACATTTATATATATATATATTTATATATATATATATACACTGTTGTATAAGATATGTAGTCTCTTAATTTTGTTTGACAGAATAATTAAAAACAATTTATATTTAACTACATATAAAAAAGCATACATTCAAATATATATATATATTCAAAAATAATTTTCCTTCCAACACTTACAAATTTACTTTTTTAACAAATAAGCAAAGACATATTTTTTTCTAAAGCAAATGAACATTTCTTTTTTTTTAAAGAATATATATTTATTCTAAAACTATTTTTTTTACAAATACATTTAATTGAAATCCTTCCTATATATATATCAACCACTAAAATTTCTCTATATAAGAACAATGTAAAACTTTCATTTTTTTTATTGTCTCTTAACAATAAACAACAACTTTCCTATTTGTTTATTTTAGAAAAATATACATACAACAAAATGGCAATAAAACTATATCATCATCTCATTACTCTATTTTTTTGTTTTGAATGATAAGCATTAAAATCAACAAATATACATTTTGTATTTCAAATGTAAATAGCTTACACACACAAGTAAAAAAATACTTTTACAACGAGAACAAGAGAGAGAGAGAGAGAGAGAGAGAGAGAGAGAACAATGTTCTCCTCTTTGAAAACTAACAAATGATACAAAATTCCAACTTGGACATGCTCTCTCTCAAGAGCTAAAAGAAATAGGATAACAACTCCAAGAACAATGGTGTTTTCTCCAACTTCACAAAGCTCCCAATATATCCTGCAATGACACAAAAAAAAGAGAATGAAGCCACAACAACTTGCTCTCCTCCCTACCATAGACCTGCAAGTGGGTCACCCCCGAGCTAGGGAGGTCATCCACACACTAGGAAACTCAAACCACATCACAACAATGCACTCAACAACCAAACACAAAAATTACTCCCATGGCTAATACAACACAAGAACTCACTCAGGATGAGTTCAATGGGGTAGGGGAGTGGACAACACTCAACTCAAGAGTGCCACTCCTAAAACATCCCAATACAAACACCTCTCAAGGCCTCAAGCCAACACTTTTAAACATAGTTTTACAAAGCTTCCATTTTGCTCTCAAGGCATTTCACATATTGCACTTATTCACATATTGCCCTCAAGGCTACAACTCCACAAAATCAAGGAAATGACCCTGAGGAGGTTCACTCCTCCCCCACTCCACACTTGTTGAGCATCTTCTCCCAAGTGGGAGAGGCTCTCACAACACCCATACAATTTTTCTCCACAACAACAAGTAAACTAAAAAATAGAACTCACACATAGCATCACACAAGCAAATAAAATGCATAAGGGAAGGCCTTAGCCTTGAACCCTACCTTAAAAAGACCAATTTGGTAGATGGTTGAGTAGAGCTCCTCCAACTCCTTCTCCAAAATAAGCCACAAAACTCTCTCCAACTTTTCCCCCAAAGTAAATTAAAATCAATAAAATTTGCCAAAAATTCAACAACCCCTACCCCTCTCCAAGTGGGATTAAAATAAGCTCTTCCCATGAGCCTTGAGGAATGGGGAGGTGACACATGTCACCTCCTCACTCCTCCTCCCAACTACAAGCATGACCCATGGAATGGGTGGTGACACATGTCATTCACCCACCCACCAAGTCTCTCTCTCCCTTCCACTTGTCCTCTCTAGAACATGTGAGAGAAAAGTGGAGCTTAAGAGGGAATGGGTACCACATGTACCCCCAATCCTTTCCTCCCAAGAGGGACCACACAACCCCAAGGTACCCTCAGCAATTGTGAGAGAGACTTGGAGTAAAATACTCCACAATTGAGGGGTCTTGGAGACTTACCCAACCTAGGGAAGAGGAAAGGAAGAGGTTGAGTGTTTGACCCACTCATCCTTTTCCTCCCATGCCTCCATTTTCGTCACTTTACTTCAGGGTGAAGTTAAAGTGACCAAATGGAGGTTTACCTAGGGTTACACAATCCAAAAAGGTCACTAGACCCAAGGGGTACAACCCAGGGTCAAGTTTAGCCCATTTTGAGCACCAAGGGTTGAGTTAAAGCACATGAAAAGGGGTCTCAAAAATTTATAATTTAAAAATAAAATTCAAAAGACACTATTCTTACAACACCAATTAGAATTAAAAATAAAAGAGGGGTAGACTTAACCCGACTAACAACATGCAATCAACATTACAAAAATGTATCATGCAACATATTTGATCTTGGTTCCTCATGGAACTAGATCAGCTTCACAAGGGAAAACAACATCATGTGTGGGATGATCTCTAATTTTCTATGGCTTCGTTAGAAACCCCTGTGCACTCAATTTTCCACATGTACATAATAGCCAAAGCAAATTGAAACATGCACTCGCATACAATATCACATGTCCATATAAGCATCAAGGAAGTCACATTACAATTAGATTATAAATTCTGCATTTCAAACATCCATTCCCAAGATTGAATCACAAAACAAATTTCTAACTAACATCACATGCATAGTTTTCCAATAACATCATAATATAAACCATATGTCTAATATCATCAGTGAATCAATATCCATGTCTTAACACATTGTAAACATGCTAAGCATAATAGATCCACATACAACATAAAGTCTAATAGTCTGGAAATTCAGGATCAACAGTCCCACAAGTCTAAATGTATCACCAACAGTAAAATAAACAGTCAAATATAAGGGAATGAAAAAGTAGGCCTCACAGACACAAGATGCACCAATAGAAGAAATGAATGATGTAGAAAAAAGAAGGGTTTGATTTTTTCTTTGAGTAAAGCAATTTTTAGTTCAAATGTAAACAAACATAATGCACATAATGTATCCTTGATTAAATTCAACACTTCTCAAATCCACTTAGATATCAATAACGCTAATGCTTAATCAATTCCAAATTTCAATATTTTTTTTCAAAATGCAACCATTCAAAATTGTTCCTAGGTTCAATTTTCAATGCAAGATGATATTTATGATGTATGATATCAATGTAAAATCAGATTTCAAATGTAAATGATAGTAGAAAAATCTAAAACTAAATGTCAACCATAAGTCCTAGATAACTAGGTTTTCATAAAATGCAACTTTTTCTTGACAATTTCTAGCAATGACAAAGATTCAAATACACAATTTAACACTATGAAATGATTAACTACTGTAATACCAATTAGATATGATGCAAAAATCATAGATTTAATCCATTCTATGATGATCTATCCTTATGAGATGCAAACAAAGTAACAAATATGCTTTTTTCCAAGTCTAAAATGAAGTATTTCTTTTTCAAATTTCAAATGTAAGGATGCAAGAAAGTTTTAACCAACAAAAATGACAAGTACAAAAAATGAAAATATTTTAAACAAACTAAAACTGCATCAAGATCTGGAATAACCTTCAAATCTATAAACTCTAGGTTCAAAACTAGCTAGTTTTTTTAACAATGCAAGGATTTTACAAACCCTAGTTTTGAAATTATGCAATTTGACTATCTGTGTATGCAAAATGATTAATAATCTCAATCCTAATTAGGTCTAGGGCAGAAAGTAACTCAAATATGAAAGAAGAAGGATGGAAAAGTGCAAGACAAGTTGGGTTCACAAAAATGTTATATGTAAAAGAGTGATCTAGCGTAGGAGGTTAAACTAGGTCAAAACCCTCTTCCATAAACATTAGGACACAAACTGAGCTTGGCTTCTACCCAAGAAGGAGATCCAAACTACAAGGGTTCTTCCCTTTTGTTGTATAGACAAGAGTCAACCAAATACAACCAAGATCAAGCAAGAAAACTAGGGAAAATGGACAAACCCAAGATGACAAAGATCGACTAATAACTAATAGTTAGAAATAGATATTAGAGAACTAAAAGCATAGCAAAGATCAAGGAATAGATCAAAACCTAGATCTAGAAGAATAAATACCAAAGACCAAGGCACTTGGGTTCCCTAGATCCTAATTAGGGTTATGAAAAACTTCTGATTTTATACCTACAAGCTCTATCTTCTTCCCATAAAATATCTTCAGAAATGTATTTCTCCAACTTGCACATAGGGAAAGAGGAAAAGGTTGTGCTATGTATAAGGGATTTCCACGGTCAAATCCCATGTTTGTGTTCCCACCTCCACTAAAATGATGATTATATCCAAGAGTGCATGCCCTAGGAGGGCAGAGGCCAGATCTATAATATATGATAGAAATATGAATGAAATGATGATGATTACCACAAGAGATAAAGGTCCTAGTTAATGAAGATAACTCAATATCATACACCAACAAGGAGAGTGATGGAGAAGTCTTGAAACTTCCTTTAAGAACTATAAACAAACTTAATAACACCCACAAGTAGATAATACTTCCAAGCATGAAGAACACTTTATCATAGAAGATCACAATATGAGAGAAAACTCTAGTTTTGTTGAGCGTATTGACTATGATCCTTCACAAGTTGCCACCATTATCATAAAAGCCCCATCTCCTAATGGTGTTGTTACAACAAAACATGGAATGATTACCATCTCAAGACGTCCATCCTCTTCCCCATCTTCCCAACCTTCCCGTTACAATATCCTTGACCATCTTGGAAAGATGCCAACACAAATATCAATTGTGGACCTCATAAAATCTTCCCCTATCCATAAAGCTATATTGGATTGAACCCTACAAGAGTCCCAAGTCCCACATAATATCGATCCTGACCAATTCCAAGCCCTTGTAGGTCATCTATCCTCTACTTACCAACTTTCCTTTAGCCAACATGGCATGCCTCCCATTGATGCATCTCATAATAAAGCCCTCCACATCGAGGTCCTAATTGCTAAGCGTAAAGTTAAGTTTGTCCATTTAGATAATGGATTTGGCTTGAATTTAGGTACCTTGCAGTTAATAAAACAATTGGAATATTCAACAACTGACTTAGAGCCATGTGTTTTTACTATCAAAGGGTATGATGATGCTGAGAGAGAATCTGAAGGAACTATATGTCTTCCCATACAAGTGGGGCCTATTCTACATCAAACCACATGCCATGTCCTTGATCTTGATCTCCCATACATCTTACTTGGTCACCCATGGATCCATGTTATGCAATCTATTCCTTCCACCTATCATCAATGCTTGAACTTCCCTCATAATGGCAGGGAAGTCATTATCCATGCGGATCCCCAACCTTTTGAATACTGTTGATCCATGGAAGTTGTTTCTCATTAAGAAAACCTTTATCCTAATACATTTGATATTGTTGGCAAGAGACACTATATGGATTCATGGTTGTTGTCATTGATGGCAACAAAGGTCATCCCACATATCCGCAAGTCATGATATGTCTCTACCGGAAGTCAGATTGAAGATTGTTGTGGTCCGGTGAACAAGAACAGAGCATGTGGCAAGGTCCGACAGATTGGTCCGGATCTCTCAGAGGAAGTGTCTTGGTGCAGTGCGGATCTGGGGAAGTCAAGAGGACTATCTTGAGTGGTATATTCCAAGGATTTAGCCTCCGGAGTTGGACAAGGAAAAAGATATGAATAGTTGAGTACCGGATTCCTGAGAGACAGTGAAAACAGAGGAAGAACTGACTGACAGAGTATCAGACTACTTTCCGGATGTGTTACAGATGATGATAAAGGTTGCGGAGGCATGAATCATGTTTGGCCGACATAATTGATGATATCTACAAGTATATGCTTGATCCGCATTGCTTGGTGAGCAAGGATTCAGCCGACAGAACTAAGTTTGTAAGAAACTAGACTGTTCCGGATGCCGACTAGAAAGGTGATGAAATTACTTGTGCGGATATATATAGAGGATGGATTTAGTTGTAAAGTGTGTGAAATGTGTGAGAGGATATGCGAACAAGTCCAGAGTAGAGCAGAAGTAGCAAGAAAGATCCGGTATGTGAAAGGATAGCAGACTAAAGAACAGAGGAAAGATGAAGTGCAGCAGATCAGTATACTGAACCTAACCGGAACTGAACTCCAGCATATGCAGATGCTTCCAATCAGTTCAAGACTGTGATTCTTATCACTTTGTAAGACAGTGTGTCTTCTTGTAGGCAGTGAGCCTCTTGTGAGCAGTGTGCTCGGGCAGTGAGCCCTAATTGGCAAGTGCCATTTTTGTAATTTCCTATTCTTCTAACAGAGAATAATTCTTGGGTTAATCACCCCGTGGTTTTCTCCCTTAACAGGGTTTCCACGTCAAAAATACTGTGTCATGTGTTTCTTATTTCATGGTTAATGTTTTGTGTTTGATTTTATGCTGCTTCAATTAAAAGGAAAGTTCAATAAGGGAAATAATTAGGATAACTGATTCACCCCCCCCCCTCTCAGTTATCAACAATTGGTATCAGAGCCAAGTTCCTCCTAATAGAGCCTAACAGCTTGAGGAAGATCTGGGATTTCAAATGGATGCATATGGTTTAAAGGAGCAACTCAAGACTGCCCTTGAGGATCTTGAACAGTCAAATTCTGAAGTTAGTGAATTAAGAGAAAGACTCAAACAGGCTGATGAATTCATGAGGGAATTAAAAGACAAATTAAGTCTCTCTATGAAAAAGAGAAAGGAGCTGCTCCAACAGTTGGCAAGACAAAGTGAAGAAAGCAATACAAATGAAGAATTGACTGAGCAAACCAAGTTATGTGAAAAGTTATCAAAAGAAGTCATTATGTTAAGACATGAAATGGAATCAGGAACTATAAAGTTCACTCAAGAGATTGAAGAAAAAAGAAAGGCTGAAGACAATCTAAGACAATCTCTTAAGGAAAAATCAGAAGAATGCCACCAGATGGACAGGATTATCAGACATCTTGAATCTGATCTTGAAGATGCCAAAGATAATGAAGAAAAACTTGAGGATCAAATTACCTCTCTCAAAAGAGATCTTCAAACAGCAAATGAATATAAAGAGAAATTCAAGATAAGTTCTGCTCAACTTGAAGTTCTTCTTGGAAGTCAAAAGAGGACTGATGACAAGTATGGTTTGGGATATGAGAAAGGAGAAAGCTCCGGATCCGGTCAGAGGAATCTTGGATCAGAAAATCCAAGGAGCAGGCCTAGAAGACCTCCGGTAAGACAGCCAAATGCTCAAAAATATCCATCCTTCAATGGATACTGCCACAGCTGCAACCATTTTGGTCACAAAGCTAATCAGTGCAGAATGAGAATGAATCAGATTAATTCATCCTTCTCCGGACAGTGCTTCAACTGCAAAAGGTATGGACACAAATCCCATGAATGCAGAATTATGCAAGTAAACAAATCATTCAAAGGTAGATGCTTTACATGCAATAGAGTAGGTCATATGGCTAATCAATGCAGATCAAGGGGATATCAGTTAAATATGCAAAGAAATGTTATTTGCCAAATCTGCAATAGGTCCGGTCATAATGCTAAAGTCTGCAGAAACAAGAATCAGGACAAAAGAGGTCCGGTGTATAATCAGAATCAAGACAAGGGTAAACAAAAGATGAATGCGGATGAAGTTAGGAATCAGATGAGCAAGATTTGGGTGAAGAAAAGCTCAGAGAATGTAGAGGTTGGATCCGCACCAGATTCTGGTGCTGATATTTCTTCCGGAAATTAAAAAGTGAGCTCAGGCTCAGGGGGAGACTCAAAGAAGATTCTGTTCCCCCAGCCAAACAAGTTGTGCCGGATGTGGCACAAGATGCGGATTAAAGGGTTTGTAGATATAAGTCCTGAGATGCTTCAGTCAAGTTTTCAGAGGTCCGCATGGAGTTATGAAGAAGCTGTGTTCGATTAAGTTAGACCTGTTCAGGGAGGTGCTCCGGTATGATAAAGGATTACAAAAAGGTCCGGAGAGATCCGGAAGTGCACGATCTTGTCTTGCAGATTGGACAGAGTGTTTGGGATGTTCTTGTAATATGTTACCTAGATTTATTCATGATTTAAAGATCCGGATGATATTCAGTGATCAGGACTAATCCGGGATACTCCAAGCTGCCCAGACATGGTAAACCGGAATAATGCAGGTGAAGCATTTATTGCAGACAGATATTAGGGTTTGCGGAGCAATATAAGGGATTTCTCAAAAGTTATCCGCTCATTCTACACTTGAGAAGAAGCGAATAGTGGAGCTCTGCAACAAGGTTCATCAAGCACACCAAGGATCTCCTGCCGAAGCTATTGCATAAAGAAATCAATCCAACCACTCCGTGCAAACCGAAGGCGCATAAGGTATTCTTCGTTTTTCATTGCCTCACTGCAAATCTTTGAAGAATGGCTACTCCAAACATAGTTAAGATCTCTGATAGACCTCGCCCCTCATTCAAGAAACATCCCTACAAATCATTGGAGGTAGATCCACTAGGAGCCTTCTCTAGTGTTCCCCACGGAGTCTTACATACTGAAGATATTAGGGTTTACATACACGCAAACATTGAGGAATTTGGGGAATTCAAATTAAGAGACCTCTATCACAAGCAACTGATAGACAATGCTTTTGAGCTCAAACCAGAGTATAAGGGTATCCAGAAGAAACAATTTGAGCAATTCATTCATTTCCCTAGCTTTGAAGAAGATGAATGGGTCCGGTATGTACTGAGCAGGATGCATGACAACTTCCTTTGGCTAGATAGACCCTGTAAGATCACAAAAGAAGCAATTAGAGCAGTAACTGGTCTATACTCTTCCGGGGGGGTACCTATCCTCAAATCTGTCAAGAACAACGTTGTAACTGAGGCCACCGGATCAAAATATGATAAGAGGGCAATGACCATTGAAGATATTTCAGATCCGGATATCAAATATGCATCAATGATAATAGGATACAAGATCTATCACTCCAGCAGGGAGAATTCTGTATCCGGAACTGCAATATACACAGCATATGAAATGCTAAGAAAGAATGCAGATTATGATCTTTGTGAACTACTACTAAGCCAATTAATGGAAAATGTACAGAAAATCAAGAAAGACAAGAAGAACTCCTTTAAGTATGGTACTCTCATTGTATGTCTATTCTTTTACTTCATGAATGAGCTACCCGGAACAAGTGGATGGGTATGGCAGAATGACAAACCTGTTGCAGTCCAGATAAGAGACTATTTGCATGAACTTGGGGATGCAAAAGCGAGAAATACAGCTCTATGGGGATACTTCAAAAACTTTCAGAGCATGATGCAAGCAAGAGAGAGAATTCCCCAGTCTCTCATTGAGAAATACAAGGACTCAGTATGCTTTATGGTTGACACTGATCAGTGCCTAATGGAGGCAGTGGAGCCAAGGACTGTCTGGATCATGCCCATGGGGTATGAAGTTGATGAACAGATAGTAGAGCTGCATGTTCAACACATGCTAAGTCAGCCCAAAGATCCTAAGGCAGAAAGGTTTGGAACCTTTGAGGAGCTGAGTGTGAAATTACATGTAGAACTCAGGGAACCTGAGATTAAGAGAAAAGTGAGAAAAGAAGTAGAGCACATTGCTCAAGGCCTAGGCATCTCAAAAGAGGCACTTGATGCCAGCCGGGAAAAGAGGAGAAAGGCTGAGGAAGAAGAGAAAAGCAAAGAAAGTGCTCCGGTTGAAACCCCCACCCGGACCAGATCATCAAAGAGATCTGCACCTTCCACAACCAAAAGCTCAAAACCGGAAGTCCAGGCATCCGGTAAAAGATCCAAGACAAAAGCATCAAGGGCTTATGAAAGCCAAAAGGATGAAGAGGAAACAGAATCAGATGAGGAAGTAAGAGAAGTAAAGAAACAGAAGAAGAAAGGATCCGGTAAGCCCTCCACAGGCCAAGACAAGGATGAAATGGCAGAGGTAACTGTTGAAAAGCCCACTCTGTCACTAGAGAGCATAATCAAGTCGGTCACGGTGGATGGAAACCTTCAACCAATGACT
The DNA here is from genome assembly GCA_027924645.1 of Cunninghamia lanceolata. Taxonomy (NCBI): domain Eukaryota; kingdom Viridiplantae; phylum Streptophyta; class Pinopsida; order Cupressales; family Cupressaceae; genus Cunninghamia; species Cunninghamia lanceolata. Next base: position 5,409,460 of record BSBN01001126.1, read on the forward strand.
GAATCCTATGATGACTTCAGTGAGGCAGACCAAAAGACTCTGCAGGAGGCCACAGTGAAATATCTTAACATATATAATAAGGCTTTCATTGAAATAATATCTCTTATTCCTAAAAGCCTAGAAAAGGAAATGGAAGTGAGGAAAAATAATGCTCATGCTAAAGATCTTGAGATCCGGGAGCAGATAGCTATTCAGCTATATCCTCAAATTGATCCCAAGACAATGAACATGATCTTCAAGGACTGCAAAGATGAGTTCAGAAGTAAAGCCAGGATGAATCAGCTCATGCTTGGTGAGACTGACAAAGTGGCACAAGAGACAGAAGAGATCCTCCGGAAGGCCTTCAAAAGGTTCAATCTTCCTGTTGTAGAGGACTTAGGTGCAGAAACAGCTGCTGATTTGGAATCTTCTGTTCCGGAAGAAGTGAGCCCTGAACAGACAAGTGAGGACTTGGGACCCTCTGCTCCAGAAGAAGTGGCCCATGAACAAGCAAGCATCTCTCCTCCGGTTTCCCCTACAGTCTCCGGATCCAAAGAAGAAGAGCAATTGCAGGAGAAGGAAGCAGCAGACAAAGAGGTTGACAGTTCTAAGACTGCAGAAGAAAAGAAACATCTGTCTCCGGCAAGAGACACTGCACAAACTGTTCAACAATTTTTGAGCAAAGAAACTCTAGAGATTGATGAACCGGAGCTTCTAAAAGGTCCATTTGATTTTGACTCTCTCTCTCCGGTACAAACAATGAAGATAGCTTCATTTGCAAATGCCAAGGCAAATGAAAAGCTCCTGAAGTCTCATATGGAAGACTGTGAGTTGATAGAGGCTGCTTCCGGAGTACTTGTAAAGATCATGCCATCAATCCAGATAGATCCGACAGCCTCCACTTCCGGTAATCTAAAAACCTTAGTCAGCAGTATTGATACACATTTTAATTCTCTAGAAAAATCAGCTGAAGAAAAGGTCCGGAAGGAATTTTTGGATAAGAGATTTTCTGAAATATTAGAATTAATCTCTAAGGATAGGAAGATTGTAAGCATTGGAATAAAGAGCTTAGAAAATGCTCTTAAGGATGGCGGTGACATCTACAAATTTTGTATATCTTGGTCAAAGGCAACAGCAGCAATTGACAAGAAAATAAAAGAGGAACAGGACAAGCTTCAAAGCTTATCTCAAAGTTTTGATCCTCTCTCTTCCTCTATAATAAATCAAGAATGTCAGACTATTGCAGTCTTGAATGAAATAAAGAATCTTGAGAAGGAGAGGAAGAACATTACCAACCGGATGGGAGAACTTAGAAGGATTATAGTCCCTAAGTTGGAAACTATGCATGAGGCCATCAGTGATGCCCAGACCACCGCCCATACAAAAGATCCGACAGATCTCAGGCGGGCAGAAGCTTTTGCATTTTTGTTGAGTGGTCACATTTCAATCTTGGACAGAATGAAGCTAAGTTGGGCTACTAAAATGGTTCAACTGCAGACATCCTTTGCAGACATTCTGCAGTATATGTGAGTATGTAAATATGCGGCTATATATAGAAAATTTTTGAAAATTTTGGTGTGCGGACCCTACCCTTTGCCATTGATGTCAAAGGGGGAGTGAGGAGCAGTGAAAAATGAGGAATCCAACTCAGGGGGAGTTCCGGAAATTGTATATAAAGACAGAGCATCAGCAAAGGGGGAGCATAGTGTAAACACTTAGTCATTTTTCACTAAGTGTTGCCATCAATGCCAAAGGGGGAGATTGTTGGCAAGAGACACTATATGGATTCATGGTTGTTGTCATTGATGGCAACAAAGGTCATCCCACATATCCGTAAGTCATGATATGTCTCTACCGGAAGTCAGATTGAAGATTGTTGTGGTCCGGTGAACAAGAACAGAGCATGTGGCAAGGTCCGACAGATTGGTCCGGATCTCTCAGAGGAAGTGTCTTGGTGCAGTGCGGATCTGGGGAAGTCAAGAGGACTATCTTGAGTGGTATATTCCAAGGATTTAGCCTCCGGAGTTGGACAAGGAAAAAGATATGAATAGTTGAGTACCGGATTCCTGAGAGACAGTGAAAACAGAGGAAGAACTGACTGACAGAGTATCAGACTACTTTCCGGATGTGTTACAGATGATGATAAAGGTTGCGGAGGCATGAATCATGTTTGGCCGACATAATTGATGATATCTACAAGTATATGCTTGATCCGCATTGCTTGGTGAGCAAGGATTCAGCCGACAGAACTAAGTTTGTAAGAAACTAGACTGTTCCGGATGCCGACTAGAAAGGTGATGAAATTACTTGTGCGGATATATATAGAGGATGGATTTAGTTGTAAAGTGTGTGAAATGTGTGAGAGGATATGCGAACAAGTCCAGAGTAGAGCAGAAGTAGCAAGAAAGATCCGGTATGTGAAAGGATAGCAGACTAAAGAACAGAGGAAAGATGAAGTGCAGCAGATCAGTATACTGAACCTAACCGGAACTAAACTCCAGCATATGCAGATGCTTCCAATCAGTTCAAGACTATGATTCTTATCACTTTGTAAGACAGTGTGTCTTCTTGTAGGCAGTGAGCCTCTTGTGAGCAGTGTGCTCGGGCAGTGAGCCCTAATTGGCAAGTGCCATTTTTGTAATTTCCTATTCTTCTAACAGAGAATAATTCTTGGGTTAATCACCCCGTGGTTTTCTCCCTTAACAGGGTTTCCACGTCAAAAATACTGTGTCATGTGTTTCTTATTTCATGGTTAATGTTTTGTGTTTGATTTTATGCTGCTTCAATTAAAAGGAAAGTTCAATAAGGGAAATAATTAGGATAACTGATTCACCCCCCCCCTCTCAGTTATCAACAGATATATCCACTAAATATAAGGTCACCTATTTAGCATCTTATGTCCATCCTAATGTCCCCACTTCCACTTCATCATCCTCCCAAGATCTCAAAGTTACAAAGGTCAAGATCATTGATAAGGGTTGTGGAGAATATGAACTACATAATGCCTTTCATGTGGGACAACTACCCTTATCTCCATAGTCTTATGGATGTCCTCAATAGTGGCCTCCTCCAAGAATGTCAAACATTAAAAAATTTGGATCTACTACTTTTTCATCCCCAAGCACATTAGCTAAAGAACAAATTGAAAACTCTTTGGACTCTTGGCTCTCCAAAGATGAATAAGTTGAACCGGATAGTGAAAAATCTCCACTTGTCCACCTCAAGCAAAAGTATCGAGTTCCTTCACATATGTGTAAGGATATGAAATATAAAGGTAAAGGCCTTGGCCTTCATGAATAAGTTGTTCTTGAGTTGATACAAGCAGAGGACCACGATCCTCATTATGGATTAGGATATATGCCTCCTAGTTCAGAAACTAGGGATCTTCATGCTCCTTCCACAAGTCAAGATGAACCCTCTAATGTCATTGACAATACCATAAATGGTACTATTAATGCCTCTTCTAAAGACCTTGAACTTTTCATCATTATTCCATTACAATGCCATCTTCACCATTGAAACTTCATTGCCATCCCGTACTTCCATTTCTTGGGACCAACAATTTTTCAATCTCTCAATATACTTGTCATAATGATGGAGTGCATATTGAACTCCTTAGTCTTATGAATTATACAAAATAAAAAAGCATCAAAATAATAAATCTTTGACCTTCAAAGAAAAAATCATAAAAATAATAAAGTATTGGCCTTAAAAGAGAAAATTCATGTTATACCTATCTCTAGGGTATCAAAATTCAAAGAATACACCATCTTACCCCAAGCATCACAAGATAATTTACTTAGAGAAAATAAAATCAATATAAGTATATAAGAAAATTAAAAGTAGCTTCCTAAAAGTGAGATTGTTGGCTCCCAATCACCTTCATTCCATGACACTTTTGTCATGCCCAAAAATTTAGACATGAAACTATGCAAACCAAACTACATTTTTTTATGAAGAAAAAGTGACACTTTACTAGATAACACCACACACGAACATGCATTATCACCTGATGCATTGACATGGAAAGCTTATTTATGAGGGGGGGGAACTCAAGTCAAAAAAAAAGCCCAAGGAGAGGATACAATAATGAATACGAGGATCACATCTAAATACTCATAGGAGAGGTCAATATTTCACCTAGAGCTAATTCTTCGAAATAGGAGTTCATTGACACCCTAGGTGGGGAAAATCGACAAGTTATCTACATGAAGGATTATTATCATCTAGTATAATATAATGGATGTAGCACTAACCATTTTTATACATAGTTTATCACTTGATGCCCAAACCAACATTACACTTGCAACTCCAATACATGCAAGCCACCAATTGCATTGCAACTAGAGTATAGGACCAATGCCCATAAGCCACTTTGATTAAAAACACTAGCTAACCCTATGGTATGATGAAGATTTAATCAAATACATGCAAGCACCACCATAACGTCCACAAAAGATCTAATAATACAGTTAATTTCTCCTTAAAAGAGTTGCCTAAAATTTAAGGTTAACATTAGGCAAAAATAAGTCTCAAAATTATAATTTTAAATACTATACTCAATTTATTATATTATATATAAAATAATTGACTTTAAGTCATAACTCAATTGAGGGTACCTAGACACATAGTTCCCCACCAAATCACAAACCATGATTAAATGGGTATTATCCTAAGTAATCAAAAATTAATAATTTTAGGGGTCATAATGAAGTGAGCATTGAATCTCATCCATTAGATGAGGTTTCATGTCATCCATTGGATCTAGGGCACCCAACATAAACCCTAATCTAAAGGATTGCTCCATAAAAGATATTCTCTACACTTGTCCTTGCATTTACTTGCAAGTTGCATTAGGAGGAAGGGCGAACATAAAGATTTGAAGATCAAGTTAAATCATTTCCATACTATCCAGTTGGATCAAGGAAACCTCATGTAATTTGTAATTTAAAGAGAATAATTTTGTAGCTCATTTTAATTTTCATGTATACACATATACAGTGTATATATACACTTTATCTGTGATGTATACAAAGGTGAAACAAGCTTATTTCATTTACAAAACACATCTACATATATATATATATATATATATATATATATATATATATATATATATATATGAACAAGGCATTGAAGAAATTTTACTATGCAAATGTATGTGTTCATTTTTTTGTTTGTAAGGCCACCCCCACACAAGCCTGTGTGATGCCCTTAAGGGTCAGTGGCCTCTCATGGAGGTCGCGGGCTATTTATGGGCTTGTATGACCCACAGGGCCCAAGGCCTCATGGGAACCTTGCCTTTTTAGGGCCAACCAGGGTGGTAAGGCTTCAACCCTACCACCTACCCAAGAATCAATATATTTAAAAAAAAAAATTAACTATTGTCTATGTTTATTCTTCAAATGAAAGAAATTTTTGGTCTAAAAGAAATAATAAATATATATAATATTTGTATATCAACATTGAATCTTGTTAATATAAATATAATATAATATAATAATAATCTGTATATATAGAAATCTAAAATATGTTACAAACATTTATTTCATCTATATATATTTGAAATCTAAATATGTTACAAATATTTATTTCATCTATATATATTTGAAATCTAAATATATGTTAATTAGTTTTACAAGCATACAAATGTTTATTTATTACAGCTTAATCTTGTGTATAAATAAATCTATTTCTCTCTCCATAAATATACTTCCACATTTTTATACTAATCTATGCATGAATATATTCAGATTATAGTTTAGTGTTTCCCCCCAATATTCGTACATATTTTTATAGCTTCCTCCCATAAAAAAATAAAATAAAAGCTTTAGATTCATAAATATAAATGAGTTCAATGTTTAATGCCTAAAAGAATGGTCCAAGATCCCATATTGGGTGAGAAAGAAGGAATTATCCATTTGATAATGCATATTTACATGACACTATTTATTTATTGTTTAGTTTAGTTATTTATTTATCCAAAGATATTAATATTTGTTTGAACAATATGTATTTCCATTATGATATGTTGGAGGTGTTTAAGATGTTGTATCTTACTCAAAACAAATTTACTTAGAACACTAACATCACATTGTTAAATTAATCTAGGCTTAGCTATGGAAAGGAGAGTGCTTCTAATGAGATTTAGACATTGCATCAGTCCTTGAAAATATAACATTGATATGACCCAAATGCAAGGATTAAGAAAGTCTAAATATTACAATGATCTAAGTAGTTTTGCAAGGAGAAACATTGTTTTGGTTTAAAACTAGTCTAAGTTACAAACATTTCTCCATTTATTTCCAAAATAATGAAACCTCAACTTTTTATTACATATATACATGTATTCAATAACTCCCCCATTTCTTCACACCCAAGAGATTTAACAACCATTCTCTCAATCTAACTTAGTCAAGAGTAATAAGACAATTACACAACTTTACATTTCAAATAATGTCTTACCAAACTATACAAGACAAGATGATTAAGAGCCCCAACCAACATCTCCAAGATTCCATGCTAAGGAGTAATAGTAAGCATGCCAATGGGAGGAGAAATGCTCTCCACCCAGCCAATATGGAATCATAAGACCACTAGAGGTCCTGGCCATCCCCCGAACTAGGAGAACCATCATCAACCCATTATAACGAAACATACAACCCAAGTAGATCCACACAATGAACAACAAGAACACATACCAATATATTTCAAGGGATTTGTTCTCCACCCTTGTCACATTTAAATGGGCACATATTGTTATGTATGAAAAGTGGGAAGATGATGAATAGTGTTAAGATCTATCAAATCAAACCCTCCTTTCACACTAACACTCAAGGATAAGAATCAAGCCAAGTCACTATAGATGAAAGAGGACTTAGCTACAGGTTGGTGTACTAAGGAATGATATGGAAAGATTGATTAGATTGAAAGATTTGTCAAACCCTAATGTTGATGTATTTGTTATGCACAACAACAAGAAATAAAAGTTTCACTCAAACCTCTATTTATCTTGAAGAATATGATGAACTCAGAGAATTCATGATTCCAATTCTCTATGTGTCAGGTCATGACAATCCTGTTGTTACTCAGAGTTTGATGTGATATGTTGTTTTCCAATAGGGGCCTTACATACTTTCTTCAAGGAATCTTGTCAATGTTCACAAATATTTATCCTGTTTCACTTGATCTGCATACGTTCTCAACAAATTGCATCAAATCTTATAATCTTTATCTAGGATGTGCACATATTTTTGTAGATTTGTCTTAAGTTTGATCAATTCTTCTAAAAATATATCCAACTAAGACTATTCTAATGATATTTCTAACTTTGATTAGTTCTTCTGAAATTATCTCAATTTGAAGTAATCCTCACTTCTATACCTCAAATTCCTTCAAATATTGTGCAAATAATGAGTATTTTGCTATCATTTTCCATTATTTGCATGATATTCACTATAACATGCTATTTTGCTCAAATATGCTAAGGATATGCAATTATCTATGATAATTCAACATATTTTCTCTATATATGCTTGTTATTTACCATTACTTTCAGCTCTGTATGATTATTTATGAAATTGAAATGAAATAAAATGAAAGTAAACTAAATTTTAAATTTACTGAAATTACTGAGTTTTGACCAATGATCCACATGCAACATTGATACTTTCATGAGCAGGAGATAAACTAGACCATGTTTCACCAGCATAGTCCATAATTACACATGGCAGGTGCTAATCTTCAAAGGAATAAGATGATGACAACATGCACTAGTTGAATGCACCTCTGAGGAGTGCAACAATTCACAGTAGCATATCAATAAGTCATCCACAAGATTACACAATTTTACAATTAGGTAGTAATTTGAGTCTCCATTATCATTCAGTATGTTAAAAGTATGCACATATACATTTGATCTTGAGAAAGAACCATGGCGAATCAAAAAGTTATAAAATTGTACACTTAATGTTCACAAGTTCATCAATTCAATCTCAATTCAACTCCTAATACTTTACAAATGAAAATAAATATCCTTTTATAGGACAAGAATAAGATTTGGTTACAATGATCTAATGGTTAGGATCCAATCAAGATGATCAATAGTCAAGAATCATGGCACATGATTGCTAGTTGGCAAAAGGAGAATATTCCTAGCATCTTTGACTTGGTCTTCAGGGTCCCTTTATTCAAATTCTTATTCAGACTCATTCTTTGTCGACCCTTCAATGATCTAGAATCTAGTATATATACCCTTGAAAAATGCATATACCCCAACTACTTTGTTTATTTCTTCTCAGTTTTGTACTTCAACTTTCTCCTTAGCATGCTCTTAAGCTTGCAATTGTTCTTTTAAGGCTATCCATCTACTAGTCCTATTATCCAACTGCTCATTATAAGAATCTATTTTAGACTTCATATTCATTGCCTTATCAATAACATCTTCTGAGAAGTGTTGGACTGGATCCTCTATTCCTAGGCTGAAATTATCCTTGAATGCCTTAATTGCATCATGTTCATCCTGATTTCCAACTTTACCTTCTACTCCACTCTCTAATTTCTCCAAAATAGCCAGCTCCTCTGCCAAAAGTTCATGGGCTTTTATGTTGATATCTACTGCCTTTGCATTGCATCTCTTCAAAATGGACACTTCAAACTTTATGTCTTCTACCCAGAGGTCCATTTTAGAAATTTCTTGGAGTGTCAAAAATTTTTTGGTTATGAGGACCTAATCATCTACCTTCCTCATGTCCTTGAGCATGGTCAAGTACCGGCTACTTTGAACTAACCTCTGGCCTACTTCCTTCTTTAGTACATCCACTTTTCCCTTCTTATGGCCGAGCATATCCTAATTGGACAATGATGTCCTTATTACTTCCTCACCTTCTTTCAAGAATCTCTGAAACCATTTGTTCATCACATTATCTTAATGCTTTTGTGCATCCAATCTAGTTATCTCTTGTTGTGACACCAAGGATAAATGTATAGCTGTTGTTATTGGAAGATTGGTAAGGGTGACCAATCCTTTTATGAAGGCCTATAATTGGACAATTTGTCCTTTATACTATTTGTTTATGGCCGTTGCTTTTGTAATCATGGTTGCCACTACTTCTGTACTTTCTCTTAAGTCTTGGATATCCCGATCTGCAGTTGTATGCCCTAGGTCTATGGTGGCCATTTGAAACTCACCTGCACTAATTTCCCCTTTGTTCTTATCAATGGTAGGCACAACTAATTGAGTTGTACTCTTTCCTGTGGTAGGATCTTACCTTATTGCAAAGGTTTCCCTCACTCTATGCTTGGGCTTTGTAGCTTCAAGTGAAAATAATGATTGAATATCAAAATTGGAAGAATCTTGAATAGGAGGCTGAATTGCCTCAGATCCAACCAATTGGGTGTACTAGATTCTAGTCCTTCCTGGCCTATTTTCTCAATGTGAGCATCCCACATATCTATATCTTTATCTCTTGGAGCTTCTATGCTCACTTGTTGCTAACTCTTATCCTTCTCAGCCTCTGTGGATGTCATATCCTCACCTTGTGATACTTCTTTTGTCAGATCTTGGCCATCATATACATCCATGTGGACATATGCATTGTCCTTACTTCTATCTTCAGGGACATCCTCATGAGTTCTCATATCCTAATCCTATGCATTTTGTTTATCTTGGATCTTGGGACTATCTATACTTTGTTCCCCTTGGTGACTATGATCTAGAGCATCCGGATGTACATCTTGATCCATTCCTATTCCTTTTTCTTTTGGATTTTCTTTGTTACCTTTGTCTTCTGGACCTTCACGTCTAGATATGACAACCTGTGGTTCCTTTTCTTGCATTTCAATATGTCCTTCTTCATTTGTTTGGACATCTTGCTCTGGACGCTCAGTCTGGATATCCATATCCTCAATTGTATTATCTTGTCTTTCCACATTATCCAGAGCAGCATCTTTGTCCTCATCATTAGCCTCATCATATGCTAAATCAATAACCTTTGGGCTTGTGATAGTATCCACTAACACATCCAAAGCTCTAGTTTACACCACTTTATTAGTAGGATATCTTGGGAGCATAAAAGGTTGTCCCCCAAATCCTTCCATATGGATGTATGTGAAGGTGGGGAATTGTATAAACCAAGCCCCATTTCTTATAAATATCTATTGGGCCTCATTGCTTATCCTTTTTGCTCGGTCATCTTCCATGAATTGGACCAGATGCATGATGAAGCAATCATTTACTCTTCTATAATGTTGGATAGAGGCCTTTCTCTCCAATTGGGGATAATGATCCCACACTATCTTCTCCTTGGGGCATCTTCCTATTCTGCCTACTATTTGCAACCTAGAGAATGTTGATTGGATTGCACATGCATATACTACATATGAGGACATATAGAATAGGCACATTTTGCCTCTGAAATGTCGCATACCTTCATCAAGGTTGTCACTGATGAGCGTTGCCCATTGTATTTTTCTCTCTATAGACTCTACCATCCTGATGAGCCCATACATTCATGGCTCAAATTTACCAGAATCATCTTTTCCTATCATCCTGCTCAACAACACCATCATGTATTGCACTTCTGGTGTGAAATCAAACTTGAAGAGTTTGCTTGTCAGATTTGCAACTAACTTTCCCTTATTGTTTGCATCCCTCCATAATGTGAACATGATCTTCGTACAGTCGATACTCTTGTTCTTGTATTGAGCTTCTAGGTAATACGAAATAGATTAGGGCCTGTGAGCAACTAGAATGCCTCTATAATCCCTTGGACTAAGAAGTCTATATACACCCTTCCTTGTTTCTCCACTTTCCTGTTAGTAGGATTGTAATTATGTGCACATGCCATGACCAATTCTAGGGCATCATCAGCATATGGGAATCCAACTACATTCCACATGCCTGAGTTGAAGATCTTCTGTAGGATGGGGTTTCCATCCCCTCCATTTAACTTGGCGATCCAGGTGCTCAGATATGTATTCCTGGCATGTGTATCCCCTGCCTTTCCAAATCATAGGCTATCACCCCAAGAACTGGGAACATGTGGTTCTTGAACTCTGCGTCACTTATGTTCTTTCGATCCTGCATCTTGTCCTACAATTAGTAGATATGCATATTTTAACCTATATTATCTTTATCAATTTGACATTTGTTTTTCTAGATATCCTGACTTTTACCATTGCCACAAAATAACCATGATCATGTGTAGAGCAAATTTACCTTAAGTACGAAATTTACCTTGCATGGTGTAGTAATTAAACAACAAAAGCATAGTATAGGGTTTTATCTTTTACATACCTATTTTCTAGATTTAAAACCTGATTATGGGTCTAGATATGCTCTTTTTGTTGTGCTATCACCATTTATCATTCTCCGTTCCTAATCTGTACTGCTCCATTCAGGATTAGTATCACCATAAAAATCCCCTTAAGATCACCTGAGCTCTATAATTCTCTCTCTACATGCTTTGGTAATGTTAAAATGATCTAATTCTACCTTTTATGCGTTAAAATCTAGAATTAGGGCATAGTAAATGCTAATCTGCATCGGCTTAGGGATGTCCGCTTATGTGGCTTGGGAGATCTCTACAAGTGGCAAATGCTAATTTGAAATTTTGAAATGCCAACAACTTCTTTTCATGGCATTAAATGAGGGTTTGGATATACCTATGACATCATTAGTTGTTTGGTCAAACTTTGATGAGAGTATGAATATCGAAATGAAGAAATCCCAATACATTTTCCTTTGTTTCGAATGTCGGGATATAAAATGTCCATGTTGAAAAGTCAAATGTGTGGTACATGGCACCATTTCATTGGATGGAGGGAGGTCGTTAGTTTAGTTCATAAAAAAATAGGGATATGGATAGTCAAAAATGTCTGGATGTTAAAACTCATGAAATATCCCTAAGCTCAAATGTCCTAATGGTGTCAGCATCATGAAATGTTTTCCTTAAGATGAGATAGGGTGACGTCATTGTGATATTGGGGAAGGTCTAGACATTAAGGTTAGTGAAATATCATATCCCTGAATGTCTTGATAATGTCATCATCATAAAGTGTTTCTTTGGAATGAAATCTGATGACGTCATCCAGATATGCATATTAAAAGGTCTGGATATTAAGTTTTCATGCGAATGTCCATAAGCTAATATCCAGTTGAAAAGTCAAACGGGACACGTCATGATATCGACGAATGTATGGTCATTAGCTCTGTAGGTATGGATATTAAGGAAATGCTTGGATATTAAGATTGAATCCCCATATTGTGTAAATCCATGCACATGATGGTCTCACTGCATGCTGTCATAAATTTGACAAGCACCCTCTATGGATATCGGGATATGACTCTACATTTACCTTTTACCTAGTATTTCTCAAGTTTCTCAGTCAGGATATTTTGTCAGGATATTACCAATGTGAGGACATAAAGAGTGAATATGCACATTAAAGAAATGTGAATATCCATATGGATAGATTCATGTCTATTGACCAAACTTTGACCCTGCATAACTTCTTTATTATAACGAATTTCAACATGATCTAAAAGGCAACCTTGCTTAAATTTTAATTCTCTATCCCTTGGTAAGCTTTATGGGGAGAAATTCACGCTTGGAATTTTGACTCATAAATCAAGATCCAGACATGCCTAGAACATGACTTAGACGTACTAATTGATAATGCTTTTACCATACCACCCCCAAACAAAAGGGAAAAGCAAACAAAAGCAAAGCAAGCACAACAAAGAAAAAGTTGGGTCCCTATTTTTCTAGGGAAAAATAGGGCGTGTTGTGTAACCACACAACACCTAATTCAAATAAGCCTTAAACCCTAATTATAATGAAATTGGGTATATACGAATAGAATGCTACAAATCATTGGATAGGAAGCCACTTGGGATGGATCAAAAACTTACTAGAAGTTGGATTCTGGAATTGAAGACTTTGAGGAGATGAAAATCCTTCAAATCATGAGGAGATGGATTGATGAAGCCAAATTTGCAACAAATAAACAAAATAACAACACAATTCTGCTCTGCAACATAATGAATGCCTTGAAATCCCTTAGATCAATATCACAAGTTCTTATTATCCATCTAGGTGTAAAATGAAGACATAAACCTCTTTAAATATGCATTCCCACTAGCATTCTTAATTCAAATTGAAAAGGTCAACAAAGGGAAACCTTTTTAAAGGTCCTATGCCAACACATTTAAATTTGGGTCCTAGCAAATTAGCTTGCGCTCAAGTCCCAAGGCCATTTTAGGTCTTGATTAAGCATTTAAAACTAGTCCCTAAGCCCCATTTGACATGGGTTTTAGGGAAAATTGCTTTGAGATAAGTATTAAGCATGTAAAGTGTAAACACGGGGACCTAGGAGGTAAACTAGGAGGTAAAAAGGCATAGGGATACTTTTTACTCCATAACATTTAGCCCCCACTTTAATGTGTGCATGATCTAATGATTCCATACATGCATTAAAGTACGGTTGAAGCACATCAAACATGCCAAGCACATAGAGCTAAGGCATACCCAAAGGTTGGAGGACTATTTCTAGCCCCCAAGCTTAGGTAAGCACTAGAAAATACATGGAAGACACGCAAGACACAATGAATATAGTAAGAAGCACACAAAACACAGAGAATATAGTCACTAGTAGAAATATGACAAATAAATGACCAGGTGACTAAAACTTTTAGTCACATGACCAAACTTTTAGTCACGTGACTAAAATTTTTTCAACACAACTATAAATGACTAATTTGGTCATTAGGCAAAAAACACAACTAAATAATTGGTCAGACAAATAAAAATGACTAAATAAATGACTATTACTCCTCTATTCTTTTTTCTTTCCAATTTGATCATATTATAATATTATATTATAATATAATATATATTATATATAATATTATAATATAATATAATATTGTAATATTAAAATATATTATATAATATTATAATATTATATTATAAAATATAATATATTTAATGTTATATAATAATATAATTTATAATATATTTATATTATATTATTATATCTATTATATAATATTATATAATAATATAATATAATATTTTTATTATATTATTAATATTACAATATTATATTTATATTATATATTATATAATATTATAATATAATATTATATTATAAAATAATATAATTAATATTTATATTATATAATAGTATAATATAATATAATATTATATAATATAATATTATTATAATATTATAATATATTATATTATAATATTTATATTATATAATATTAATATTATTATATTATATTATTAATATTATAATATTATATTATAATATATTTAATATTATATAATAATATAATTTATAATATATTTATATTATATAATAATATAATTTATAATATATTTATAATAATATAATTTATAATATATTTATATTATATAATAATATAATTTATAATATATTTATATTATATAATATTATATAATAATATAATATAATGTTTTTATTATATTATTAATATTACACTATTATAATATATTATATATTATATAATAATATAATATATTTAATAATATGGTGCTAAATTTTGATTTCACCCTAACACATTTTAACATATGGGTGCCAAAATTATACATATTTCAACTTTTGGTGCCCACCATTTTGGCACCAGTGCGCTGAAACCCTAAAAGTAAACCCTAACTCTTATTAGTCCCTGTGGCTTTCCCCTTTCCTCTGCCCCACGCCTGACAATAGCGCCTCTTTCAGGGCTTCCTTAACACCCACCTGCCATGTTCTAATTCCTCTACCTCTAGTTCCACCATTGGTTGCGACACATTCTATGGTTGCCTAGCCTGGGTGGGCATGGGGCAAAAGACTGAGCACAATAAACCTCCTCCTTGTTGTAGCATTCCTTACGCTTCTATCGGTGCCCTTAATCTTACTCACCTCGACTATTACTCTTACGCCTTTGCCTATTCCTTTGCTCTACTCAAGTACAAATGTGCTAGCGACTGGTCGTATGGGCTTCAACTTAGTTTTGATGTGCCTAGGAACTCCAACTTAGTTTTGATGTGCCCGGGAACTCCAACTTCTATGCTTCATGCAAGGCTTCTCGAGGAATCTGTAGTTTCAGTGTCGATGATGACGACGACGACAATGATGATGATGATGATGATGATGATGATGATAGTTTCACTAAGGACGAGGGGTTTGTATCCTGTGGGACTGCACACGAATTGCTCAGTCCCAATGAAGGTTGTGCATGTTTTTTTTTTCTGGGTTGAGTGATGAGGATTGATTGCAGGGTGGATTGCTTATATTTTGTAGCATTTTGGAAAACTTTGCTTTTTTATTTCATTTATTATTTTTACTCCCAAGATCATGCTCTGGAGAGTTTGTTGTATGTATATCAAATCACATTCATTGTAAATGTTGAATAAATAGTTTGTATTCTCAGAATTTTAAGCACAATTTGTTTTCGACAGGGAAAGGATGGAATAAAGTAGAAAATAACATCACAGCCTTTCTCGTCCCCGCCATGAATAATCTCCACCTCGCGTTGGCTTAGTGGACATCAAGATTTCAAGCCCCCTGGCCCTCAGCGTGCTTCAGAGCTTGTATCCTCTGTCAGTGGGATCTATGGGTTTTTTTATTAATACCTCTATAATCAGAGATTTGCATGTGGGTTATTAATGGTGTACAACATTTTATAGTCCCATCCCAAGTTCATTAATGTTTTTAAACCTGTAATTGTTTATCTATGTAAATGGATCATGTAAATATACCTATGTGCATGGGGAATCACTATAAGAAGTCATATCTGCTTACCCTAAAAGAGGGCTTTCCTAATCGAATATAAAAGAAAAGTTTTGCTCTCTGCAATTGAAAGAAGTGAATCATGATCAAATATCATGCATAATATATTTCTGGATAGTTTGAGTTTCACCATTACAAAAGAAGAAAGTACCTATCACCATTAACCTGATAGACTATATTTCTATAAATTTGAAAATTGTTGTTTCAGTCTTGAGGATTCTCATACAACTCAAGTTGTTTTTGGTGAGTTGAACAAGTAAGGATCCAAATATTGGAATCAGAATGTAATAAGCATATGCCCATTAAAAATTAATTGTGGCCTTTAAAATTAATAAATATTTCAATTTTAAAAAAAATTTGCCCCTTGTTTATATGCCCCTTGGTGCTTCTCTCAACATTTGAATATCTATGATACTTGAAGTTTATATGCATAAATTTGTGAGGATTAAGTTAGATTTGATTTGTAACTTGAATCATTGATTCACCTAAATAAATGACTAAACCATGACTAGATAAATGATTGCAATTTTTAGTAGTTTTTTTAGTCATTTATTATTTTTTAATCAATGACCAGTTAACAACAATCAATGACTAAATTAATGATTAAATATACTACCAAATTGATGAATAAATATACTACCAAATTGATGACTAAATATACTACCAAATTAATGACTAAATATACTACCAAATTAATGACTAAAATTTGTTTGGTCATAAATTTGGTCACGAGATAAATGACCGACAATAAACTACCAATGGTCACGTGACCAAACTACTAATCACATGACCAATTTTTGGTAGTTTATTTAGTCATTTATTTCTATTTTTCTACTAGTGAGTGGAAGCACGCAAAACACAGAGAAGACGTGCGAGTAGTCACACAATACACAGAGACTACATTGATTTATCAACTAAAATAAAATCCCAAAGTAGGGGTGGAGGGAGCTCATCGCTATGCGCCTTTAAGTTGCCAAAAACACACAAAATGAAACCCAAAGTGTGGAGGGAACTCATCTCTACGCACCTTTAGACCACACTAGGGGGATGACATGCCAAAAAAACCCAAGTGTGGAGGGAGCTCATCACTACGCACCTTTAGACCATACTCAGGGAAAGACACAGTAGACACATAAGGAAGACACACTGAATACACGAGCGCCACATAGCATGCCATAGACATACTATATGTCTTATACATAGAAAACTTGAGGGATGGGAAGGAGATTATTGCTAAGTCCCACCATATAAAACATGTCAAATAAACCTAACAGTTGAGCTACGCCACCACAACCGCCAAAGACATGCTTAAGGGTGGATGACTTAGGATCCAGCCCCACCTCCACATAGGACTTTGTATACAACGATGTACACTAGCTTAAGAGATACACCATCCCACCTCCTGTAAAAGGGATTTATATAAAAGGATATACACTAGCTGAAGAGATACATCATCTGGCCTCGTGATGAGGGATTTTTTCTTGCATTTTAATATGGATGTCCACTAGCTCAAGAGATACACCATCCTGCCTCATGGTGAGGGCTTTTCAAGACACTTTGTCAATGTAAAAGATAATCAGATAGATACCATTATATATGCCCCAACCTTAAGGTGGTTAATACCACTTGCCAGTATCAAGCACATTAAGGTAGAGTAAAAACACACAAGGGAACAGGAGCTTTCACAAAGCCCATGCCCCCAGAGGTGACATGTGCCACAATTGCCAAATGTTCCCACAAACACTTTGATATGATTTCTAATATAATCAACAAGAGATAAGGTTATAACATCTTACTCTAAGATAATAACCAAATCAAATCATGTATCAGCTTACATCAAGGACCAAGGCTACACTTGCAGGTTCGGAACTGAGTATAGCCATTGGGCTTATACTACAGATATCTCAGAATTGAGTTTAACAACAAGGTGAGATACAAAACCATCCAAAGTGCATGGATTAGATTGAGAGTATTGCAAAAGTTTGTTAGAAAAGATATGAAAACACGGTATATCACATAGAGTGATTCTACTAGTCAAGCATTGGATATATATATCAACCCCATCTTCATATATGGATAAGGTCCAATTTTGCTTACTTGCTGAAGGGACACATGGTCCTTATCAGTATTTTTTTGCTTTCATCATCTGATGACTAGGTAGAATCACTGAAGAAGGGAAACAATAAAAATGAGAAAGGAGAACCAAGTGCCTTAGGAACACCACATAGGAGGATGGCCCCAAGACATCTTCTGCAATGGTATGCCCCCAAGGCACAACACACAACAATAAAATAGAGGAGACAATCAATAGAAGAATAGATAAACATATAGAAGAATGGTCACAACAGGGGCAGTCTCCCGGTATCCTTAACCTTACAAGAGTATCAAGGGTCATCCAAGGAGACCTAAACAACACATAACAAATCATGGGGGAACACAACACAACACAATATTATAGTATATATATCTAAGAGGAGTTCAAATTTGTTAACATCTTAGAAAGGTGCTCAATCAAGTGTGGTAAAAAGTGTGAATAATTCATACCTGATTGATTCTTATTTCTAGAATGGTCATGCGTTACATTTTTCTCAAGACCTTGTATGTTTAAAATATTGTGTTGCTTACGAGGAGGGGAATCATTGCTATTTCCCACTGATGACAATCATCTTGTTCTTTTCTGATCCTTTTCTCTCTTATTCTAATTTTCTTGATGAAGGAGTCTTTTGTGATGAAATGGGATACTTTCCATCATGACAACTTTTTCTTTCTTAATGTTATCCTATCGAGGTTGCTCAATTTGCATTTCTAGTGCATTCCAGTTGTCTCCCAATCCTTGAAGGGATAATGGCAGAGGAACCTCAGCACAGATACCTTTCCCTTATGGACGAGGTGAGTCTTCAGTCTTTTCCTTATCCACTTCTGTCATACCAATTATTTCATCATAGTCAAGGTAGTCGTCTTCCTACTCTATTATATTTTGCTCTACCATATTGTTGTTATTATGCCTAGGAAAGGGATTTGTAAAGATCTATAAATTCTGATTCGAAGGGGTATCTGACTTATTTCCATTTTCATTCGTATCAGTTACTTGTATTATATTAGAATTGATGAGGTCTTGAATTTCATGTTTAAGACACATTCAACATTCGGTGTCATGTCTTATCGAGCGGTAATACTGACAAAAGGCATTAGCATCAAATGAGGGTCCTTGTATCCTATTCCTATCAAATGATTTCACAAGAGGAAGCTTCAAAATATTGTTGTTTATTGCTTGATTCATAATTGATTGCAGAGAGTTAGATAATGGAGTAAATTGTCTTTGTTGTTGCCTGAATTGAAATGGTGCCCATTTAGAATTACTAATAGCGGACACTTGTGATTGAAAATTACTTGAATGTTGTCCATTGATCTTGATGAAACTCTTGTTATTCCTCTTAAAGTTGTATTGAGATGTTCCAACTATGGATTGACTGACTTGACCTGATGAGGTTTGATTCTCATACCGACTAGACGAAAGTTGGTAATCACACAGAGATGTGCATAGATGTTGAAAAGAGCTATACTTCATCAAGAGGATCTTATCACTGATGTTAGGTTGTAAATTCATATTGAATATCTTTTGAACATCCTCATTTGTAATCAGATATTGTATCTATGTGAAAAGAGCTTGATATCGATTGATAAACTCCGTTAACTTTTCTTTCCGACCTTGTTTACAATGAACTAAATCAATCAATGAGACCGAAGGTCCAATATTTGCTTGGAAATGTTGCAAGAATTGATCAACAAGCTGTGATAAAGAATGTATTGAATTCAGAGGTAATGACAAAAACCATTCCAAAGCAGTATTTTGAGGGATTGCGGAAATAGTTTTTCTAACAAGTCCTCTTCAAAGAAGAAATCACTACACATGGCCATGAATCCTGCCACATGAGTATTAGGATCACCTTTACCACTATATTTTTCAAAGCGAGGAGTTTCAAACTTATCAGGCATTTGAGCCCTTAAGATTGAAAAGGATAAAGGACTACGAGCATGGTATGTTGGTATATTAGGTTGAGAAGAAGCATTTGTCAAATTTGTCACTTTCTGTTGTAAGGAGGTCATGCTTTGAAAGAGTTGGTTTAAGAGGGAACCATTAGGTGATGCGGTTTATGAGTTAGAAGAATTGGAAGCTGTATTCATGAAATTCAAAGGTGATTGGTTGTGAGTGGTAATGAAATGTGGTTGAGATTAATTGTAGGTGAAAGGTGGTTGAGAATGGGTGGAATGGAGAGGTGGTTGAGAATGGTTATTCATATAGGAAGACACCTTAGGTGCTAGGTTTTGATAATTGAATCCCACAACCTTGTAATTCTATGACTTAATGCCACTAGATACTCCCATGTTGGTGGTAGCATTACTACAAGCTCGTGCATTAGTAGTGAGGATTGATGATGTGAAAGTAGACATTCTGGTAGTTGGTATAGGTGCTGATACCTATGTCTGATTCAGTGATGACACATTATTGATAATATTCATGCAGTCAGCCACTGACATAATGTTATTACCCACTATATGGGCTATCCCATGAAGTGTGTTATCACCATCTTGTCCTTCTTTTAATAACTCTCTTAGACTATGAATAACAGGTACAACCTCTTCAACTATCCTTTCTTTTGCCATAATTGCTTGAAAGTTAGCTAGGTCTTTATCAAGTTTGTTGATTTGTTCATCCAGTACATGTGTCATCACATCAATTGGATCTTTAGGATCATTAAATGTTTATTCTTCCATCATAGTAGGGGGTATGATATCTTGCAAGGTTTGTGTTTCACCCTTTGTAAAGTAAGTGTTCAATGGATTTTTCGATGTTTGCATATCGGTGCTATTCAAAGCACTCCTTACAAGGATGTTTCTATTAGGGAAATGGGTTATACAACTGATGGAAAGGCATACAACACTTAAATGCACAAACTAATAGAACAACCAAAAGGAGTAAGGTAGTTATGCTTGTTGAAATACACAATGTGTAATTGTAAAAGGTGGAAGTTTCAAAGGTAGGATTCAAAAATATGCACTATGATCCAACACTACACTTCAAAATCAGATTTCAATGAATGTTGAAAAGGAGTAGCAAAATCTAAAAAATGAAATTTTGTCTACAAACCCTAATTTTTGCAAAGACTAGGTTATATGAAAAATACAACTTTTTAAGCAAAACCCTAGCAAATGAAACTTTTAAATGCAAAATTTGATATGAATTAATGATGAATTATTGTAATAAGGATCAAATCTGATGCAAATATCAGAAAATTAAATATTTTTATAATATGCAATACAAAATATAAAAAACTATTTCTCAATGCAAGCCTAAAATGCTTGTTTTTTCAAAAAAATTTAAATGTATGCAAAATTTTCCAATGCAAGATGATAAATATGATATGAATTAATACAAGATCTGATTTCAACCCTCAACAAGATGCAAGTTTAGTAAAAACATGGGTTCACCAAAATGTTATATATGAAAAGTGGGAATATGATGAATAGTGTTAAGATCTATCAAATCAAACCCTCCTTTCACACTAACACTCAAGGACAAAAAATGAGCCAAGTCAATATAGATGAAAGAGGACTCAGCTACAGGTTGGTGTACTCAAGAATGATATGGAAAGATTGATTAGATTGAAAGATTTGTTAAATCTAAATTGAATAAGCCTCAAACCCTAATTATAATGAAATCAGATATAGACGAACATAATGCTACAAATCATTGGACAGGAAGACACTCAGGAAAGATCAAAAACTTACTAGAAGTTGGATTTCTAGAATTGAAGACTTTGAGGACTACAGGGTAGGCGCCCAAGTCTAATAGGGCAATATTTTTGAAGATCCGGAGCAGTGAGCAGTGTTGGATGATGTTCATCTCCCAAGTTGGGGATAAATCCTATTAGGAGGACTATAGGGAAGGTGCCCTAATCCAATAGGGTAAAATATTAGCAACTTTTCTTCAGATCCTAAATCCTTATCCTCTAAATTGCTTCTCTGCACCTACACTTCGCCAAATCCCACACTTGTAACCCGCAATCACAAAGAGAGGGGTTTGGGGGTTGTGGTGTTTAGGAGCTTGCCTCGGTCAAGTCTTAGAATGGCATTCAAGTCTTCCAACACTGTTGTTAGATAGGGTGTGTGCCCAAGGGAGGGTAGAGGCCAAAGAAATGATGAAATAAGATGATTGAAGCATAAATAGATGTCACCTTAGAGGTGAATCCCTCACAGAGATTAAGATTCTTCAAATCATGAGGAGATGGATTCATGAAGCCAAATCTACAACGAAAAAACACAATAACAACACAATTCTACTATGCAACACAATGAATGCCTTGAAATCCCTTAGGTCAATATCACAAGTTTGCATTATCCATCTAGGTGTAAAATGAAGACATAAACCTATTTAAATATTCATTCCCACTAACATTCGTAATATAAATTGAAAAGGCCAACAAAGGGAAACCTTTTTAAAGGTCCTATACCGACACATTTAAATTTGGGTCCCAGCAAATCAACCTAGACTTGGGTGTGGGTGCCCAAGTCCCTGATGAGTCAAATACATGACTCATCTATTTCATGCTATTTCCTATTCTAAAAGACTTTAACAAAACATTATGGCATATATTTACATATTATTATAATTATGTTTGTCTTTTGGATGGATTATGCACATGCTTGGTTTTCATTTCCTTTGATGAAATCTCTTAACTTATTTACTTGAATTACATTTTCAAAATGCATATCTTATGAATTGTGGTACAAGTGGTTTATGTTTGTATAAGGATTACGCTAGTAAGACTTCTAGTGGTCTTTGGATCCCTCCAGGGCCCCCTCTTTCTGCAAAGAACCTAAACTCCAAATGGCTCCAGATGTTGTTACCCTCCAATAGAGTCATCCTCCCCTCGAGTCAATGACTGTTACAGGCCAATCCTAAGGCTACCTAAAAAGTCTAGTAATGCAAACATGACGCACACCCCAATTAAAGTAGTTATATCTAAATCTCCAAGTCACTCCATTTTAGTGACTAACTGAAGTAGTTGCTAAATTGGTGTCAGTTCTAACTAAAGTCATTGCCACCAAACTCCACGCCATTTCAGTAAATCACTCAAGTTTGCCAAATAGGCAAGTCAATGCAAATCCTTGATCTTCAGTAAACCACAGAGGAATCATCAATGTAATAAATTAGCAACTGGCTTCAAGTCCAGTTCATTGTAGCTAGAATCATTGTTAGTTATTTCCGTTCAATAAAGCTCGAATGTATAAATAGGAGCATAAGATCTCTCTAAGTTAGTTCTAGTTTTTCTTAGATAGTTGTTCACCAGATTGTGTTTTCAGTAGGAGGAAAACTCCTTGTTTTCAAACATGTACTTTCATCCATCCTTTGGACTATGATTGAATGCAAATGAAGGGGGAATTCTTCTAAAAGATTTAGTTGAGTGAAGAAGATCGTCTCCAGCTGGGAAAGTAGGGCCCGCTTCCCCATTTTGGAGGAGATCTCTCAGTATTTTCATGTTTGTTCAGTTCTGTTATATCTTCTGCTCAGTTAGCTTTGTACATGTGTTCATGTCATGTGTGTTTCACTTCTATGTAATTGTGGGCTAAGTTGTTCCCTGCAGGATTGTTTTATAAGTTATAAAATAGATTTGTTATTCCACAACACTGTCATATTCAGAGTGTTTCATTGTTGTAGCTTAACAAGTAAAGGCAATTTATTTTCATTTACTTTTCCATCAAGTGTAGTTACTTTCCAATAAGATAGAATAGTTTATTTCATTGCAAGTGTGTTTATTTTCTAGCAAGCTAGAATAGTTTCTTTTACTACAAGTGTGTTTATTTCCAGCAAAGTGTGTTTATCTTCCAGCAAGCTAAAATAGTTTATTTCATTACATGTGTGTTTAATTCTGAAGCAAATAGATAGATTTTCATTTCTGTATGACCTTTCATTTCTGTAAGATCGACAAACCATGTTCCATCCATGAACCATTCAACCAAATCCCCCCATACCAAAGAGTCTTATTGTAGATCACTCCAGACACCTTTGGATTGATAAAATTAAATGATGATATATTAACAAACCTACTTTGACCCTCATCATTTTTGGCACCATTGCCAGGGAAAAGATCTACAAATCATTGTAGATTTAAGGTGTTGATAAGACTTTCAATCCATTAGTTTATGAGAAGACCTAGGGACGCCTTAGGTCGATTCATCAAGAAAACCATAGCTAATACATCTCTAGAAGCTAATTTAGAAGAACCTCTAGATCATCTAATCAATCAAGGATCACCTATACTATCAGAGTCTCCCAATTCATCTACTATGTCTTCAACAATGGGTGACAATGGTGGTAACCATGAGGAACTAGCTAATAATAGAACATTCTCTTATCTGATCTCCATCATTTTTGAGAGAAATGAACCTCCTATGAAAAACATATCTCCTGCATTTCTACCCACCTTTAGGGGAAAAACATCAAAAGATCTAGACCAATTCCTATTTGAATTCAAGGTCCTCTATGAAACTTATGATTACACCATAGATAATCAGAAATTAAAACTATTTCCTTCCACTCTTAAGGAATTAATATTACGATGGTTCATGGGTTTGACTGCAGACTCTATCACTACCTGGATGAAATGGAAACTATTTTTCTTGACAAATATCAGGATTACTGTAGAGTCAGGGATCAAAAAGATGAACTCTTCCGCATGAAACAAATGGAAGATGAAAATTGGGAGAATTATGTGGATAGATTTTTATTTGTCCATAGGAGGTGTGGAAACAATCTAGACAAGGAATTAAGTAAGACTATCTTTCTAAGAGGAATTGATGATGAGATCAGAGAAGCTTTAAATTTAATGGGTGAGGGAGACATTAATAAATAAACTTTTGCATAAATTGTAGAAGTCTATAGAAACTATTCTCGCACTAGAGCAAGTAAAATAATACTGAAAAGGGGTTGTACAAATGATGTTACACAAGTAATGGAAGAACTAGCAAACCTCAAAACTAACATCCTACTTCATTTGAATACCACTTTGGATGGCATGCAAGCTAGTAAAAAAACATTGAACCCTTAGCTATTTACTACCCTCGTTGTAGAGAAAAACATCCACTTAGAGAATGTCCCTTAAATCGAACTGAGTTGTGCAAGATATGTGAGAAAAATCACACTACAAATGAGTGTGGATTGCCTCCTAAAATTAAAAATAGATTGAAAAAGGTTTCGATAGATGAGGAAGAGCTTAACTTTATTAGCCAGAAATAACCTAATTATGGATTTAATCAATTTCAAAACCAATATGCTCCAAGAAGACCATCGAGTTGGGGTACGAATTCTTATAATGGACCTTGGGGAGGCCCAATGCAAATGCCAATACAAATGCTGATGCAAATGCCAATGCAAATGTCGATGCAATGGGGACCAACATGGCCTCAACCAAATTGGACAAATCAATCGTGGACCAACCATCAATGGTCAAATCAGCAACAATATCAACAATAGTGGGCACCCCAATAGAACCAGAGGAGATTTGGAAACCAACCCCAAGCTTTACTCCCTCGACCCTCACAACCTGCAAATTTGAACTCCAATGAACAGGTGAACCAACCATCGATGCCCACTCAGCCAGTCTTGAATCCTAAGAATAATAGACCACAACAACAAGTATACAATGCTGACCCAAATGCAGCCACCCTAAATGTAGTTGAGATTAATGACATCCAACTTTGATCAAGAAACATTCTTGTAACCATTCCTATTGAGAAAGTCACTGAAGAAGAAGAAGTAATTCCCAAAGTTGATATACCATGACCAAATGAGAAAGCTGAAGCAAGGGATTTAGAAGAAATTCTGAAGGAGACCTCTGTTCCATTCCTAGAATGATTAAAACAAGCCCCTCCAAAATCTAGAGAAAACCAGCGCTCACAAAATGACTCCCAATTAATTAAGGAACTCAAAAAAATACACATCAAAGTCCCTTTGTTATAGGCAATAAAAGATATCCCTAAGATAAACCAGACCATTAAGAGTTTGTGTCTGAAACTCCCAGGTAGAAAATGAAAATTGCCCAATACCATTCAAGTAGATGGAAAACTCGTTGATGTCTTATCAGGAAAGTTAATTCCTCAAAAATATGGGGATCCTAGAAGACCCGTCATCATAGTAGACATAAAAGGGGTTTCAATTTCAAATGTTCTGATTGACCTAGGAGCTACCATTAATGTAATGACATCAGATATTGTGGAAGCATTGGCACTAACACACGTTAAACCAACATCAATTGTGTTACAATTGGCTGATCTATCCATCATGAAACCAGAAGGAATTATGGAAGATATCATTGTAACTATCGATACCTAGGATTACTTAGCTGATTTCCTCATCCTTCAAACTAGAAAGAACTGCTTAGGGTACCTAATAATACTGGGTAGACCTTGGTTAGCTACCACAGCAACCCTTATTGACTGCCGATCATGAAACATGACTATTTCAAATGGGAAAAGCCTAAAGGAACTGTCCATCTATCCCCTTGCCAAACCATTCATATAATATGAAAATAAGCCATGGATAGATGACCTAATAGATTTTGATGAAGAAGATGCCTCCTCACTAGCAATGGTAACAATCATAGAATATTTTGAAGAGTGTAATGAGGAATACAAAGAGTTGGAATCAAACAGTGAAACCTCTTTATACAGTGTCACCCAACAAGAGGTCTTTGGATGGCTCCGGAGAGATCCGAGAGGGTCTTTCAAGGCATTCCACTGTCCCTACTCTAAACAAATTACCTCCCACTTAAGTTATCAACAAGAAAAAATGTTACACTAGATTGTGTCTCACTCTTGTCTATTAAATACTCTACTAAGTCCGTACAAAGACCTTCTTTCTTCTCATAATGGCACAAAGAAAATCACTATCCAAACCAACAAACAACTCTCCATCACAAGTTGGTTAACAAAGGCAGAAGAAATTTAGTTGACAAAACTTTTGCAAAATCATACCCAAGCTTTTGCATGGGAATATAAGGACATAAAAGGGATTCACACAAGTGTATGTACACACCATATTTACACAGAAGATGTCCGTCCTATTAGGCAACCACAACAGAGAATCAATCCAGCCTTGAGAGATATAGTGAAGGAAGAGAGAAAAACTATTGCAGGCAAGATTCATCTACCTCATTTCTGACAACCGGTGGGTATCGCCATTGGTTATTGTACCAAAGAAAAATGGCAAGTGGTGAGTATGAATTGACTATAGAGAATTAAACAAAGCTACTAAGAAAGACTACTTCCCACTTCCCTTCATTGACCAGATGCTGGATATCCTAGCTGGTAGTCGCTATTTTTCCTTCTTGGATGGATTCAGCAGCTACAATTAGCTCCAGGTCACTCCAAAAGATCAGGATAAGACTACCTTCATGTGTCCATGGGGTACATTTTCTTATAGAATTTTGCCATTTGGATTATGCAATGCACCAGCCACGTCTCAACGTGCTGTGTTGGCAATTTTTGCAGACCTAGCAAATCCATGCGTGGAGGTTTATATGGATGACTTTATAGTACATGGAATTTTTTTTTATGAAGCCTTGATCAACCTGAACAAAGTACTTGAAAGATGCAAAGAAGATCATTTGTCCCTAAACCATGAGAAATGCTTTCTTATGACGTCCGAGGGAATTGTACTTGGTCACCATATCTCTTAGGAGGGAATGAAAGTAGATCCAAAAAAGGTTGAAATTATTATTCAAATTCCCCTTCCTCATACTCAAATAGAGGTAGATATTATCGAAGGTTCATTGAAAACTTCAGTCAAAAAGTTGACCCTTTGTTCACCTTGCTTAAAAAAGATTCTAAGTTCAAATGGACACCAGAATGCCAACAGTCATTTGAAGCCATCAAAAGTGCCCTCATGATAGCCCCATTGATTAAAGGACCAAATTGGAATGAGCCATTCCACATTCACATGGATGCATCCAATCAAGCTATTGAAGCAGTGTTAGGACAACTATATGAATCTAGAGGTATGCATGCAATATATTACATTAGCAAAAACTTAAACCCTACAAAGAAAAATTATACCACAACTGAAAAAGAATTTATGGTAGTAGTTTATGCTATCAATAAATTCCACTACATCACAGGATATAAAATTTTCATACATACTGATCATGCAGCTATAAGATATCTAATGAATAAAGTGGTGGTAGGAGGTAAAATTATTAGATGGTTGTTATTATTGCAGGAATTTGATATAACCATTGTTGATAAACCAGGGAAGGATAATGTTGTGGCTAACTTTTTATCCAAATTAACTGTGCAGGGAAATAATGAACCAATGGATGATGCATTCCTGGATAAACATTTGTTTGCCATAACCATACAATCTCCATGGTTTGCAGACTTAGCAAACTATTTGGTTTCAAGCAAATGACCACAACATTTCAATTCAAAAGAAACCAAATGACTGGTTCGAGAGAGCTCCATATACAAGTGGGTAAATGGACTCTTATTTAAAAATTGCCCTAGCCATGTATTGTGTCACTATGTGCAAGAAATAGAAGTGTATGACATAATCTGAGCATGCCATGATGAACCTTCTGGTGGACACTTTTTAGCTCTCTGGACGGGACATAAAATTCTGGGAGCAGGATACTTTTTGCCAACAATGACCAAAGATATTCAACATTATATCAAGCACTATGATCAATGTCAATGGATGGGATATCCAACTCCTACCACAAAAATGTTGCTCCATCCTCAAGTGGTTCTTGAACCATTTGAAAAATGGGGAATAGATTATGTGGGGCCAATAGATCTACCTTCCAAAGGAAATCACTACATTTTGGTTTGCACCGACTATGCAACTAAGTGGGTCAAAGCAAAAGCATTACTAGTAGCGAAGGAGGAGAAGGTTGCAGATTTTCTATTTAAGCACATTTTGCAAAGGTTTGGAGCACCCCAAGTTCTTGTTTCTAATCAAGGACCATAGTTCATGTGTACTATGATCAAAGCCTTCTTCGAAAGATATCAAATCTATCACAAGAAGTCCTCTCCATATCATCCTCAAAGCAATGGTCAAGTAGAGGTAACAAACAAAGAACTGGAGAACATCCTTACAAAAACCATTTCAGGTAAAAGAACAAATTGGGCTGAAAGAATGACATAAGTTGTTTGGGCTTATAACACCACATGGAGAACCACCACTAATTTCACACCATATGAATTAGTATATGGAAAACACCCAGTGTTGCCCATAGAATATGAGGTGGAAACATTGAGAACAACACTTGAAGTGGGCATAGATTTAATTGAAGCACAACAAAGTAGAATGATGCAGCTCAACAAATTGGAAGAGATGCAGATGGAAGCACTACAACACACAAAGTTGATCCAACAGTAGAGAAAAGAATGGCATGACAAGCACATTATCAGTAAGCAATTCAAGCAAGGAGATTGGGCCCTATTATATGACTCCAAATATCAAGATTTGAAAGGGAAACCACACACCAGATGGTTAGGGCCCTACAAAATCAAAGAAACCTTCAGTAATGGGGTTGTTCAACTAGTTCCCATTGATGGAGATCGCATAATTCTTCTGGTACATGGACATAGATTGAAGTTGTACCACAAACCAGCTTCCAAAGAGGAATTTTTTGCAGAAATCTAGTCTCAGATAGAGCATTTCACTCTGGAAGATCTCGCTTCCATAGAACTCATGTTCTAAGTGATGATTCTATGATAAATAAAGTAGTAAAAGTTGAAAACCAAAAATGGTGGCCTTTTCTGCCAAAACAATTGGGCAAAAGTTGAAAACCAGCAATGGCAGCTTTGCCTAGAGGGAAGATTAAAAACCAACAATGGTGATCTTTCTTTTAAATTCCACATTTCCTTCAATAAAATTCCTTTTCACAGTTCTACATGTTTTTATGTTGAAAATTTTTGAAGAGCTCCAAATAGATACTGATAGATCTAGATAGCTATGGATTGCTCCAAATGAACATCGACAGATGTTTTCTTTCCCAAGCATCATCAGGCATTAGCTGACGCTACATTGCAAAAAGTAATTCGGTAAAAATGTTAAGGTGAAATAATCAAGGGGATGGATACTTTACAAGGTATATTCTGTCCTTAAAACTTGTATAATTATTTTAATATGTTTATATATGCCACATGTTTCCCCAAAAAGTTACCTGCATGCAGCCCTCATCCTTCACATGCCACAACAAGTGCATAAATGATTACAGTCCAACAGATGGCAACCACAGATTTGTCTATAGATCTTGTATGCTTCACAATGAGATACAAGTACTTAGTCATCATGGCATGGCATTTCAAATAAATGCCATAAACAGAAATAAAAGCTATATTACGAAATAATGATGATCAGTATTTATGGCCATTTAAAGGAAGTACACTTGAAAAGACATACGTACTAGGATTGCTGGTGTCAGCTCTGGAGATGAATGGAAGAGCAGTTAAGGTGGCAGCTAAGAAATTACAATTTACATGCAGCCACTCTGGTTCGAAACCCTAAAGTTTAGGCCATGATTGATGAAATGACAGGTAGAGTAACTACCATTCTATCCGTCTCGCATGCAATTATTCCTTTGCACAAATTTGCAATTGACAACACAGAGTCCAAAGTTCATTCTTGTTTGAAACTAGAGATCAAAAGTAGAGAAAACACAAATCTCCATTATAACATTTTGCTGCAAACTCATTCTACTAATCACAATGGGTAACAAAAGGAAAGCCGAACTTAAAAATGCAATTTTTGATGACGCCAGCATGCAGATTTTCTAGCAGGCTGGATGGTTAGCATTTTTGTAGAAATTTGAAGGCTTTGAAGTTGACTTGGTTGAGGATTTTGTTACGAACTTCCATAGGACCTTCACTACTATGAAAAGGGTAAGAATACCAATCAACCCTATAGTAATTAGTCAAATTTCTGGTATTCCTGCAATAGGCGTTGATTTGTTTACAACCAAACAATCATATAAAGAATTAGTTCAAATTTTAATGTTGCTCTGGAGCCCTTGCCCTGTTATATTGTAAGCAAGGGAGCAACTAAAGGCATTGAAAGGACCAACCTTCTAGACCCATGGAAGACTGTGGTCCTATGGTTCATGAAGTTCTTCACATGTAATGGCTAGTTTGGTACAGTTTTGGGCCTTGGGATGCAGTTAATCACCCACCTGAGGCATGGAGCTAATAATCCCCAGTATTTGATAAATGATCCTACTTTTTCGCATACAAGTCTTGTCACCATGATGACCAAAAGAAAGGACAAAGAGGGACAAATTAGTCATCTAGGATTGATACATTTGATCATTAAGCACCACTTCCTACAACAAGAAGATGGTCAGCAGAAGTGGGGAGACTTGCTGCTCACCCTACATCACTAAAAGAAAAAGGTAAAAAGTAAGACCTCTATTGTCTCCATTTTAGGAGACCCTGTTGCAGTTTCTTCCGCTTCCCCTGAAGTCTAGTTCTGACAACTCCGGAGAAGAATAGAACAAAGTAGTTTGCAAGGTGAAGCTATAGCATCCACCTCTGTCAAAGTACGACACCACCGGTTAGTCATCTATTTGGATGAAGAGGAAAGAGAAGAAACAAAACAAAACCCTACCACTCTCTCAAGTGACCGCTCATCCCCTGTTGTACACCCCGAAGAAGACACCCATGAGGAGAGGAGAGTTGAGGAAGTCAGTGGTGGTGAGATTCTTGAGGAAGTGGGTAGTGAGGGCATTCCAGAAGAAACAAGGGAGGATACATTGCAACATCAGAAGGGAAAAGAAACCCTTGAGGAAATCTCTGAGGACACCATAGTACAAGAGACTCAGCATGCCCTAGCTCTATCCAGAGCTGAATTTGAACTGCAGTAGTGCAAGACACAATTGGAGGCCCTGGGCCAACAATTAAAGGCCAAGAATGAGGAGCTGGGAAAGCAAAAGGTAGAGGTTGAAAAGGAGAAGAAAGAAAAAGAAAGTAAATTTCTATTTTCAAAGTAGAGCTGAATAACCACAAGGCCATGGTGGCCCAGAGGGACATTCAAATAACTCAACTCAGGCAACGGGCTTCTCAGTAAGCCCCTGCACTTGCCTCAATGAATGTCTATGCTCAAAACCTACAACTTACATTAGATAACAGGCAACTCTGAGGCAAAATCATATAGCTCCAGAGAGACATGGAGACACTAAAATAGGAAAAAGTGGTGGTAGGAAACAACTTAGCTCTAGCCTATGAGATAGGAGAAACCCTGCTAGCACAATGCCTGCCATCAGGTGTGTATGCCCCGTTCCTTCGGGAACAATTTTTAAGATGGAAATTACTTTGGATAAGCTGCAATCTTCCATTTGATTTTGACAATGATAAAGATTTTGTTCAATGTTATATGCAAAATCCTAAAGATCAACAAAACCTTTTATGTGAATTCTTCCAACATGGCCACATTATGGGGGCATGTTAATACATCAATGCTAAATCTATATGTGGGAGAACTTCAAATCTAGAGCTATCTATCTCTTCTCTGGAATAACAAATTATGGGAAGAAAGGATGGAGGAATATGATGTTGCGGCAGGATCCATAGGGCTACTAATGAGACATGAGTGCCCTAAAACTACATGATTTTCCAACACTTTCAAAGAAAATACTTACATGCAAGGCATCACAAACCAGTATGTGAGAAATTTGAATTCCTGTATTTCTGATTTCTTTGCCATTATAGATTATCTCCCCAATGCAGCAGTCTCAAGCTGCATATCAAGATTTGAGGAACTACCCTATATTTTCAAAGAAGAGAACTAGTGTCTCCCGCAAACATAAGATCGATGACAGACAAGTTCAGAAAAATGATACCCCTGATCTAGTAGAGGAAACAAAACTAGATTGGGATGACATTCAGACCACCACTAATCCTGATGCCAACTCCTCGCCCAATTCATCCTCAAGGGCAGCCAATGAGAGAAGGGAAATTCAATACATGGTTCAGCAAGGTACAGAAGAATGATGGGTTCCAACTGAAGGGGAGAAAGTTGTTCCAACACCATGATGAGGATTACAATTACAACATAATAATTGAGGGTAAGAACATACTGGATGAAGTAGATGGAGCACAACCATGAGGACATGGCATACACTGAATTAGGGGGGATGATGAGTCAAATACATGACTCATCTATTTCATGCTATTTCCTATTCTGAAAGACTTTAACAAAACATTATGGCATATATTTACATATTATTATAATTATATTTGTCTTTTGGATGGATTATGCACGTGTTTGGTTTTCATTTCCTTTGATGAAATCTCCTAACATATTTACTTGAATTACATTTTCAAAATGCATATCTTATGAATTGTGGTACAAGTGGTTTGTGTTTGCATAAGGATTATGCTAGTAAGACTTCCAATGGTCTCCAGAGCCCCCTCTTTCTACGAAGAACTTGAACTCCAAACAAATCTAGATGACGTTACCCTCCAATAGAGTCATCCTCCCCTTGAGCTGATCACTGTTACTAGCTGATCCTAAGGCTACCTATAAGGTCCAGCAATGAAAACATGACCCACACCCCAATTAAAGTAGCTTTTATATCTAAATCTCCATGTCACTCCATTTCAGTGACTAACCGAAGTAGCTTCTAAATTAGCATTAGTTCTAATTGAAGTCACTGCCACCAAATGCCATGCCATTTCAGGAAATCACTCAAGTTCACCAAACAGCCAAGTCAATGCAAATCCTTGATCTTTAGTAAACCGCACAGGAATCATCAATGTAATAAATTAGCAACTGGTTTCAAGTCTAGTTCACTATAGCTAGAATCACTGTTAGTTATTTCCTTTCAATAAAACTTGAATGTATAAATAGGAGCATAGGATCTCTCTAAGTTAGTTCTAGTTTTTCTTAGATAGTTGTTCACCAGATTGTGTTTTCAATAGGAGGAAAACTCCTTGTTTTTATACACGTACTTTCATCCATCCTTTGGACTATGATTGAATGCAAATGAAGGGGGAATTCTTCTGAAAGAATTAGTTGAGAGAAGAGGATCATCTCCAGCTGGGAAAGTAGGGCCCGCTTCCCCATTTTTGAGGAGATCTCTCAGTATTTTCATGTTTGTTCAGTTCTATTATATATTTTGTTTAGTTAGCTTTGTACTTGTGTTCATGTGATGTGTATTTCGCTTCTATGTAATTGTGAGCTAAGTTGTTCCTTGCAAGATTGTTTTATAAGTTCTAAAATAGATTTGTTATTCTGTAGCACTATCATATTCAGAGTGTTTCATTGTTGTAGCTTAACAAGTAAAGGCAATTTATTTTCATTTACTTTTCTAGAAAGTGTGGTTACTTTCCAACAAGATAGAATAGTTTATTTTACTACAAGTGTGTTTATTTCCAGCAAAGTGTGTTTATCTTCCAGCAAGCTAAAATAGTTTCTTTCATTGCATGTGTGCTTAATTCCAAAGTAAATAGATAGATTTTCATTTCTATATGACCATTCATTTCCATAAGATTGATAAACCATGTTCCATCCATGAACCATTCAACCAAATCCCCCCATACCAAAGAGTCTTATCGCAGATCACTCTAGACACCTCCAAATTGATAAAATTAAATGATAATGAATTAACAAACCTACTTCGACCCTCATTGGTCCCAAGGCCATTTTAGGTCTTGATTAAGCATTTAAAACTAGCCCCTAAGTTCCATTTGACATGGGTTTCAGGGGAAATTGCTCCAGAATAAGTATTAAGCATGTAAAGTGTAAACACAAGGACCTAGGAGCTAAACTAGGAGGTAAAAAGGCATAGGGATATTGTTTACTCCATAACACATATATAACTATCTAACTCATACATACTCTAAAAATATAAAGACACTACCATCTATGAACACATTATTTCCTAAATTTCTTCTCACAAGAACTGTTGGAAACAAGGTATAACTGAGAGGGGGGGTGAATCAGTTATCTCAAAACTTTCTTATTTTTACTTCCTTTTCTTATCTTATCATTCAGTGATATATCAAAACATGAAAGCATAAGCAACCATAAGAGATGAAATGAAATCAACACACATAACACAAGGATTTTTACGTGGAAACCCTGTTAAGGGAAAAACCACGAGATGATTAACCCAAGATTGTATTCTCTGTTAAAAGAATAAAGAAGTACAAAATGGCACTTGCTAGTTAGGGCTCACTGCCTGAGCACACTGTTCACAAAAGGCTCACTGCCTACAAGAGACTCACTATCTACAAAAGCTTATAGATGATAACAAAGTGTTTGAACTAATGAACAACATCCGCATATGCAAGAATTTAGTTCCAGTTAGGCACAGTATACCGATCTAGTACATTTCATCCTTCCTCTGCTCAGTATTACTCTTATGTCACATTCTGAGCTTGGATTACTGCCTTTGCACTTGTCTCTACTTTTCTTCACACTAAATCAATTATTCTATCACATCCACACACTCACAAGCTTGAATCCATTAGGTATATATATCTGCATCAAGGATTTCCAACAACTTTCTAGTCAGCAACAAGAACACTTAGGATATTTGGAAGTTACTATTCTGTCGGCTGAATCCATACTTGATTGATGATGCGCACCTAAAACTTAGGCATAGAAATCATTACCTATGTCAGAAAAAATCATATAACACTTTAAGTTACTTGATCAACACCTTCTGCACATCCGGATTGAGGTCTGATACCTTGTTGGCCAGTTCTTCCTCTATCGGCACTGTCTAACTGGAGTCTGATACTTAGATGCTCATATCTTTCGCATGCTTTGTCACCAAAAGCTAAATTTCTGGAATACAATAGTTCAGATACTCCTTATTACTCATCCAAATCTACAACAAGCTGGGTTTCATCATCAGAGAGTTTCGGACCCAACTGTCAGACCCTATCATATGCTCTGTTCTTGACTACCAGACCAACCTATCTTCAATCTGACTTCCAGTATGAGTAATTTATGTACTGCGGATGTGTGGGATATACTTTGTTGCCATCAATGACAACACTTATGAATCCTAGCAGTGTCTCTTGCCAAAAATATCCCCCTTTGGCATTGATGGCAACACTTAGTGAAAAATAACTAAGTGTTGATGAAACTCCCCCTTTGCTTGTGCTCCATCTCTCCACACTGCTTATCGGTGCTCCCTTAATGCTAGATTCCTCATTTTTCACTGTTCTTCACTCCCCCTTTGACATCAATGGAAAAGGGTGGGATCTGCAAACCAAAAAGTTGCAAAAATTATTATATAAGGCCGCATATGTACATACAATTCATAAGATAAACTTACATATACTTAAGTATATCTGAAAATGTAGTCTTCAATTGTACAAGCTCTGTGACCCAACTTTTCTTCATCCTATCCAAAATGGAGATGTTTCCACTCAAAAAAAATGCATATGCTTCT
This sequence comes from Cunninghamia lanceolata, assembly GCA_027924645.1. Taxonomy (NCBI): domain Eukaryota; kingdom Viridiplantae; phylum Streptophyta; class Pinopsida; order Cupressales; family Cupressaceae; genus Cunninghamia; species Cunninghamia lanceolata. The sequence continues at coordinate 5,445,702 of BSBN01001126.1, forward strand.
GCCCTCTTCAAATCTGTTGGATCACTGGTCTGGGCTGTACTTAGAGCATCTGCTAAGGCATCATGCATTAACTCTAACTTAGGGATGATTATCCCTCTGAGTTCACCCATTCTATCCATTAAATTCTTCTTCTCCTTAACCAATTTCTTTAATTCATTTGTTATGACAACTGATTGGCATTCTTGTCTTACTAGAGAGATAGTAAGAGGATCAAAATTCTAAGATAGATTTGTCAATTTTCCTTCTTGTTCTTTCATTTTTTTCTCAATGTCCTCTTCAACTTTAGGCCAGGATAAACAAAATTTATATATGTCTCCACCATCCTTAAGAGCATTTTCAATGCTCTTTATGCCAATGTCTAGGGTTTTTCTATCATTATCAATTAGCCCTTGTACCTCACTGAAACTTTTTCCCAAGAACTATTTCCAGACCTTAGTTTCTACTGATTTTTCTAAAGACTCAAAATGTGTATTGACAGAATTAACTAAGTTATTCAAATTACCAGATGGAGAGGTAGATGGATCCTTCTAATATGTGGGCATGATCTTCTCTAGCACTCCGATGCAATACTCAGTAGCTTATAGTCCTCCATATGAGATTTTAGGAGTTTTTCTTTGGCTTTGGCCTGAGCAAAAGATGCTATCTTCATTATCTGAACCAGAGAGGAGAGTCTAGATTCAGTGGCCCTTGAATCAATTCTAGTTCATCTAATTCCACAACTTCCTTATCCAAGAAACTTTGCACTGCTTCTGCAGTGTCTCTTGAAGTCTCACTTTCCTTTCCTTTGGGGGCATCCGGACTGATTTGCTTATTGCCATCAATAGTATTTGTCTCTTCTTTATGCACTTCCTCTTCCAGAACAGAGGAGTCTAAGGTCTCAGATTGCTCTCCATCAATTTTATTTAATCCTTTGACATCCATGTCAGATGGCTCTTCATTTGTTTCCTCTACAATGGGAAGATTGAACCTTTTCAAGGCACTTTGGAGAATTTCTTTTGTTTCATTAGCTATTTGGTCAGTTTCTCCAAGAATGATCTTATTCATTCTGGACTTGCTCCAAAATTCTTCTTTGGCATCCTTGAAAACCATACCCATTTGTTTTTGAGTGATACTTGGACATAACTGTATCACTATCTATTCCTAGATCTCTAGGTCTTTTTCTTTTGCACTTTCTTTTCTTAACTCCAAAACTTCTTCTAAGCTCTTAGGAATCAAGGAAATTATTTCAATGAAATCTTTGTTATAGATGTTCAGGTACCTTACTATTGCTTCCTCAATAATTCTCTTGTTTGTATCATTGTACTCATCATAGAATTATATTACCAGCTGCAAGTTTCCATCCACAGTGACTGCTTTAATGATGTCTTCAATGGAGACAGTGGGTCTCTCAACAAACTCTTCTATCTTCTACTCCTCATCATTCCTTTCATTCTTGGAAGGTTTGTTCTTGGCTTTCTTCAATTCTCTGACCTCCACATCTGATTCTATCTCTTCATCATTTTTAAGGCTCACATATGTTCTTGTGGCCTTAGACTTCTTTCTCTTTTCTCCTTTAACAGATGGTTTAGCTTCCGGTTTAGTAGTTTTTGAGCTTTTAGGAGTGACAGGGGCAGAACTCCTAGAAGATCTTGTTTGGCTAGAGTCTTCCACTAGAATGCTTTCTTTCTTTGCTCCTTCCTTCGTATTTTCAATTTTCTCTATTCTTTCTCTATTTGTATCTACTGCCTCCTTTGTTATGCCAAACTTCTTAGCAAGTTCTTCAACCTCCATCCTCACTTTTCTTTTTGTCTCAGGCTTCCTTAATTCAACATGTATTTTTATGTTTAGCTCATCAAAGGTTTTAAACCTATCTTCTTGACTATCCTTGGGTTGGCTTAGCAAGTGTTGAGCATGTACCTCCAATATGTTTTCATCAACTTCATAACCCATGGGCATTACCCATACAGTTTTTGGCTCAAATGCCTCCATTAGGCATTGATCTATGTCAACCATGAAGTAAACTGTGTCTTTGTATTTCTCCACTATTGATTTTGGTATTCTTTCTCTTGCATGCATCATGCTCTAGAAATTCTTGAAGTAATCCCAGAGAGCTATCTTTCGGGCTTGTGCATCACCAAGTCCATACAAATAATCTCTGATTTGAATTACAACAGGTCTATCATTTGCCCAGATCAAACCTTTTGATCCTGGTAACTCATTTATGTAATAGAAGAATAGGCACAACACCAGATTGTCATACTTGAAGGAATTTTTCTTATCTTTCTTAATCTTCTACAAATTCTCCGTCAGTTGATTCAATAGAAGCTCACACAAATCATAATCTGCATTTTCTTTCAACATCTGATATGCAGTATAGATTGCTGTACCGGATACAAAATTTTCCCTACTTGAGTGGTAAATCTTGTAACCAATTATAATTGATGCAAACTTGACATCTAGATTAGTAATATCATCTATAGTCATTTCCCTCTTGTCATATTTTGATCCAGTGGCTTCTGTTACTATTTGATTTTTCATGGATTTGAGTGCAGGCAACCCACCAATTGAGTGCAATCTAGTTACAGCCCTAATGGCATCTTTCGTTATCTTAAATGGACTCATTAACCACATAAATTTATCATGCATCCTACTCAAGACATATCAAACCCATTCATCTTCTGCAAAAGATGGGAAATGTATGCAATGTGTAAAGTGCTTGTCTTTTAGGGCCTTGAATTCTGGTTTGAGATCAAAATTCTCACTTCTTAACTATTTATGATATATTTCCATCAATTTTAAGTCTCCAAAGTCTTCAATGTTAGCATGAATGTAAATCCTAATATCTTCTACATGCAGAACACCGTACGAGATACGGGAAAACGCACCCAAGGGATCAACTTCTATAGATTTATGAGGATATTTCTTGAATTTCAGTCTCGGCCTCTCAGTGACATTCACAAACATGGGAGTAGCCATTCTAGCAATGGAATTGGGAGAGATTTTGCAGAAAATAAATACCTTTTTACACCTTAGGGTTTGATGCAACTGCCGAAGCGAATTTCTACTTGATTTTGATTTTCAACTTTAACTTGACTATTCTGTAGGATCTCTTCTCAGAGCTCTTCCCTCTTCTTCGTGAATGCAAAGTGTTGTAAATGACGAATGAAGAGCCTTTTATCCTTGCACAAAAACCTAATTCCTCATTGCAATAAATGCACACTTTAAGTATCCGGTTACCCTATTTTGAGTGAATTTTTATGAATCACTGTGCGGATCTTCAAATCATTATCCAAGTGAGTTGACAACATAACTTTAGCCTTTCAAAACATGCCTCTAAATCTGTAGACCATAAAATTGCATTTTCAAATCATATTGGATCTATTTGTGTAATTTTGTTTTTACCAAATAGCTGTTGGAACCGGATCTACTCATAACTTCTTCAAATCTATATGCGGATTTCTCAACTTTTAACTAAACAATTTTAGATGAACCTCCAAAAGCCCTTTAATCCGTAACCTCTGATTTATACTCAATGTGCCGAATTCAGGAACTTACTAGCTGGTTGGGGGAATTTGATCTTCTTTGCAGCTCCCCCTGAGCCAAAGCTCACTTTTAATTTCTGGAAGGATTATTAGCACTAGATTCCGGTGCGGACCCATCACCAATGTTCATCACACTCTTCTTTACCCAAGTCTTGCTCATCTCCTTCTGAATCTCATCCACATTCACTTTGCCCTTGCCTTTGTCTTATTTCTGATCATGTTTCACCGAACCTTTTCCATCAAGATTTCTGCTCCTACAGAATCTAGCTATATGACTGGATTTATTACAATTGTAACACACAACATTTCCTTGCTTATTTGATTGATATCCTCTTGATCTACACTGATTAGCCATATGCCCCATTCTATTGCATGCAAAGCATCTACCATTGAAAGAATTGTTCATTTACATATTTCTACATTCATGAGATTTGTGACCATACCTTTTGCAATTAAAACATTAACCAAAGAAGGATGGATTATTATGATTTATTTTGCTCCTGCACTGAGTTGCTTTATGACCAAATTTGTTGCAGTTGAAGTGACTTCCATTAAAGGATGGATATCTTTGAGCATTAGGTTGTCTTACCAAAGGTCTTCTAGGCCTATTTCCTGACCCAAAGTTCTTTTGACCAGATCTAGAGCTTTCACCTTTCTCATATCCCAAGCCATGCTTATCATTTGCCCTCTTTTGACTTTCAACTAGTACTTCAAGTTTGGCTGAGCTTATCTTGAATTTTTCTTTGTATTCATTTGCAGTTTCAAGATCTTGTTTAAGAGTGTTAATCTGTCTCTCAAGGTGTTCTTCATTGTATCTAGCTTCTCCAAGATCAGACTCAAGATGTCTAATTATTCTGTCCATTTTGTAGCAATCTTCTATTTTCTCCTTGAGGGATTGATTTATGTTATCTTCAGTCTTTCTCTTTTCTTCAATTTCTTGGGTAAATTTTATAACCCCTGATTCCATTTCATGTCATAGCATGACAACTTCTTTTGACAGCTTTTCACATAGCTTTGTTTTCACATTCAGGTCCTCATCAGTATTATTGGCTTCATTCTGATCTTCTAACTTCTGAAGTAGTTCCTTTCTCTTTTCAATGGAATTATCGAGTTTTTCTTTCAGCTCATTGATGAAATCATTAGCCTCCTTAAGTCACTCTCTCAAATTATTGACTTTAGACTGTGATTGATCAAGATCTTCTAAGGTAGACTGTAGTTGTTCTTTCATACCATATGCATCCATTGAGATTCCTAGATCCTCCTCAAGATGTTAGGCTTTTTCTAAGGAACCTACTCTGACACCAATTGTTGGAAACAAGGCAAATAACTGAGGGGGGGTGAATCAGTTATCTCAAAACTTTCTTATTTTTACTTCCTTTTCTTATCTTATCATTCAATGATATATCAAAACATCAAAGCATAAGCAACCATAAGAGATGAAATGAAATCAACACACATAACACAAGGATTTTTACGTGGAAACCCTGCTAAGGGAAAAACCACAGGGCGATTAACCCAAGATTGTATTCTTTGTTAAAAGAATAAAGAAGTACAAAATGGCACTTGCCAGTTAGGACTCACTGCCTGAGTACACTGCTCACAAAAGGCTCACTACCTACAAGAGACTCACTATCTACAAAAGCTTATAGATGATAACAAAGTGCTTGAACTGATGAACAACATCCACATATGCAAGAATTTAGTTCCGGTTAGGCACAATATACCGATCTAGCACATTTCATCCTTCCTCTACTTAGTATTACTCTTCTGTCACATTCCAAGCTTCGATTACTACCTTCGCACTTGTCTCTACTTTTCTTCGCAATAAAACAATTGTTCTATCACATCCACACACTCACAAGCTTGAATCCATTAGGTATATATATCCACATCAAGGATTTCCAACAACTTTCTAGTTGGCAACAAGAACACCTAGGATATTTGCAAGTTACTGTTCTGTCAGCTAAATCCATACTTGATTGATGATGCCCACCAAAAACTTAGGCATAGAAATCATTACCTATGTCGGCCAAAATCATATAACACTTCAAGTTACTTGATCAACACCTTCTGCACATCCGGATTGAGATCTGATACCCTGTTGGCTAGTTCTTCCTCTGTCTACACTATCTAACTGGAGTCTGATACTTAGATGCTCATATCTTTCACATGCTTTGTCACCGGAGGCTGAATCTCTGGAATACAATAGTTTAGATACTCCTTATTACTCATCCAAATCTACAACATGCTGGGTTTCATCATCAGAGATTTTCAGACACAACTGTCGGACCCTATCATATGCTCTATTCTTGACTACCGGACCAACCTATCTTCAATCTAACTTCTGATATGAGTAATTTATGTACTACAAATGTGTGGGATATACTTTGTTTCCATCAATGACAACACTTATGAATACTAGCAATGTCTCTTTCCAACAAGAACAAATTTCACATAAATAGGAAATAGGCATGAAACATAACTATTGAACTAATGACAAGGAGTTGGGAGGACTTATCTCTGTACATAGGAATCTATGGATGAGCTCCTCCTTCCTTATCCATGATTCTCTTCACTTTCTATCCAATATTTTCTAGATCCTTCTCCTCTCAAGCTAAGACTCCAAAAATAAGAGGCAAAAATGAAGAAAAAGTTCCTTCCCAAGTTGAAAGAGGGGGTGTATGTAATGAGTGACATGTCACACCTCCTCTCCAAATGAAGAGCTGCCACATGGCATCCATCTCATTCCCTCTCCACTAATCCTCAACTCCCAATAAGTGATTTAATCCTCAACTACCAAGAAGTGATTTGACTCACCATGGTTCTCACACATGTATGAGACCTAAGGGAGAGGAGTGTACTTGTACACTCTTCTCCAAAACCATCCTAGGATTTACTCCCACATGTATGAAGCATGGGGATGAGTGTAGTATTGGTCCAACCCTCATCCTTGACACTAGGAAGGTGGATTGGGATGGTGAAAATTCCACCATCACTCTTCCCAAAACTTACCCACGCGACTTTTTTCCCAAGGAACTTGGGAGTGGTCAAATCCTCTCAAAAATAAAAAATTCAAAGCGCAAAAGGTCCTCAATCCCAAGGTATATGACTTAGGGGTCCAAAAACACTAAAATATACATGAAAAGGATATTTTAAGGCTCTCTAAAGTGACCCTAAATTTAAAATCCGAGATTGAACACCTAGGATGGAAATTCATCCTCCAAGCCAACTCAACATCTCATACACCAATTTAAAAATTAACTTAACATCACAAAATAAAACACATTACAACATTTCACAACAATTAAAGACTTTAGTCCCCCATTATGGACTAAGGTCAAGCTTCATGAGGAATTCACATAGGGTTTCTAGACAACCTCAGTTAGATCAAGCCACAACATCACTCCACTAGGAACTAAGATCACAACATAAACTGTTAGGGATTGCATGCAGAAGATATCAATTAAATGCAAATAAAGATTAAACAAAGGAATGAAAATACATAGAAATAATAACAGCGAGAGACAAGTTTTAATGTGGTTCACCCAAACTCAAGCTACATCCACCAATATAGAGTCCAATATTATTATCTAGTAAATCAAATTAATTACAACCAACAATCCTTGCAACTCAATACCACTGCAAAATGCTACAATACCTCAATGGAAACCTTAACCCTTAGCCTCTTTTATTAAGCCTTATGTCAGTTACAAAAATAGGGTTTTTTATGTCAGCCAATAGAAAAATAACTCCTGACGCCTTTATAAAATAATAAAATTAGGGGCGCTGCCCCTTGACCCCATTAAATAATTTGGGGGGAAACCGCGCCGATAAAAGTGGGGTAAATTTAACCTCTGAGTCTAATTAGGCTCCATATAACAACATAAACTTCATCATGTGAAGTAGTTCAAATTAGTGTTCCAACGGTTCTCCCATTCTCCCATTGGCAACTTAACCCTGAACATCCATTCCAACGTTAATATGTCTAATATACACATAGCTGAAGCACTTTAATCATAGATAGTCATACTCATTTCTACTTGCATTGGAGTTAAAATTCCATCTCAACTAGTGATAATTCATATATCTCATGTCCTACTCAAATCACCATAAAATTTGAATTATAATTTTTTACATAACCTAATTATAGGAGTTAGCTTTAACATCACATTATTCTAGTTAATTTCTTCTTGAGAAAGTTGCATATTATAAGGGCTATTGCTACTAATATAATCAATGTACACATCTTACCATATTCACTTACGTAAGTTTCTTTATTCACATGACTAGCATTGATAACTATTGAACCACTTTAAAAATCCCAAAGATCCTAATTCCACTCATAGGTGTTCTCATCCAGAAACATAATGCATTAGCTATTCATCAAACTAAATATTAGTACAAATGTCATCCTTTACATCATGTTTGAATTAAGCTCATTTATTGAAAATAAAATATCACTCAATCACATGAGGTTGAAGGTCCAAAATCACTAATTTATATAACCATCCTTTAAATATGATAGAATCAACAACTAATATAACTTAAGATTAAAATGTTAAGAGATCCAATGCATAATTCACATTCCATCAGGTGTAACAATAATATCAGATGAACAAATGTGATTAGTGTTAAAATAATACAAGGTCTCCTATCAAAATCAATCTAGGGACAACATTCAAATAATATCATGAGCACATCCATTTACAACATGATGTCTAGAGATTCATTCAAAAAAGGTTCTCCAAGGCTGGTTATATCAACACCATACCAGGATCAAGTCATAGGTTTCTTCAAATAATTCCACTAAATAGAAAAATATGTTTCACCACCATGATCAAGGGTGTCACAATAGCCACAAGTAAGGTGGGGCCTTACAACTTCCACCACATTACATAATCCAATCCTCCCAATACACATCACCCACCATCACCATAAGTCTTCTATGCCATATACACCCCACTTCATCCATAATCGACAAGGTTGTGATGGCTCCCATTTATGTTTCCTAAACACATAAGAGGCTAATATTGCACTCTAGGAGGTGCATGATGATATTTATGGTGCCCCTATTAGTGGTATAATCCTTGGAATAGAGATACTTCCATGTTCAAGTGCTTATCACTTTATTATTCCAGATGGTCAAGAACTAGTTAAACCTCCTGACATCCTTCATCTCCAACAATTCCATGCTTAGCTTGCTATAATATACCAATTAGATCAAAATATGTCAAAAAAATACTAAAGAGAAATTAATTCATTCTATGGTGAAAACCACTTGTGTGGTGCCTTAGATAAGTACCATGGTGAAAACTTTCTTGCAGGTACCATGCATAGTCACCAAATCTCGTTATCCTTCAAGTCACATTCATTTTATGTCTCCATCATTCCATTTATTGATCCAATATATAGATTTATAATATTTTGTCGTATCCATCTCTTGTTTCCATCCTTGTTCTATACTTGGGGCAATGACTTTTACTTTTCTTTGGACTTAGTTTCCTTTATAAATATTACTTATAATGGGTATATTTCATTGTCATTATTCTTGTTGAGCTTCATACATTTGCATGTTTCATCTCCTGACACGTATGATGATATTACATATCCTTAAACCTATGACGTTAGCACCATTAAACATTTCCCACCACATCCCCAAACTTTACTCTCCATCCCCTTCACTATCACCATTCCTTCATCCACTCAATCCCCTTCTATCAACCCATACTAAACCCATAACCCCACTTAAACATCCCAAAAATCTAAAAAAATCAAAACATCCAAAAAATCCAACAAAATCAAAACATACCAAAATTTTTAAAAACATCACAACATCCAAAACAGTCCAAGCAATAAATCCAAATGCAAGTCATCCTTAATCCATGCCAATCTAGTCAAGCAATCTAGCCAACTATTCAACACACCTATCTTGGTTTTGTTCCAACCTTGTTGTCAACCCTATCAATCAATCCTTATCCAATCATCATCAAGATATATCATTCCCAATCCTTGTGTTGTACTTGGGATATACCATTCCCACATCCAAAACACTATCATCATCAATCTAATCAATCAAATCAACCTAGCAATCGATCATTAGTTTTCAACTTGACATGGGCAATAACCTTGTTTGTTTTTGAATCATTTGTGCATGCTTTCTTGCTTGCTTGTGTGTGTTCTCATTTTACTTTCATTATCATAGTCTACCTATCACAATGGTATCATGGTCTTCCATATCATGGTGCTACATGGTATATGGTTGCTTGCGACCTTTTTTGTGTGTCAGTCCTACACATTGGATGAATTGTCACCTTTGTCTTATATACCATGGCGCATAACATCCATTGCCATATTAAATAAAGGATTGCTCTACTCAAGTAATCATAACTACTCATAATAAATCCATCATTCTTGTTTCTTCCATGATCATCTTTCTTTCATCCATCTTTTTATTTTCTCCATTTGTTTCTATGTTTCTTCCATAATTTTTCCATATTTCATCACTAAAACTAACTAATGCATTTTCATGTCATCACACTTCATCTATATTATTTTCCTAATCCATTTCTATTTCTTCTATCCATATTAATCAAATAATTTTAATTATTTAATTAATAAACTAGCATTTCCTCCATGTATTAATTAAATAAATTCATACAATTTATTTAATTAATCAAATTCATTTCCATTTTCTCATCGCAAGTAAATAAAATTAATATTTTATTTACTTTCCAAATTATCCATTTTCTCTGAATTATTCATTATTTCATGAAATTAACTCCCATAATCTTCTCCGTGCTAATCACTCAAATTGACTACTCAATCAAATTTCAATCAAAATAGTTAGCTATGCAATCAATTTCAATCAATTTAGCTAATTACTCAATCAATATGACTAATTATTCAATTAAGTCAGTTAACTCCCTCATCAAATCTTTTTAATCAATTCTAGCCATTGATCTATCATGCAATTTTCCACCATTGATCATCATTTTCAAAAATCTATAAATTGATCTTCATTCAATCCATTAATGATCCACATCCACATCCTCTACAACTATATTCTATCAATTTATCTCCATCACATCCATTATCTCACTAAGGTTATGCTAAATTGTTGAGAAATCCACATACAATCTTCACTATCATTTCATCAAAGAACATATCTAGATCTATCATATCAAGGAGAAGAGATTGATTGAGGTGAAGGTAATGAATTGTATTGATTTATCTTTCTATGTTTTGACATCTTTCTAATTTCCTCATCTTCAATTGAATCTTGCAATTTTGGGATAAGTTTTATTTTTGGTTGATTGATCTAGTGTTAAAGTTTTAGGAGATTTTGATGACTATAAGACTATAAATTGGTTCATGAATGCATAGGAGTTAATAGTCTTGCACAATAGTGATTGTTCCCATTTGTGGAGGGTTATTTGGAGTTTGCAACAATGGAGGAGCATTTGTGTGGTTTAAATTAACTATTGGGGATGTATGTGGCGGGCCTCATGGAGGTTATCCACCATTTTACTATTTAAATTTGTAAGTTGGTTATTTTTTGTTGGCAACATGTTTCATGTGGTTTTTGAGTTTGCATGATCTTGTGGCCAGCAAAGATCATTAGGGAAACTGGAGGATGTTATATATACTTAGTTGTGTGTTTGAAAGAAAGTAAGGAAGACAAGATGAATTAGGATCATAGAGAGTGAGTTTTTGATAGCAAGGAGTGAGGTATGAGAGGTAGAGTGAGAGAATATGGAGTATGATGTGGCATGCAATTTGAGGAAGGTGATAATGCAACATATAGGAAGATAGTGGATGTCATTATAGTGGGGTGATGGTAAAATTCCAAAGTTATGTTGTATTTTACATGTGCTTTAATTGTCATTAGGTATCCCATGTAGTAAGTTTTGGAAGTGGTGTTTTCATAGTCTAGTTAGTAGGGAGCCCCACTGATGTGACTATACATTTGTGAACCTTATTTATAATCAAGCAGTTGTGGATTGGCATATAAGAGGGCCCATTGTAGAAAATTATGTTTTTGTAATCATGGTGATAATCATGCATGATTATACAAATGAGAATGTTGTTATTTTTCTACGAGATCTCTATTGTTTGTAGTTGTTTGTGTGTGTTTTGTTGTGTTGGCTACATGGCTAGACAGTCCTTCATTAGAGCCTCCTATAGTAACTACATCAAGTGGCACTAAAGTGTAGTTTGATTGTGGGGTGAATTGCAAGGAATCATATTAAAACATTGTTGCTGATCTATGGAAGTCCATAGAGGTTTGTAAATAGAGAACCAACTATGAGGCAGTTTACAAGGGTTGATTGTGGGAAAATCACCAACATAAGGGCAGTTTTCATCATGTTAAGATGCCACCAAAGAGAGGGTGTGGTATTATGATTATTGCAAGAAGAATGGACGAGATGTATGATATGTTTAAGGCTATGTAAAATTGGATGGATGTGCTAGATCAAGACTATGAGAGAAACCTTAACCATAGGGCTAAGGAGAGTGATGAAGAGTAGGAGGCTAATCCTATAGAATAAAGTGGAAGTAAAGAGGACAAGGAAGAAAGGATGTTGGAGTCCATAACTACAATGGAAAGAGGACCAAAGTGGACATTCTAAACTATTTTGGGAATTTGGATATTAAGGAGTTGATAGATTGGATCTGTAATGCCCACCCATGTGTAACACTTACTGTGTCCTATTATTTCTTATGATTAGATTAAAGGATATATTGAGTTGATTATTATATGATTTAATTGCAAGATGGATATGTGCCTTGCTATATTATACATCCTCATTGGTCATTATATGTTCCTTCAGCTATGATTTCCATTATTGGATTTGTTCCCCAATTTTTCTAAATTTTGGAAAAGATAAATTCTAAAAATATCCTCTTTCTCCTAGATATTATTGAAAAATATTTATTTTTATTTCTTGGAATTTGGAATTTTGAAGTGCTTGTATTATTTGGAATCATGTATTCTCCCATGGAAATTAATTTTTGTGTTCTTTGGGAAGCATGTCTTCTTGGAAAATTGAACCTTGCTATCCTTGATTCCTCAAAGAAAAGTTGGCTTTTTATAGGCCTTATGTTAGAATTGTATATTGATACTCTTGTAGACATGAGTATTACATGTTTTGACCTTATTCCTCCATGTCTTGACTGAAAGGAAGCTAGGTGTGTAGAAAATGCTTCCTACACTAATCTAATGAGGGGAGAGCTATACAAATTCAATTTAATCCTTACAACTATAGCAACATAGAACATCTAAAAGAGATATTGCAGTAATACACATGAACTAGAAAGAAGACAAAAGAAGAGAGACAAAGATATAACATTGGGAAAACCCTTATCGGGTGAAAAACCCCACACTCAGAAACCTGCATAATGTATTAACAAAACTGAATGTTGTTTACAATACACTTTTAATGCAAGCTTTAAATGGTCTTCGACACTCATATTTGGAGTCAATCTAGCAGAGTAATAGTACCTGTAAAACCTGTGTTTTTTCTCCACCTCCAAGCACCTGATTATATAGAATATACAAGGCAATATTGGACCTATCTTGGGATGGGCGTCCAAATTGGCCTCATAGCCCAAAACCCATACCTAAGGACACTTGATCAACATTGTAGAATGTGTCTGACACTTGTCCACAGCTCCCATCCCAAAGAGGTCACCTATTTCCAAAATGGGCTATGACAAATGCTCTTATGACACTTACAACCATCATAGAATCTGTCATAGCGGTTACAACTTACAGTTGTAAGAGAATCTCATACAAAGGCTGTAAATAGCATATTCTCTTACAATATGTCATAGTCCACCTTGGGGTGCCCAAATATGCCTTTTTCAAAGATGTTTCATGACACATGTCTTCACCTATCTTACAAGCTTCTATTTTCGACTCTTACATGTCATAGATTCTATCATAGGAATCTGTCATAACCGTTTCGGTCAACATTCCCTTACACAACATCCAAGATACTGACACATGGCAAAATGCTCCTACCACAAAGTGGGACACCTATCTCCTCATGTGAGGACAAAATTACAAGTTGTCATCTTCCATGTAGGATGATACATCACCGTGCCACATCCCACAATATGACAATATGGAATTTCCAATTTATTTACAACATAGGCAATGAATTAATAAATACAAAGATAAATAATGCAAGGAATTACCAAGGTTGAGACACCTTAATTCCCAACATTCTCCCACTTGTCGAACACCTTGTAAGAGCCAATAGAATAACATGATTTAACTACTATAGGCCAAGAGGCCCATAGACTCCGAACACCATCTGAACTTCTCTATACCCACCAGTTCTGTCAATGCATCTACAACATTCTTCAAAGTATCTACATTCTCCAAATTTACCTTTCCATCCTCAACCATGTCTCGAACGAAGTGAAACTGAACATCAGTATGCTTTGTTCTGGCATGGAAAGTTAGATTCTTCACAAGGCAAATTACACTCTAACTGTCACAACTAATCATGATCTAACCTGCATCAACACCAATATCTAAACACAATCTCTTAAGCCAAATGGCTTCCTTAAAAGCATGAGTTTCCACCATATACTCAGCTTCTATCATGGACAAAGCAACCATAGGTTGTCTCTTACTCATCAAACTAATAACACCACCAAACAGTATAAACACATAAACACTGGTGGATCTCCTGCTATCAATGTCACCTGCCCAATCTGAATCCACAAATCCATGAATATCAATAGAATGCGGAGGTCCTATAACATTACCATGATAGCATATGGAATAATCGAAAGTACCCCTCAAATATTTAAACACTCGCTTAACTACATCCCAATGAACCCATCCAAGATTAACCATAAATTGACTAAGGACTCCCACTGCTTGGACAATGTCTGGTCTTGTGCAGACCATAGCATACATCAAACTGCCAACAACACTAGCATAAGGTACTCTGCTCATGTCCTCCACCTCACTAGGAGATTTTGGACAATCCTCAACAGACAACTTTGTCCCCAAAGAAACAGGAACACACAATGGTCTACAATCTGCCATGCTGAACCTATCCAACACGGTCTTCACATACTTACTCTGGCTTAACCAAAGTTTTCTATTAGTTCTGTCTCTTCTAATTTCCATTCCTAGAATGCACCTGGCTGCCCCTAAATCTTTCATTTCAAACTGTGCTGACAACTGAGATTTAAAATTAGAAATCATATTCTTACTCTTCCTAATGACCAACATATCATCAACATACAGTGCAACAATGAGAATACGATCACCATCAAACTTATAATACACACAGTGATCCGATTTCAATCTCACAAATCCAATAGACAACACAAAGGCATCAAACTTCAAGTACCATCTCCTAGGGGATTGATTCAAACCATACAAAGAATTCTTAAGCTTGCAAACCAAATTTTCTTTACCTTTCACCATGTAATGCTCTGGCTGTGACATGTAGATTTCTTCCTCCAAATCACCATGAAGGAAAGTTGTCTTCACATCCATTTGTTCTACCTCTAAGTCATAAGTTGCTTCAAGAGACAACATGAATTGAATGGATGTCATCTTTGCAATGGGAGAGAAGATCTCACCATAATCTATACCCTCCACTTGTGAATACCCCTTTGCAACCAATCTGGCCTTATACTTCTCAACACTACCATCTGCATGAAATTTCTTCTTGAATACCCATTTGCATCCAACGGGTTTCTATCTAGGAGGCAAAGGCACCAAGTCCCAAGTTTGATTCTTTTCCAAATCATCCATTTCATCCTCCATGGGCTTCTTCCCAAAACCTGCATCTTTCATGTCCATAGCCTCTAATACAGTTCTAGGTTCATCATTGTTAGTAAGCAAAGAAAAAGCACAACTAGAATCAAGCAATGTAAAACTAAACTTTTCAGGTTGCTTTCTTATCCTTGTAGACCTCCTAAAGAGCTGAGGTTGAGGTTCAGCTTCTTCATTTGAGCTTTTAGAGATGCTAGAGCTCTCCTCATCATTAGGTCCAACATTGTCTTTCTATTTAGCCTTCTCAGGGGTAGCAGGAAACTAAACAACATCCTCTCTTTTTTTTTTCTTTTGGCTGTAAAATAGTGGAAGGTGTAAGCTCTCTGAATATGACACTTCTATACAACACTTTTTTCATCCATAGGGTCCCAAAGTTTGTATCCTTTCACACCGACACCATAGCCAATGAAGATACACTTAACAACCTTGTTCTCCAATTTTGACCGCTTCTCCCTAGGCACATGTGCATATGCCTCACAACCAAAAACATGAAGATGCCTTATTGAAGGCTTTCTACCAGACCACACCTCCATGGGCGTCTTTTGAACAAGAGCTAATGTAGGAGACCTATTTACTAGATAGCAAGCAGTTTTAACATCTTCAGCCCAAAACTTTTGTTCTAGGCTAGCTCCACTAAGCATACTCCTAGCCTTCTACATTAGTGTCATGTTCATCCTTTCTACAACTCCATTTTGTTGCAGGGTGTATGGAGTTCTCTTATGTCTTTCAATCCCAAGTTCCTTGAAATATTTATCAAATTCTGTAAAATAGAACTCACCACCATTGTCAGTTCTCAAACACTTAATCTTTTTACCAGTCTGATTTTCAGCAAAGGCCTTAAACTCCTTAAACTTACTATAGACTTCAGATTTGCTTCTGAGAAAATAAATCCATGTCCTTCTATTGTATTCATCTATGAAAGATACAAAATATACAGATTTTGATAACAAAAGAACATTAATAGGACCAAATACATCAGAATGAACAAGGTCCAACACACTAGAAGACTTATGAGAACTTGAATAAAACTTAAAATGGTTTTGTTTTCCATAAATGCAATGTTCAAAAAAATTGAACTCAAGTTTACAATCACCTAACCCCTTAATGAGGTTTTTATTTTTCAGGGTATGTAGACCCTTCTCACCAATGTGGCCAAATCTCTTATGCCATAACATTGTCTTTTCAGTAGGATGCTTAACTTCCAAAGCATGGTTACAACCATCAGAATTAGAAACAACAGATTTCTTCACTACTCATTCAGATGGTGGGGATGAAGTGATTGCTACCCTCTTCCAAAGATCTCTTATGCCTCCAGTTGAAATAGAGTACCTCTCCTAGTACCATTAGCAAGCACCATAGCTCCTCTAGTCATCTTGCATCCTTCTTTCGAAAAGACAACCTGCACACCTACATCATTCAAACTACTTATAGAAAGCAGGTTCTGTGCTAAGCCTAGGATATGCATAACCCTAGAGATCCCCTTCAACCGACCATCAGGGAATTAGATAGAGACTCTTCCATGACCAACAATCTTCAGATGAGAGTCATCACCCAAGTACACCTTTCCACCATCAAACTCCTCATACTTAGTGAACCAGTCTCGATGCGAGGTCATGTGGAATGATGCACCAGAGTCAATTAGCCACACATCATTAGATGCATGGGTTACTAGGGCTGCGATGAAAGCATCACCATCATCTTGTGGCTTGTTAGAATCTGAATCTCGGGTCTTCTTCTTCTTTTTATTTTCTTCTTTGCATTCCTTTCAGAAATACCCAGATTTACCATAGTTCCAACAGATAGCCTTGGACTTTTCAAGAGATTTGGATCTCCCACGAGATTTGGATCTACCCTTCTCATCTTTCTTGTCCTTTTTCCCTTTCTCCTTGGGTCTTCCACGAACTGCAAGAGCCTCTTTGGCTGCACCAGAAGACTTTCTCCGCATCTCTTCAGATAATAGTGAAGAAACCACTTCATCCATTTTGAATGTGGATGTTGTGCTTCCAATAGCCATGACAAGGTGATCCCACGAGTCTGGCAAAGAACAAAGCAGGGTCATACACCGATCCTCCTCCTACATCTTCACACTAATAGATGTCAATTGTGTAACCAGCATGTTAAAAGCATTCATATATTCAGCAACGGATCCTCCATCCTCCATTCAAAGAGAATACAACTTCTTTCTCAGAAAAAGTTTATTAACCAGGGACTTGGCTTGATACACATCTCCCAACTTCTTCCAAAACAAGTTTGCAGTTTTCTCCTCATGGACATTGAACAAGACAGAATCAGCAAGATTAAGTCTTATGAGACCCTTAGCCTTCTGATCCTTGAGATCCAAATCATCTTGTCACATTACAGCTAGTTTAGTTCCATTAACACTTTCCCAAAGGTCTCAGTCTACAAGCATGTCTTCCATCTTGAGCTTCCATAGCTTGAAATTAGTGCCATTGAATTTCTCCACTTCAAATCTTCCGGATGTGCTTGGCATCTCCTTGCTGCAATAGAATTTAGAATACTCTGCAGAGACTCCCACTCAACTTAAGATCAGCTCAAAAAACCCCTACCCAACAGCTAAGACCAAAACTGGCCAGGCTCTGATACTAATTAAAAGGAAGCTAGGTGTGTGGAAAACGCTTCCTACACTAATCTAATGAGGGGAGAGCTATGCAAATTCAATTTAATCCTTACAAATATAACAACATAGAACATCTAAAAGAGATATTGCAGAAATACACATGAACCAAAAAGAAGACAGAAGAAGAGAGACAAAGATATAACATGGGGAAAACCCTTATTGGGTGAAAAACCCTTATCGGGTGAAAAACCCCACTCAGAAACCTTCACAATGTATTAACAAAATTGAATGTTGTTTACAATACACTTGCAATGAAAGCTTCAAATTTTCTTTGACACTCATATCTAGAGTCAATCTGGCATAGTAACAGTACCTCTAAAACCTTTGTTTTATCTCCACCTCCAAGCACCTGATTATATAGAATATACAAGGCAATATTGGACCTATCTTGGGATGGGCATCCAACTTGGCCTCATGGCCCAAAACCCATGCCTAAGGATGGTTGGTCAACATTGTAGAATGTGCCTGACACTTGTCCACAGCTCCCATCCCAAAGAGATCACCTATTTCCAAAATGGGCTATGACAGATGCTCTTACGACACTTACGACTGTCATAGAATCTGTCATAGTAGTTACAACTTACAACTGCAAGAGAATCTATCATACACAGGCTATAAATAGCATATTCTCTTACAATATGTCATAGTCCACCTTGGGGTGCCCAAATATGCCTTTTTCAAAGATGATTCATGACACATGTCTTCACCTGTCTTACAAGCTTCTATTTTTGACTCTTACATGTCATAGATTCTGTCATAGGAATCCGTCATAACTGTTTCAGTCAATATTCCCTTACACAACATCCAAGATGCTGATACATGGCAAAATTCTCCTACCACAAAGTGGGATGCCTATCTCCTCATGTGAGGACAAAATTACAAGTTGTCATCTTCCATGTAGGATGACACATCACCTTGTCACATCCCACAATATGACAATATGGAATTTACAATTTATTTACAACATAGGCAATGAATTAATAAATACAAACATAAATAATGCAAGGAATTACCAAGGTTGAGACACCTTAATTCCCAACATTGACCATTTTGGTCAAAGTTGACTTTTGGACTTAGGAATGGATACCTAGTCTTCTTCTGGGTTACTAGTAGAAGAACCTAACCCCCTATGCATCATTATTTTATCTTGATTGTAGTATGTATGTTTATTTAATGTGATGATATCATATCTTGGTTACTAGTAGAAGGCCCTAAACCCCTATGCATCATTATTTTATCTTGATTGTAGTATGTATGTTTATTTGATGTGATGATGTCGTCTCTTATTTTATATGCTATGTCCAATTAGTGAAAATGATGATTTAACATGCATTAATGGATGAATTATATTATGGATTTGGAGTGTTTTCCCTTCTATTCTCAACTAAATTGAAATGGAATGGTTAGTATTGGTGAATAGAAAAGGATATTTATGTGAATTTAAAAGTATCAATGCTCCTTGTGTTAGAGTCTTCCCCTTCTTCTACTTTGGTTAGGTCATGAGTAACCCTATAGTGAATTATTCATTGAACACTAGATATGTGTGTATTCATTTGCAGGTGTGCATTGAGCCCTTTTAGTTTTATTGATTGTCATAGTATTTTTTAGGTGTGTGTGAAACCCATGTTCAACCCTTGTGTGGAGTATCTTTGTGTGTTTCTTGAGATCTTGTGTGTGAGATTGGTCATGCTAGAAGTGCATCCTTGATCTTCTCTCTCCATAGCTTGGGGGTTGCCTAATGTAGAATAGACATTTATTATGCTTTATTATGGTAATATGGTTGGGAGGTGAGTAGCATTCCCCATTGGTCCCCTTTATAAAGATCTCTTGGGAGCTAGAAGAGTTCCTATGTTGTAATCATGTTGTGATTTGTGATTATTGGAGCACTTTTGGGGTGTCTCATAATTAATGTAAAATCATTCTTTGTATCATTTATGTAGTATCCTTCCATGTTTGGGAGGTGGCCTCTATCTTGTAATCATGTTATGTTATCATTTTATTGAAATTTGATCCTTATTTTAGAAGAAAATTATCATGTGAAATTTATTATCTGTGTTTAAATAATTATATTGGAATGTTGGAATCCTCTTTTGGATATTGTGAAATTTCTCTATGTTTTTTATTAGTTTAGTTGGAAAAGAGGGTCCAAAACCCTATACAGAACAACCCCCCAGGCTATAGGCCATTAACAAGCCAAGAACAACATATTAACAGAGCATGAATAGCAGACAAAAGACACCTAATCAAAAACAACAAAAAAATAAAAGAAACAAGAAACTAAGGACTGTCAATCGTCCCAAACTTGGCTAGGAAGTTGACCATGTCTTTGTAATCTCCTAGGCTATCAATCCCCACCTGTTTGACCTTGTCATCCAAGTCCTTGATGGCCTCGAAGATCGACACCACCCGATGCAGGGCCTTAGCAACAAATTCGGCCATAATCTTCTACTTCTTCTACATTCCCTCCATCTTCTTTTGGAGGTGTTTCAGATCCTCAGCATTCTCACCACACAAAGAGCAACTCCCCTTGTTGTCCTGACCACCACCAGCCCTAATAGCATCACCTAAGCCCTCAAAGATGGACTTGTTCATGGAGGTGAAGAGATTTGCACCTTCATTCTCGTGTACAGACTCAATGGGGGCTTATTCCCCTCCCTCCTCCATCATTTCCTAAACAAACTCTGAGTCATTAGAGATCTCCACCCCCTGGGGGTTCACAGAAGGTTTGCTAGCAATGTAGATAGACCGTTGAACCCTCAGATTACTAGTCTCCACATCTTCACCACTACCAACAAGTTTGTGCCTAGGGTCCAACTCAACAATTTTTACAGGCTCATCCATAGTCACAGCATCCTTACTCTCCTCAGCTTTCTTCACCAGAGTAGCCCCCTCATCCTCCAAATTTAGTCTATCTCTTTTGGCTGACTTCTTCCCAGGCACTAAAGTGGCATTCTTCTAGGGCTTCTTTTTAGAGGTAGCAAGGGTCCCAATAGGGATATCATCCATAGTGTGGGGGTCCCCCTTAGGGGTTTTAAGGATCTTAGGGGTCCCCATACATATCTTCACCTTGCCTTTAGAACCAAGAGACATGCTTGGCTAGGGGTCCTCAAGCAGCTTAACCTTAAATTGATTTGGGGGGCATAGGGCAAGGTGGAACTGGTACAGTCTCAGAATGAGACCTTGATGAATGGGAACAAGTGGGTGGCCAGTATTCTTAGCCCTAAGCTCTCTAACTGACTTGATGGGGTTATCTAGGGAAGCAATTAGAAAAAATGAAAAATGATTTCCATTTTATTTCTAAAGTGGTTAAGGAGAGCAAAGTGGTAGTGGTAAAAAACCTTGAATCTCCCTTCCAACGTGAGGGCCATATGTTCAAGGTCAAGCACCCTGCTATGTCTCGAATGCTTCTTCCCTCTAGTAGGAAGGCCCATAGCCTACCCAATCACTTCCTTAGACATATGGAAACCAATGCTGCCAACACTGACTTCTCTGGTTTCTTGGTTCCAATTCTCTGCAAACTCGCGCAATAGGTTCTCATCATGATCGGCCATCCCTTCAAAGAAGGAAAACACCTCCCCTTATTGAATGATATGCCACACAATAGGGTCATGTTTGAATTCCTCCATCGAATTAGGTTCAATCTTGACAATATCTCCATCCATCGTGGCAGTTTGAAACTTGTAGAGACAGTTGAGTTTAGAATTGTTAAGCCAACTAGAATTAAAATAGGTAGTGTTGAAAATAGCAAGCAACACGTTAAAATGGAAACATGATGGCAAGGAAATAATAATTACAGCATAATTAATGAGGTAATACACCGCATCCTTGCCACTCAAAAACATATCCTTGGGGAGAGAACTCGGCTGCCACCTCGTGTGAAAGTAGACTTCACCGGCCATGGGCATTAACCAAATATAATTACCCATCTAAAAAACCATCTCATCTTCCCTCTGTAACTCTGCCAAAGGCCCACACAATGTCCTTCTTATCTAGCTATATCTAACTCTCGGATACCCACCAGTCCTGATGTCCATATATCTTATGATTTGCCCACCTGACATCCCAGCCATCCACCTATCGACAAGAGGGGAGGTGGCAATCCAATATTCCACGTGTGCCTCTTTCCCATAGCACTTAGGGGTTCTAGTTATCTGACTAGACCATGGCCAATCCAAGACACCTTTATTCCTACCTCTACAAATTTGAAAAGCCAAAAGATCTTCCCCATTGTTCCTACATCCCACGTGGGCCCTTATACCAATCCACCTAGTCATCCTAGTCAGGAGGCTAGACCACGAACAATTCAAGGCATCTCTATTCCCACTCTTGCAATTTTGAAAATTCAAAAGGTTAGACCCACCATTTCTATCACTCGACTGGCCAAAAAAGAAACTCCATTCCCACCACCCTCCAGCTAGCACCAGAGAATGACAAAAGCCCTGAGCCACCTAATTCCTATAGCTATCACCATCCTTCAAAATGAGAGTATGAATCTCATTGGGCAGGCTGGACATACTCCTCCAGCAATGCCATCCTTCTCTACCACTGCTTGCATTGGCCAAGGCATCAGTAACAACATTCCCTTCCCTGTAAATATGCCAAATCTTGAAATCCTCCATTCCATTGAGGAGCAGTTTGATATCTCCCATGATGCTCACTAATTTCCACCCAATCTAGGTCAAACCTAGGGTAGCATTAACCACAAGATGAGAATCGCCTTCCACATGAAGAAGTCTAATGTTCAAGGAGATGGCCAACTTAATCCCCCATATCATAGTTAACACTTCCGCCTCATTATTTCTCTTTAGACCAATGCCACTTGAAAAGATAGCCACAAAGGTCCCCATGTCCATTCTAATAATTCCTCCTCTGCTGGCCATCCCCGAGTTCCCCTTAGAAGCTCCATCAAAGTTGAGCCTGAACCACCCTTACTGCGGTAAGGCCCATCTAGCCTTGGCCCTAGCAATCCTTTTAAAATTGTCAACTTGACAAGAATTAGGGTCGATATTCCATTGTTTTAAGAGACTCTATTCTTTACATCCTGGGGTATTATCCATAGCTTTAAAATTGTAAGAGTTGATGTTCTCCACAAGTAGTTTGGAGAAACACATGAAAACTTCCATAGGTGTTCTACTCTTCTCCCTAAAAACTCTATTGTTGCATTCTTTCCATAGGCTTCAGGCTAAATGGGGAGGGATTTGAGACCAAATCTCCTTGTAAATTGGTAGCATCAGCCTGAAGAGGGGCCTCTAATCCCAGGCCAAGGCTTCTAAGTTGTTCAAGGACTAGCTCATATTAATTTTTTGGAGGGTTAGACCCCACACCTCCCAAGCAAAGCTTTAGTGAAGAAAGAGATGGATAGTCATCTCTTCCTTAGAGCCACAAAGAATGCATCTACTTGACATTTGGAAACCCCTCTTTCTCAGATTTTCAAGGGTCAGAATTCTATTGTGCATCAGGATCCACCAGAAGAAATTAACTTTTGGTAAAAGTTTGGGCATCCAAACTTTCCCCCATAATTGGTTCTCACCTGGGTCTAAAAGAAAACCATAAGTGCTTTTGACAATAAACAAACCTTTGTTGTCCATGTCCCAAATCATCCTATCTCTCTTGGGAAAGAGAGAGAGTCTGTAGTCATCCAATTCCCTTTGGATCCAAAGGGCTAACACCCTATTCTCATCACAATCAGGGGAAAAAATAGTCAAAACCATCTAGCTCCTAAAACCCCCATTAATCCTTATGTAGTCATCCACCTTAGAGACAAAGACCCTACAGGCCCTATACGCCACTCTACCATACTCCAACTCTAGCAGGGGTTTGTCCTTCATCCGTCTGTCCTTCCAGAAGTTAACTTACCTATCATCTCCTATCTTCCACGTGATGCCTTGGCACAGAAGGACATGGGTCTGGAGGATCCCATTCCAAATGACCGAGCCTTTGGGCAGACCAGCCTTCGAGAGTAATCTCCTACCCTGATCCCCATTGAGATACTTGACCACCATGATATCCCCCTAGTCAGTAATTCCTTGAATAAGGTTCCACCCCACCTTGGACAAGAGGGCACGATTCATAAGATGAATTCTTCTTAGCCTCAGACCCCCTGAAATCTAGGGGTGCAAACCTTTTTCCCATCCAACAAGAGCAATTCTTTGTTTCTCTTCAACCCCACACCAAAGGAATTTCTTCTAGATTTGTTCAATCTTTTCTACCACATACTTAGGAATCTTGAAGGGACTTAGAGAGTAGTTAGGCATCCCATGGAGGGAGGATTTAAGGAGCTGGAACTTCCCTACCTGGCTCAAAAGAGCTCCTTTTGATCTGGCCAGTTTCCTCTATAATCTATCCAATAGCCCTTTCCAGAATTCAGCAGAGACTTTGGTGGTAGTAAGGGGAGGCCCAAGTAGGTGGTTGGGAGCCTTTTGCTTGAACAGCCTAGGACTCTAGTGATTATTTGCTATAAATCCTCCTAGGTGTTCAGAAAATAGATATGACTTTTCTCAAAGTTGATACTCTTCCCTGAGACCCTCTCATAGGTATTGAGAAGCTCCTTCCATCTTCTAGCTTCCACAACAGAGGCTATCCTGAACAAAATAGTATCATCCACAAACTATTATATGACCACAGTCTGAGCAATAGAGGCAGGTTTGATACCTCAGAGATTCCCCTGCATCAACAAGTTACAAGCATTCCTTCCCAGCACTTCAGCAAGCAAAATAAAAAGATAGGGCGAAAGAGGATCACCTTGCCTAAGGCCCCTCTCAGGGGGAAAGAATCTTCTGGGTGAACCATTGACCAGGACTGAAAAGCACACCATAGAAATACACTCTTTTATGACATTGACAATCCTCTCTTTGAAGCCAAACTTCCTGAGGACCCTAAACAGAAAATCCCAATTTACCCTATCATAGGCTTTGGAAATATCCAATTTAAAGATCATACCTGGGGTGTTGCTCTTGTGGGTGGAATGGATAATTTCATGGGTAGTGATGGCTACATCCAAATATTCTCTATGTTATTCTTATGTGTTAACTTGAATTATGCCATAATGGGTGAGAGTTCTATCATTGCATGTGGCCCATCTCGATGTTGGTGTCAAACAAGCATGAAATTTTGTATCATTTTTCTGATATTTGGCTATGTAGTAACACAATTTGGAAAAAGTATCTATTTTATTCTTGTATTATTCTCTTACTTTTATAATATATATACAACATGTTTAGTTGTGATAGGGAATCAACTCTCCCCTCTATCCTTGCAGGATTTCAAGGATGATCTTACCCTTGGCTTATTAGTCATCTTGTCATTCTTGGTAATCAATTCCATGTAGAGTAGAGTGTGCTCTTGATTTCTCCCTCTTCTCTTATGCCTTTGGTTCTTGCCTTTGTCTCCCTTGATGATCTCCTTCCTTGTTGGGTCATGCTACTTCTTGTTTTGATGGCTTCTCTTTTTCATTCCTCATTTCATATGGCATGAGAATCCCATGCAATTTATCCATAGTTAATTTATCTAGGTCCTTCATTTCTTCAATGGCTGAAACTTTTGCATCAAATCTTAAGGGGAGAGACCTTAGCACTTTTTGCATGATCATTGATTCTTCAACTTTTTCACCAAGTCCTCTAATGGTGTTAACAATTTCATCCACACAAAGAAGATAGGATGCAACATTTTCTTCATCTTTCATCTTCAAGCTTTTGAATTATCTTCTATGAGTTTAGAGATTAGCCTTCTTGACTTTCTCATCTAATGCAGGAGCATCCCTAGTTCAAGAGCAATCTTGCATCAACCAAAAACATTTGTATTTCAGTTTGTTTTCTTTCATTTTTAGTCAGTTTAGTCAGTAGCAGTTTCTATATTTTGGTCTGCATTCTGCCACAGTTTCATTTTAGACCTTGCGGAGCTGGTCTTAGCATCTAGACACATTCATGCACATCATATCCAAAATTTAGATCATTTAGATCAGGTACCGGAAAGATATTGCTATCAGAAGATTAAATGTTTTCTCAAAATAGAGCATCCTAACAGTCTTAAATAATTAGCTAAGGGAGAAGACTTGCAGAGCACCTTCATGACTTGCAGAGATAAATGACACATCATTTAATGTTGTTTGGATCATTGTTGATCTTCCCTAAGATCTATACACTATTCCATTCATTTGTGGAGGAGTTCTATATGATTAGGTCCAACCTATATGTGTACACATGTTACAACTCTTCATTGGAGTTTGTAGCCATCCTTGGCCGGCGTGGAGGAATCTTGTGTTTTGGAGATGATATATAATCATGTAATAGATGCCTAGGAAAGTAGTTAGCATAATTTACAAGTTTGATAGTTTGAGTTTTTTTTGTAAAAGTGCTTCAAAGTCATATCTTGCACATATACTGTAATTGTGGAATCAGGCTTGTGAGCCCTAATTGTAAGCCCGTATGTTGCCGACCAGTTTGTATTTTGATTCTATGATATACTAAATAACTAAATCTGCATTTTCTTTCTATCATTTAGTTGTTTCTATTGTGTTTACTCTTGCTGCACGGTCTGGACTGTTCACTTTGTGGATCCTCCTAACCGTGACTGCACCAAGTGGTATCAGAGTGAAGTTTGAAGATTTTGGGAACGAATTGAGTGAAATTGGCAAAGAAATTTTGTAAGATCTTGTTGTGAATAGATCACCAAATCTAAGGCAGACTACCTTTGTTGTCAACTAATCACCAATTGTGAGGCAGTTGTCACCTTGTAGCCCGATCGCCAAATTTGAGGAAGTTACACTTGATCCGAGGAAGAAATGCCACCAAGGAGAATACCTATTTTTGGTACTATGGCTAGAAGAATGGATGAGATGATGGAAATGATGAAAACAATGTGAGTTCACCTAGATGTTATTGCAGAAGATCGAAGAAGAGGATTGACACCTCGACCTAATGTTGAAACTGATGATGATGAAGAATTTCAATCCGCTTATCAAAATGAAGTAACCCTAGGAGATGAAGAATTAGATCAAGTCAAGATGTTGTGAGCTATTTCAAAAATTGGAAAAGGCCTAGAGTTGATGTACCAAACTATAATAGAAATTTAAACCCTGAAGAGTTGATTGACTGGATAAATGACCTAGAAGAATACTTTGAATATGAAGAAATTGAAGATCCAAAGAAGATGAAATTTGAAAAGACAAAGTTGAAAGGACATGTTGCTATATGGTGGAAGGAAGTTCAGTTGGATAGAAATAGAAGAGGAAAAGAGAAGATTACAAAGTGGGATAGAATGGTGACTAAATTGAAGAATTAATTTATACCTACTGACTATGAGTTGGAACTGTTAAAGAGATTGCAAAACCTGAGACAAAAGGAGAAATATGTGAAGAAGTATACTGAAGAATTTCATAAGATGATCATAAGGACAAGACATAGTGAAGCAAGCAAGGAAAAAGTGACTAGATACATCAATGGATTGAGATTGAACATTCAAGAAGAACTAAGTTTGGTGAGGTGACAACATTGGAAGAAGTATATCAGTTTTCCCTGAAAGTTGAAGAAAAGTTGAACAAGAAGCATGATCAAAGACAGAGAGGTAGAACATTTTCTGGAGGAGAAAGATAATATGTGGAGCATAACATACTAGATAACACATTCAAGAAGGAAGATAGAGATAGTAGTGCATATCAAAGAGAAGATAGAACTTTCTACCATAGAAGAAACCCTAATCCATATCAGAGTGAAGGACATAGAAGATAAAGAAGAGGACCTGATAGGAGAACATTCAGAGGAACCTATTTTAAGTGTGGAGGTGAAGGACATAGAGCATTTGAATGTAATCAAGGAAGTACAAACAAGAAGATAGAAAATAGTGGAAGAGTAGCCTATGTGGAAGAAGAACACGTTGGATCACTAAGTTCAGTTGGTAAACCTGAGAAGGGAGAATCAATTGTCATGAGGAGAGCACTATTTCAAGCAAAGACAAATGAGGAACCCCCATAGAGGAAGAGTTTGTTCAGAACTAGATGTAAATCAGGAGGTAAATGTTGTAAAGTTGTAATTGATAATGGTAGTTCAAATAATTTAGTTTCAAAGATGTTGACTAAGCTAAAGTTGGAAAGATTGAAACACCCTAATCCATATCAGATAGCATGGATTCAAGATGATCATAAGGTAATGGTAAGAAAACAATGTTTGGTGAAATTTCATATTAGATCTTATCATGATGAAGTATTGTGTGATATTATGCCTATGGATGTTTGTAATATATTGTTGGGTAGATCATGGCAGTATGATAGAAAAGCTATACATGATGGGAGAAAGAATACATATACTATAACATGAAATGGGAAGAGAATTACTTTGATTCCTTTGGAAGATGATCCTAAGAGTGAAGTATGTGGGAATGCTAGAATCTATTTGGTAGACGGAAGGAAATTTCTGGATGGTTTGAGATATGAGAATATGTGTTATGCTTTGATTCCTAAGAAGCTTGAAAATCTGAAGACTGAAGAATCACAACCAGAGGAGATAATTGAGTTGTTGATAGAGTATGAAGACATCATATCAGAAAATGTACCTAAAGGATTTCCACCAATCAGGAGTATCAGTCATCACATGGATCTTATACCCAGAGTTAGTTTGCCTAACAAAGTAGCACACAGAATGACACTAGAAGAGAATGAATAATTGAATAGGTAGATACAATAATTGTTGAGGAAAGGTTTGATCAGAGAAAGTTTGCATCCTTGTGCAGTACCTGCAATGTTAGCACCTATGAAAGATGGAGAATGGAGAATCTGTACAAACTCTAGAGCAATAAACAAGATCATAGTTATGGATTGTTTGAGTGGAGCAAAATATTTTACAAAGATAGACTTGAAGAGTGCATACCATCATATCAAAATCAAAGAAGGAGATGAATGGAAGACTACTTTTAAGACAAATGAAGGATTGTATAAGTGGTTAGTGATGTCTTTTGGATTGACAAATGCACTAAGTACTTTCATGAGATTGATGAATGAAGTTTTGAAGAAATTCTTGGGTAAGTTTGTTGTTGTATATTTGGATGATATTTTGATTTTCAATAATACAAAAGAAGAACATTTGTTAAGAGAAGAGAAATTGTTGATGACCATCAAGAAGTGTAGTTTCATGAAGGAAGAATTGGTATACTTAGGATTTGTGATTTCTGTTGAAGGATTGAAGATGGACCTTGAGAAAGTGAGAGCAATTGTTGAATGGCCTACACCTGAGAGCATTGGAGAAGTTAGATCATTTTATGGATTAGCTAGTTTCTACTGGAAGTTCATCAGAAATTTTAGTTCAGTATGTAACCCTATGATAGAGACAATGAGAGGTGATAGAAAATACATTAAGTGGACATCAGAAGAAGATAAAAGTTTTTAATTGTTGAAGTAGAAAGTGACAGAGCAACCTATGTTGGCATTACTGAATTTCAATAAGGTATTTCAAGTAGACTGTGATGCAAGTGGAAATGTAATAGGAGCACTGTTAAGTCAAGAAGGTAGACATGTAGCATATTTTAGTGAGAAGTTGAATGATGCAAGTAGAAGATATTCAATTTATGTTCAAGAGTTCTATGCCATAATTCAAGCCTTGAAGAATTGGAGACATTACTTGTTTCCTAAGGATTTTGTGTTGTATACAGATTATCAAGCTTTGCAGTATTTGAACAGTCAAGGAAAGTTGAATCAGAGACATATGAGATGGGTAGAATTCATGCAGAGTTACACTTTTGTATTGAAGCATAGGAGTGGAAAATCAAACAAAGTTACAGATGCATTAAGTAGAAGAAGAAACTTGATGACAGAGATGATAGTTGAAGTCTTGGGATTTAAGGAATTGAAGAACTTGTATGAAGAAGATCTTGATTTTGTAGAACCTTGGAAATCTTGTAAAGAACTTGTTTTGATAGATAGGAGTAATTGGTTGGATTATTTCATTCAGGAGGATATGTTTTTCAAAGGAAACTAGTTATGTATACCTAGGAGTTCAATGAAAGACAATTTCATCAAAGAAAAGCACAATGGTGGATTGGCAGGACATTTTGGCATTGATAAGAAAGTGGCTTTGGTGAGTGACAATTATTTTTGGCCTTAAATACATATGGATGTTAGGAAAATTGTTCAAATTTCTAGAGTTTGTCAAGTTGCAAAAGGGAGTAGTTAGAATACTGGATTGTACAAATCTTTGACGGTACCGAAGAGACCTTGGGAATACATAAGCATGGATTTCATAATGGGATTGTCAAAGACACAGAGAGGACATGAGTCAACATTTCTAGTGGTGGACAGAGTTTCAAATATGGCACATTTCATACCTTGTAAGAAGACAACTGATGCAGTACATGTGGTTGACCTATTTTTCAAGGAGATTGTGAGATTGCATGGATTACCTAAGAGCATAATTTCAGATAGAGATATGATATTTCTTGGATACTTTTGGAAGACACTTTAGAAGAATATGAAGATAGACTTGAAGTTCAGTTCAGTATTTCACCCACAAACTGATAGACAAGTAGAGGTAGTGAATAGGAGTTTGGGTAACTTGTTGAGATGTTTGATTGGAAATAAGATAGGAAATTGGGACTTAATTCTATCACAAGCAAAGTTTGCATATAATAATTCAGTAAATAAGAGTACCGAAAGAACACCATTTGAGATTGTGATGGGAACTAACCCTAGAGGCATATCAGAGTTGAGAGACATCAGCATGGAATATAAGAGGAGTGTAGAGGCAAAAGAATTTGTAGAACACATGCAGATAGTGCATAATAAGGTGAAGAAGCATTTGGAGGAGATGAACAATAAGTATAAGGAGCAAAAAGATGAGAAGAGAAGACACAAATAATTTGTAGTTGGAGATGAAGTGATGGTGTACTTGAGAAAAGAGAGATTTCTAGTTGGGACATATAACAAGTTGAAGATGAAGAAGTTGGACCATGTACGATACTCAGAAAGTTTGATTTAGGAAATGCATATGAAGTGGAGCTACCAGAGACATTGGGTATATCACCTATTTTCAATATTGTAGATCTATATCAATATAATGAAGTAGAGTTCAGTGACAGCATTGAAGAAGACTTGAAGAAGCAGTTACCACAACAAGCACCAGAGCAAATTGAAGACATCTTGGACAACAGAATTAGATGCAGCACCAGAGGAAGACAATACAAAGAATATTTGATAAAGTGGAAAGGCAAACCGAAAGATGACTCATCTTGGATTTCTCAGGCTGAGGTAGACCATATTGGTTTTCCTCTAGCCCCAGCAAAGTGAGGGACTCACTTTTTCAACAACCCTGAATGTCTGATGCAGGAGCATCCCTAGTTCAAGAGCAATATTGCATCAACCAAAAACATTTGCATTTCAATTTGTTTTCTTTCATTTTCAGTCAGTTCAGTCAGTAGCACTTTCTATATTTTGGTCCACATTCTACCGTGGTTTCATTTTAGACCTTGTAGAGCTAGACTTAGTATCTAGACACATTCATACACATCATATCCAAAATTTAGATCAGGTACCAAAAAGATATCGCTATCAAAAGATTGACTATTTTCTCAGAACAGAGCATCCTGATAGTCTCAAATAATCAGCTAAGGGAGAAGACTTGTGGTCATCATTCAATGTTGTTTAGATTGTGGCTAACCTTCCCTGAGATTGGCACATTATTCCATTCATTTGCAGAGGAGTTCTATATGATTAGGTCTGAACTATCCATGTACACATGTTACAACTCTTCATTGGAGTTTGTAACCATCCTTGGCCAACAAGGAGGAATCTTGTGTTCCAGAGATGATATATAATCATGTAATAGATGCCTAGGAAAGTAGTTAGCATAATTTACAAGTTTGATAGTTTGAATTTCTTCTATAAAAGCGTGTCAAAGTCATATCTTGTGCATCTATTGTAACTATGGAATCAAGCCTATGAGCCCTAATTGTAAGCCTGCATGTTGCCGGCCAGTTTGTATTTCAATTCTATAATATACTAAATGATTGAATTTGCATTTTCTTTCTATCATTGAGTTGTTTTTGTTGTGTTTACTCTTGCTGCACGGTCTGGACTATTCACTTTGTGGATCCTCCTAACTGTGACTACACCATCATCACCTTCATATATGTTTTTAAGATTTTCCTAGACTTACTTTTCTGATTCACAGTGCATTACCTTGACAAACTCTAATTCTGATAGACCACACAAGATATCATTCATGGCTTTTGCATTATTTTCACTAGCCTTCTTTCCATCCTGATCCATTGGTCGAGGTGTTGGAGCTTTATAACCATTCACTACTGATTCCTAAATATCAAAACTGAGAGCCTTTTGATAAGTTCACATCCTTATGCTCCATAATGCATAATTTGTTCCATCAAACAATGGAGCTCTATTTGTGAAGAATCCTTCTTGACTAGCCATGTGTGCTCTCGAGATCTACCTTTCAGTGGCTAGACTATTTCTGAAGAAGCTCACTCTGATACCAATTGTTAAGCACACACTTATACTAAGAGGGGGGTGAATCAATATACATTAATCTTTTACATACTAAAGTTTGCTATCCACCACAACAACATTCACACAAGATCTAACAATTTATGGGAATAAAACTAAGAAGAAAGGTTGCTTGGATCTGTTGTCCAAATCTAGCCACAAAATAAAGTTCCTTTACAAAATTTGTAGGCACCAACCTATTGGAGACACCAATCCCCACTGCTAAGCACCAACTTAGCAAGAGACACCAATCTCTTCTCTTAGGAGTCATCAACCTCCAAAACAAGGTTCCACCTTCTAAATGTTGCTTCTTCAATGGATGATGGTCATTTTGATCTCTTTCATTAAAATCATCTTCTTATTTGGTCCATAATTCCCCTCTTATCATTAATCATAACATAAATATATGATCACACATGCTTGGATGATATAATTTAATGCATATTCTCTCCTTATATTCTCCTTATCCCTTCCATAAATATATCCTTCATATATCTCTTATACTCACTCATAAATACTCCATGATTGATTTATCTTTCATTGATTCCCCTCCTTGAATGATATCAATATGTATCTTATTTACTCTATCATTCTTTATTTTTATATCTCCTTGAATGATCTCCTTATATATATTATATCTTCATTTCTCTACTTAATTCTTCACCTTATTTGATCTTCTTTATATATGTATCTTATTCACTCCATTACTCCACACTTATATCTCCTTGGATGATCTCCTTATATCTTAACTTCTCAATAGTCGCACCTCTTCAAATGTCTTTGGACTATTCTTAAACTAAACTTTATTTAATTTTAATTGTGATTACTTATGTGATCTTTTGATAGTGACTAAACCTTTTCTAAGTCTCCTTCAACATACTCACAACTTCCTATGATTGTCTTCTATTTTCTTTGCTGGTGCATATTCTATATATCCTATAGACCCAAAGTCATTTTAAATCCAATTTAATCGAGGCCTTGCATCTGCAAGGTAAATTTTTTGTGTCATCCAAAAACCTCAGAGATCTTCTAAATCCTATTTTATTCTCATGTCTGCATCTAGCTAGTTGAATCTTTTCAAGTCGAAGACCATGACACTCAAAGTGGACAGAATTATATAAATTGAGGTATATAATCATCTCAAATCTATATTATGATTCTTGATACGCCTCGATCACTCCAATCTCTTTATTTAACTCATGATAATCATGCCTATCAATGTGGCTAAGTCCTAAGCATCTCGCTTTGAACTTGAGAATGTAAACATACCATGGTGTACCTTATGGAACCTGAGCTTAATGGATTAAATATGACTACAAAACCTTGTTTAATAAAGTTGATATCAAATTTCTTTAGCAATGATTGTCGAATATTTGATCTTGTTTTGTTGTTCTCCTCTATAAGTTGATTCCTTGTATTTTATGGAACTCAACTTCTCTTCTCATTTTCTCCAACTTAATTCTTACTAAATGAATATCATTGGATAGGTCTGCTCTCTTGGTTTCTATTTTTTCTCCCAATAACTTGCATTCATCAATTTCACCATATCTATTACATATATATTAAAATTCCTGGAAAACGTCATTCTGAATATCACTTCCTGTCATCTAATATTTCATCATCCTTTGGTTATCATTCATCCAAGCATTTTAGACATCATTCACTTTTACTGCAACACCACATAGATCACTATATCTACTCAATTTGTTCCCACAAACCATATGAATCCTTTATCTGATTCATGCTTTCTAAAACATCATCTAATTATGAATTATCCCATTTAATGCTAGTTTCCATGGTGCCTTTTTGCATTCAAATTTGATCTTTCTTTTAACATCAATGACAATATTTCCAACATCATGGACTATAGAAGATGTGGTAGAAGTAGAATTAATATGTTCAACATCTATCCATGGGGGATCTTTTGTGAGGTAAGATTCTTCTTTTACTAATGCATCATCTCTAGAGGAGATAGCATCAAAATGGAGATAAGGTAAAGTAATATTAATAAATGTATCAATGGTTTCATCCTCTTGTGCCGAAATATCCTTGCAAGTAGGAATAATTTTAGGAGAGGGCTCAAAATAATAGAGTGACATAGGAAGAGCTAAGTCACCATCACATGCTTGAAATGGAACATCACTTTCACAAAACTTGTGAACAAAGTTGGAAAGTGATGTAAGAAAATAAGAGGACATGTTGATTTGGAAAAATAGGAGGAGAAAGAAACAGAAAGAAGAAAGTCTTTTGTTTTCTAAATACACAAGATTAAATAATATATGAAATAGAAGTGTCTAATCAATTAAGAAACTAATCAAACACATAAAACAAGGTTGCACAAATGTAGGATACATCGAGTTCACCAAAATGTAAGATGGGAAAATATGACCTAATCAATTATTAACTAACTAGATCAATCTTCCCTATCAAACATTGGAACACAAGCCACCAATGGCTCTAAGCTTGGTTGTTGTCCTTAGAGAAGAGCCAAGCTATGTTGGTGGGTGCTTTATTCCTTTGTTGTAAATATGAGAGATTCATTCAATGACCTAGGCTAAACAAGTGATAAAATTGAGTAAGCTAATAGCATACAGGTGTTACAAAATAGATGTACAGAAACAGAAAGCAGATATGGTAAGATAATAGAGAGAGGAACCTAGCACCAAAAACTAAGGCAAAATGGGTAGGACACTAGTGCTAAGCACTAGTGTCCTGAGGTTTTGGTCTAAACTTATGTATGATGATCCTTATCACATATCCTTCCTCTTTCTATCATTATTTGATGTTGGAAACATCTTATACGATCTACATACATAAAAGAGCAAAAATGGTTGTGTTGTATAGGGGCTTGCCTCAGTCAAACCCCATGTTGGTGTTCCCACCTCCACAATAGTAGTTGTGATGATGATAGAGAGTGTGTGTTTGCGATGAATAGAAGTAAATCAATTTATAGAGATTGCAATAAACAAATATCATGAAATGGAGTTACCATGAGCATGAAACACTTTTTGGATTGATGTCACAACATGAATCCCCTACAATGAGTTGTTGGAGAAAGAACAAGCTTCCTTAAAGACCTGCAAAGGGTTTGTGCATACAACAATAGTCTTTACAAATAGAGAGCCTATAGAAAGATAGAGAGAGAGAGAGAAAGAGAGAGCTTGTTAGACAGAATCCTCCTATATCATAATGAGTGAGAGAGGGTTGTTTATATATGAATCCCAAGTACTTTTCAAGGGCCCAATTAGGTTGAGGCCAACAAGGTGCATCACTCAAGTCAAAAAAAGGATGACATTGAAATAATATCTTTCAGAGCTAAACTGATAAGACACTAGCGCCCAATTCTAGTGTCCTAGTGGAATTTGTTCTTGAAGTGCTAGTTGACAAGGGACTTAACCTTGTTTCTCATAAAAGTAGTGAAATATGCATATATTAAGCAAAGACAAACATACATGCTAAACCAAGTGCCAAACCTAGTGTGAAATTATAAGCAGTGACAATTTTTGACACAACAATAACCAACGTGCACCAAAGATCCCTTGCAGCATCCTTGGAATCAATAATTCCTCACATGGATTCCATTAATGGCCAAACTAACAAATGGTCATATTATAGGAATAATTTAGAACAATTTTATCCTAGAAAATTGTCATACAAACAAGTGAAAGATAAAAAAAATTGAAATTTGATCTGTGTACCTTGTTTATTGATCCAAGAACTAATGAGCCACTACATTGGAGTTTCAAGAGATTCCCTATTCATTGGTGCCAAGACCAAGAAATAGATCAAAATTTTTGGGATAGGTGGTGGATGGCTTTTTATGATCTTCCATGCAATAATAATGAGGTGCCACAATATTTCTTGGGGAAACTCTATTATGAGTTCATCCTTAATGATATTCCAAATTATTTTGACATGCAAAATTTTGAGGGAAAAGGTAAAGGCTCTACATAGGATAGGGAGGGTGTACATCCTACCTAGGACAAACTAGTGAGACCCTTAGCCAAGCCATCTTTTTAGCATGTCACAGTCCCTTCCGCTATCAAGGAGAGTGTTGACGTGGAGACACTGCAATCTGTCAATTCCCTCATGCAGACCTTACTACAACATAGTAGGCATCTTTCATAGGCTGGTGAGGGCAAGGCTAGTAAGTGTCAATGCTCCCCACACATTTGTCTTTCTTGTGGAGCTCTTTGTGATTATGGGTATGAGGATGCTCCATAGTTTCAAGAGTATGCCACACAAGGCCAAGACTAGTACACTTCCATATTAGATAATATGGTAATAATAGATGAATTGTTGGATAGGACCTTTCATATTGATGCACAGGTAATTTTCAATAAGGTTATGCAATTTATTATATTTCCTTCTAAAATCTATAATTAACTATATTAATATATTATAATTCAAAATTAATGTAAAGAATTGTATGTCCTATGAAATTCCAAGGTCAAAGTACTCACCTACATCTATCAGTCATCCAATTCAAGGTTATGAGGTAATGTCAAGTCCATAGGTATGTAATTTGTAACAAAATAGTAAATATAATGCATGTAAATTTTTCTATCATATATCAATGGTAATCTTAAAATGATAGTTTCATGATGAACAGGTGGATATTAAACCTCCAAAATCACGAGTTTTTGATGGGGGTAGTCATATATATCAAGTTTCACTAAGTTAAATTTTACTATTTTTAATCATTATGCATTTAAATAATGTTATCTAGATTTTGGTCAAATAACGTTGTTATATTTTTAGTTGATGACATCAATTCAAACTCCTAATATTTGTGACACAACATAGGTGGGTATTGTTGAACCTATTTTGTCTTCAATGCCTTTGATGGAGGTATGATCCAATAATGTAAGTGTCATTATGTATTTCTTGTTTTATCTCACATAATTAAATGTAAATAAATTATATTAATCTTTACTTTAATTTATTTCTTCATGCTTCTCATAGGAGGTCACAACTCTAGTTTGTGCACCTACAGATGAAGAGAGGGAATGGATGATTGAGAGGGATCATTAGTTTATGATAAATGATTGACTACTTATGTTATTGTATATTTATTTTTTTCTATATTAATGTGTATATTTTTCAATTGTATTAATAGGTGGAGATCTAAAGAACTTTTGAGAGGAGGTCCAATTGACATATTAGAGAGTAGGAATCATTGATTACTTTTTCACCTTTATGACAGATCAAGGGTCATAGATTGTTTGATAACACTCCATAGGAATTTCTATGTTATGGCATTTTGTTGTATGCCTATATAGCTTTGTACACATACATTTCTATTTTACTGATGTATATCATTGTATGCCTATATGGTTTTGTTTATACATTCATCGTATTCATGACATTGTATATACAATATATGGTATTTTCATGACATTATGTATATGACATTTTACATTACATATATGATGATCAATTATGGTTATAGATGTTGCCATATGTATTATTTCTATATGATACCATCAGATTTTAGACATAGATATACAATGATATACATTGAATCATGACTTGTGTCATGTCATATTATCATTTCATTTTATTATGAGTTTATTTGGGTGAGTGTGAATAGTCTTAACATGAGTATGTTTGTCATTTTTGTCAAAAGTAAGAGTGTATTGACTCATACCCATGAATGGTATGAACTTACCTAAGAAGGGTTTAATTCTACATAGGAAAGATAATGTCTCATGTTTAAAAGTTTTGATATTGCCTACATGTTCTTCAATATTTCCAAGAACCTTTCTTGAAAATGTACAAGCACGTTTGGATCCATGTTTAATATATCTTAGCAAGGAGGGGTGATAATTGAACATATGAATAGGCCCCTAATGTTTTGGAATAAAGTTATTAAATAAAACATTATTAATTTTATATGGAAACCAAGGTAGTGGTAAGACAAGATTTTAGGAATTTCCCCTCATTGAAATGCATAAGTGGTTCCATGAAAACCTCCAAATCACACTTGTAACACATTTTTACTCAAATAAGTTGTCATACACAACCTTTTCTTCCATAAAACAATCTCCATTAGGAACTCATAGCCATACTTGCAACCATAAGACAAGTTGCCTACAGTAACAAATCAAGAGGACGAAGCTCTATCATAGCAATAATAATATTTGCAAATTGGGCATATGCTTCACAATTTGTCTTCATTCATCCTTTATATTTTTCAAGACTTTCCACCCTTTGATATCTTCTTGTTTTAGTACTTGTAGGTACAATAGTAAGGTACAAGTATGATGTTTTAGGATCAAGGAGCCTCCATGGTATATCGACATCAACCTATCTTGATTAGCCACCCTTTACCTACAATTAAAAGATAACAACATATCAAATTTCATCAATATGTCATTCCAAGTAGAAATCTAATAAAATAAAAGCTTCAGATCTAAAAAATTTTATTCTACCTAATCCTAGATCTAAGAGACCTGACTATAATACATCCCTTTCCAAGTGTCTATTAGGGTGGTTTTGATGTCCTTATATCTAAATTATAGACAAGTTAGGTGTTGCCATCAGCAACCCCACCTAATTTGTCTCCTCATCTCTTGATCATTCACCTCATGTTCATCATATTTATTTTTTCTTCTTTTGGTAATACACCTTAAGGTCTAAGACATTTTTAATGCTAGTTCAAGAAGCATTCTCCTATACCATTCAATTATTAATCATTTTGCATATCACTATCTTCCAAACCTTGGGATTATCTCAGGACTATATAGCAACCTTTTGGCCTTTTTAGGATAGTGTTCCTTATTAGGATCATAACAGGGCAACTTTACTCATCAATTAGCAACATATAGGCCTATCTATGACTAGTTAGGATGATATGTTCCTGACAATTTTTTTAGCTATCATATCAACTAGCTATCCATGGCCTCTTCGAACATTGGTATGACTATCTTCATAAAACATTACAGTCATTAGATTGTTTGTTTGTGACTAAATGGAAAGAAAGTTATGGGTTAATCCTCTATCAACATGACAATTTAACTCTTTAACTATATGATTATGTAAGGATTTTAAAGACTATCCCAAGAGCTTATTAACTAATTTTTAGACCTCATGACAACATTTTGGCCCCTTAACTATCATTTAAGATAGTCTCTTTCTCAAGATATGACAACAATCATGTCATCTCTTAATGTGAGAGGATTGTATAGGTGCATTAAAGACTATCTCTTTTGAGCATGGTAGTCCATGGGAAGCAAATTGTGTGTTCTATCTTCCATTGTATCATAATCGATATGGTATAATCATGATTACTTTGCACAACTTGTCCTTGCTCCACAAGTAATTGCATTATGACAATCCTTAATGGTTATAAGTGTTAAATGTTATTAAATTTATCTTTAGGACTGTCCTAACCTTATTTGGCATTATTTTCAAATATTTTTGATAAACTAAAGTTTATATAAAGGGATAATTCATGTGATAACATCATTAATGAGGACCTATATGCATAATTATATAGATGCATAATTTTATAGATAAGGGATTTTAATTAACTTCAAATGTATTAAATATGATGCTTTTATTGTCAAGAAACTTGGGACAATCGTCTAAACATCATAAAATGATGTAATGTGTCATCAAACTATGAAGAAGATTAGGGTTACAAGACTATTTTCTGCTATTATAGTCATGTAGGACTATCACTAGTCTATATGCAACCCATTACTAAGGGGATCATCATGAAAGGAGGATTATGATCCAAGGGAGTTATAAGGTTATCAAACACTAAAATGGAGTAATTTTTTTTTTTAGGACTATCACAGTCCGTATAACAATCCACTTTTCTCATGGACAATCATGAATATTTCCAATATCTTACTTAAGTTGAGTTTGTTTTTGTCATGGATGTTAAGAGTGAACAAATGTAAGTTGTCTTCAATTTTGTCATGTTGTCTTTGGATTTGATGAACATGGAGATTTGATGGGAAATGAGATGAAGACTATGGTGTTTGGATGATAAAAATTATATTGAAGTCTTGAGAAATGAAGGATTTAATGTTGCATTGAGGGCTATCCCAGAAAGTTGTCAAATTGCATAAAGTTGTCCTTATAGGTGAAATGAGGTAAATCTTATTTTGAGACATAGCCACAAAATTTGGAGACCTAAGACATCATTATACATATGTTAGACACATTTTCTCAGTTATTTAAGAATTGAAACAATTAGAAATACCCTAAAAACATTTTTGGAAACATGTTGACAACTTTTTGTAACTTTTTGGAAATGTGATGAAACTTTCAAAAAGGTACCTAGACTAAAAGTAAAAATGATTGGACATATGAAAGCACATCCTAAGAAGGTAAAACCAAGTGATTTTTCATCTAGAACACCTGATTTCATAAAAATGACAAAAGTATCCATTAGCAATTTTTTTCTCTTAGGTCTCTTAAGAGACTTTGTCAGAACCTTGTGGCCCAAATACATTGGGACACTTGGGGAATGAAATGAGACCTCCTCTAGCATTCACCCACACACCATAAGTGTTGGCATATTCAATTTGGCCCCACGAGGTGAAGAACATAAAATATGGCTTTTGATAGCATTACACTGAATGTCACTAAGGCATTTTCCAAGAATGCATATATTGTTGGTATGAGTTGAAAAAACTAAGAGAGGTTATTGTGGAGGGAAACAACATTTATTTTTAGGTTTAAACAAAACATTCCTAGGTTCCACAGACTCTAATAACCACTCCATCAAATTTTAGTCATTTTTTATTCTCTGGTCTCTTAAGAGACATAGTTGAAACCCTATAGCCCGAAAGGATTGAGACACTTTAGGAATGAAATGGAGCCTCATCTAGAATTCACCCACCCACCCTGATGTAATGACATAATTGGTTCAACCCCATGAGGTGAAGAACATAAAATATGGCTCTTGGAAACATTACATTGAATGCCACTGAGGTATTTTCCAATAATGCAAATGTTGTTGACATAGTCAAACAATTTTGAGTTGACAAAAACTGAGAGAGGTTATTGTGGAGGGACCCAACATTTAGTTTTAAGTCTAAACTAAAAATTCCTCAGTACCATGGAATCTGAGATATGCTATGTCAAATTTTGGTAGTTTTTTTCTCTTAGGTCTCTTAAGAGACTTTGCTGGAACCCTGTAACCCAAAAGGATTGGGACACTTGGGTAATTAAATGAGGCCTCCTCTAGAATTTACCCACCCACCTCAATGTTTTGGCCTAGTTATTTCAACCCCATGAGGTGAAGAACATAAAATATGGCTCTTGACAACATTATGTTAAACACAAATGATGCATTTGCAAGAATGCATCTGTTGTTGGCATAGTCAAACAATTTTGAGTTGACAAAAACTAAGAGAGGTTATTTTGGATGGACCTAACATCTAGTTGTAGGTCAAAATGAAACATTCCTAGGTACCATGGATTCTAAGAACTGATCCATCAAAGATTGGTAGTTTTTGGCTCTTAGGTCTCTTAAGAGACTTTGTCAGAACCTTGTAGTCTGGAAGGATTGGGATGCTTGGAAAGTGAAATGGGGCCTCCTATAGTATTCACCCACCCACCCTATTTTTTTTGTACTATCAGTTCATCCCCACGAGGTGAAAAACGTAAAATATGGCTCTTGGTAACATTATGTTAAACATAAATGACTCAATTTGCAAGAATACATTTGTTGTTGGCATTGTCAAATGGTTTCGAGTTGATAGAAATTGAGAGAGATTATTGTGAAGGGACCTGAAATATATATTTAGATTGAAATGAGAAACATTCTTAGGTGCCACAAATTTTGAGAATTACTCCGTCAAAGATTGGTTATTTTTGGCTCTTAGGTCTCTTAAGATACTTTTCTAGAACCCTATAGTCCAAAAGGATTGGGACACTTGGGAAATGACATAGGGCCTCCTCTAGCATCCACCCACCCACCTGAATGTGTTGGAATATTCAATTTGGCCCCACAACGTAAAGAACATAAAATATGGATCTTGGCAACATTATGTTGAATGTAAATGATGCATTTTGCAAGATGCGTCCATTGTTGGCATGCTCAAATAGTTTCAAGTTGACAAAAACTGAGAAAGGTTATTATGGAGGGACCCAACATCTAGTTGGAGGTCAAAACAAAACATTCCTATATGCCACAGATTCTGAGAACCACTCCGTCAAAGATTGACATTTTTTAGCTCTTAGGTCTCTTAAGAGACTTTATCAGAACCCTGTAGCCTAAAAGGATTGAGACACTTGGTGAAATAAATGGGGCATCCTATGCCATTAAACAACCCACCCTAATGATTTTGTGTAGTTAGTTCAACCCCACAAGGTGAAGAATGTAAAACATGGCTCTTTACAACATTATGTTGAACGTAAATGACACAGTTTGCAAGAATGCATTCATTGTTGGCATGGTCAAATAGTTTTGAGTTGAAAAAAACTAAGAGAGGTTATTGTGGAGGGACCCAACATCCATTTTTAGGTTGAAATGAAACATTCCTAAGTGCCATGGATTCTAAGAACTGCTCCATCAAAGATTGGCAATTTTTGGCTCTTAGGTCTCTTAACAGACTATGCTAGAACCACTCTTGTCACGTCTCATTTTTATGGACTATAAAATTATTCTAGATTAGTGAACATTTATGATGATTGTTTTACTTTGAGTAAATTCCACGTGTGTGAAAGTAATTATCATGAAGTTATATTTGTCTAAATTGGAAAGTTGTTTTAAATATTAAATATTATCTATGTGATTATAATGTTTTGCTTCGGCTATGTTTTGGGGAACTAACCTATTGACGTTGATTTAAGTGTGAATGAATGTAGGTACTCGTCAAACACAAGAACATCGTTGAGGTAGAGATGTTCTAGCCACTTGGCAAGAACTGTTTGGGATGGTTATCCCTAATGCACTCACACACTCACATAGTCTCATATTGCATATTCAAATGGTTTATCATGCATTATTGTATGGATATTAAATATGATTAATGGTTAGATACTTAGAAATATTGTGTTTTAATTGCTACAATAAGTCTATTTCAAATGTATGATTTAGTCATAAGTATTAATGTTTTTTTATTTATATTTAAAATTGTGTGTTTTATATTATTTAATAATAAATAAATAATGCTTTCCTATTTATATAAATGTTATTGTTTGGAAGACAATATCTAAATTAGACTTAAATCAAATATATTTAAATTACAATATGTATATAATTTTAATATTATTTTATATACTTCTTGTTTTGATTTAAGTGATTATGTTATTTTGAAAATAAATAGAATATATTAATAATACTTAGTATATTTAGAAATCTAAATAAAAGAATTAAAAGGATATTTTATGCCATGCAAGCAACAAGAATAAATAAGTTATTCTATTTAATTTTATTTGGAGGCTTTGAAAAGCCAAATTTCATGCAAACTAAAAGATGAACTTCAGTTATCAAAAGAAACCAAAAACCTAAATATGGAATGCCAAAAATAAGAGGAAGATTGGAATAAAAGAAAAAGGCTCTCGGTAGAGAAAGATAACATGATTTGCAGTAGATAAAGGATAGACTATTATTTTCTGGGAAAAATGATAGGAGAAGAGTGGAATTGGAGTGATAGGAAGCAAAGAGGACCAATGTTAGGAGAGAAGAAAGATCGTTGCTAGGCAGAATTCAACTTAGAGAATAGTGTATTAAACTGAGTATTTTATCTTAGTTTTCCTTGCATAAAATTGTTGTGTAATATTTTAAGTTCTGATCTGCTATTGATTCCTGTTTGGTCTGGTTTTTAAACCTCTGTCTCCAGCCTTCTTTCCTCTGCATTTAGATTGTGATCAACTTCTTTCTATAGGAGTTAGCTCTTATTTTCTTGCTTGACCTGCCTTGTATCATATCCCTATTGCTAGCAGACTTACCTCTGTAATATGCTTTTAGATCGGCCTCTTCCTTGTCTAGCATCAACCTTAGTGATTCTTTGGCCTATTTATTGTTTGGGGCAATATGATTTGGAGTGCCCTGGCAGTAGGTAATGGCCTACTATTTGATTGCCTTTAAAAATTAGTTTTATAAACTGTTAAAACTACCCTTTGATCGTTGAATGTAATAGCACATGCCTGCATATTTTTGTCTCTCTACTTTTGTTTGAAGAACAACCTATTCTTCTTGAAGGTTGTCGGCTTGCTAAGCATTAGACTACAAAATAAATAATATTTCTTGTAGCTGTTATTTCCTAGTTCCTTTCATAGAATTCTTTTGCAAACCTATTGTAGTATGTTTACTATTCTTGTTGTTCGTGCAACAATTTAGGACAGATGTGTAGCATGATAAAATATAATTTTTTAAGCATCTTGTTAATTATTCTATCACAGTCTATTTTCTTTGTTATATCAGATATTTTCTTATCATGTAGCCTCATTAATGTTTCCATAGTTTGTTCTCTCACTGTTGTCATTTTAAGCAATTCCTGTAGCTTGATTTATATCTTCTATAGCTTGACTGTTAATACTTCTTGTAGCTGATTTATAGATATCTGTAGTTATATA
This sequence comes from Cunninghamia lanceolata, assembly GCA_027924645.1. NCBI lineage: Eukaryota > Viridiplantae > Streptophyta > Pinopsida > Cupressales > Cupressaceae > Cunninghamia > Cunninghamia lanceolata. The sequence continues at coordinate 5,490,689 of BSBN01001126.1, forward strand.
TAAAATTTATGTAGCTTCTTTATAAACTCTTAAAATAGTTAGATTATGAATCAGAGCTGAGTTAGTGTATTTTTAGATTATCATCTATGCTTATTTAATGCTGAAACTAGTCTTAAACTCTTATTTAAAGACTCTCTAAATTGTTAAATCATAAAATGATATTGGATGGAAGGAGTTAAACAATAGATTCTTCAACCTTTTAGACAACAACTTATAGTTAAAGATTATAACCAGATTATAGAAACTATATTTATAATTACATGAATGAATGAATGATGTTCTTCTTATTGCTTGTAGAAAGTGTGTTTTCTAAGTCGTGCTTTGGGAAGGGAATTAGAGATGGTCTATAGGTGAATATGGATCATTATTTTCCTTTCTTTTTAAGTTTATTATATTATTGGGGAAATAAAGTAGATTTTTATCTAGGAATGTGTTTGGGTTACTTTTAGGCTAGGATGTTGAATGTGGATTATCAGAGATGGCTTTTCCTCTTTTCAGGAATTGAACTGGTTACTATTTGATTTAAATGTTTAGATCTAAATGAGCTGTCATTGAAAAAAATGAATATTTTGTCTAGCAAAATTTATTGATATATATCTCTACCACATCCTATTGTGAGACAATTTGCATTTCATTATTTAGAATTGCACATTAGACATCAGGTTACATCAGGTGTTCCCACCTACCAGTTGTTCCAGGTAGCTAGACATTTCATGCAAGGCCAATTTTCCTTCATGTCATGAAGGGATCCAAGGAAGTGTAATTGCTTCTTGGTTGGGTGGACAAGCACCTGAGCCATATTCCCATCTCTCGGCTAGCAAGAGAACCATTTTGGGTTCATGGTGATTGGAGAGTGTTTTGATTTATTATACTTGTACAAATTTATTGTAACTTGTAATTGGATGTATTAAGGTATGAGAGCCTATGGACTTTGTATATTATATTATAGTGCTATCACCTAGATTGAGCATGAGACTTTTTGTAGGATTTAATGACTTTTATTGATTCATACTTATGAGATTTATCTTTTACTTGTGAAGTTGTAATTAAGCGGATTAATTACTTCATTTTACTTTTGTTACTTGTGATGTTGTAATTAAATGGATTATTTACTTCGTTTTAATTTTGTGATGGTTTGAGTGTTTTACATATTGTATCAAAGCTCTAGGTTTAACACTAGGGCCTCTTTTGGGACTATTATGCTAAATTGCAAACTTGATGCAGATTATTCATCATGAATACTAGAAACACTGATCATAGTGGAGGATCAAGAGTGGTCAAAATAGAAGAAACGTGTAGGTGCAGATATTGGTCAAAATATAATGAATCGTGGAGATGCTAATAATGAACAAGATGGAAGATTGGACTGTATTCTTGCTCTCTTGACCCAACAGGATACAAGAATGACTGCTCTTGAGCAGGAGATCAGAGGGAATAATAGAGAGCAGAATGCTAATGGAAACCCAGGGGGTACTAATGTGAATGAGAACCCAAGGGCTAAGGCATAGAATGAGAAGCTGAGGATAGAAGTCTAAGTTCCTAAGGTTGGAGTTAATGCTAATAATCACGTAAGGATTGCAAAGGAGTTGGGAAAAGACTTCAATAAGGTCTCACCACCTAAATTTGATGGAAAGATAATTAGAGATGGAACTAAAGCGTGGATCATAGAAATGGAGAAATACTTTGGGCTCTGAAACCTTTCAGATCACACGAAGGCAATGTGGGCATCATATCAGTTGACTGGTGAAGCAGAAATGTGGTGGGATAATGAAAAGGCAGATAAGAAATTGTTACATGGAGAAATAACTTGGGAAATTTTCCTTTATCTTTTTAGGAAAAGATGGTTACCATAGCTCTTCTTTGACAAGAAGATGACAGAGTTTCATAATTTGGTTCAAGGAGGAATGTCTGTAACTAGTTATTAGGAGAGGTTCTTGCATCTACTTAAGTATGTTCCACAGTACCAGACAGATGAGAGATTTTAGATCAAGAAGTTTAGGCTTAAGGCCCCAGATTGGAGCAGAGGTAGACATTCACAATCCACTCACCATGGATGCAATTTTTGAGAAAGCAATTAAACAAGAGCAGAAGGTACAACAAGTAGCTAATTAACATAAGCATAGAGATGTGAAGTTTTCCAATAAGAGACCTTGAAATAATCAGCAGAACTACCAACATAATTATAATCAGAATAACAATCAAGGTAATGGTAATCAACAGATCAGGAATTTGAAGAGGGGTAATAACTCTCAGGATGGAAATGGTGGAAACTAGCATGGAGGCAACAAAAGAGTTGGCTATAATAACTGAAACAAAAACCAAAGGGAAATGACTGAAGAACCAAAAGCACCTAAGGGTGGATGCTATGTTTGTGGAGGAGAGCATTATGCTAATTCATGTCCCTAGAGATCAACGGGAAGAGGAAATAGAAATCAGCAAGGAGAACCACAACATCAAATACATTCTGCAATGAATAATCGGCAAGCTGACTTTTAGGCAGCACCTATTCAGTTTCAAGGTAAGCTCTATGGACTACCTATTTCTATTTTGATTGATACTGGTGCCATAGAATGTTTTGTAGATCCTCAAGTAGTATCTACATTATCTATTAGACCTAGGCATATGGAAAACTCTTGGATGGTACAATATGGAAATAGAGCAGAAAAGAGAGTAGACTCATGTCTAGCATGCAATGAGTTAGAGCTTCCAAGTTTTCAGACGCAAGTTAATCTATTGTTGGTAGGTGGCGACTGATCAGGAAAGTACTGTACACTAGCCATGTATCCTCGCCGGGGTTCGAGGCCAGGCCGGGCCCCGAGCGGGGGTTCGGGGGCGGCAGCCCCCGAGAAATGGGGGTTCGGGGGCGGTAGCCCCTGAGAAAATTTTTTTAGGGCCGACTTAAAAAATCCTATTTTTTATGACCGACATAAGAAAACCCTAATTTTTGTAACCGACAAAAAGGCTTGATAAAAAGCGGCCAAAGGTTAGGGTTTGAGTATTGTATTGTAGCATTTGTAGCAATATTGAGTTGCAGGGATTGCTGATTGTAATCGGTTTGATTTACTGGATAATAATATTGGACTCTCTGTTTGGTGGATGTAGCCCAAGTTTGGGTGAACCACGTTAAATCTTGTCTCTCGCTGTTATTAATTCTGTGTATTTCCATTTCTCTATTTAATCTTTATTTGCATTTAATTGATATCTTCTGCCGGCTAACCCTAACAAGTGGTATCAGAGCGGGTTGTGTTCGATTATCATCTGCAGGAAAGCCTCACGGTTGAGTGGGAGCAATGGCAGACGAGGGTAAAATGAAGGTTGATAAATTCAATGGGCAGAACTATCAGTTATGGAAGATGCAGATGGAAGATTACCTCTATCAAAAGGATTTATGGAGGCCGTTGGAAGGAGTAGCCAAGAAACCGGCAACAATGTCTGATGAGGATTGGAATCTTCTTGACAGAAAGGCACTGGGAACCATTCGGTTGTGCCTGGCACCATCGGTGGCATTCAAGATAACGGAAGTGAAGACAACAGATGGTCTGATGAAATCTTTGGCTAAATTGTATGAAAAACCCTCAGCCTCAAATAAGGTATTTCTCATGAAGCAGTTGTTTAATTTGAAAATGGTTGAAGGTGGATCTGTGACAGGTCATTTAAATGAATTTAATATGATTGTCAGTCAATTGACTTCTGTAAATGTAAAATTTGATGAAGAAGTTAGAGCTCTCTTGATATTATGTTCATTGCCTGAAAGCTGGGATAGTTTGGTAATGGCGGTTAGTAACTCTGTTTCTGGTTCAAATACCCTAAAATTTGATGATGTTGTTGGTGTTATTCTGAGTGAGGAAATTCGTAAGAAAAGCTCAGGTGGATCCAAATCAGGCAGTGTTTTGAACGCAGAAAGCAGGGGTAGATCAAAGGAGAGAGGAAAAGGTTCTGGAGGTCATGGGAAGTCATGAGGAAAATCAAAGGACAAAAGATCCCAAACCAGAGGACAGAAGGATTGCTGGTACTGTGGAGAACCAGGTCATCTGAAGAAAGATTGCTGGTCTCAGAAAAATAAAGGAGACAAACAAGAAGGCAATAAGGAAGCAAATGTGGTAAGCAATAAGTCTGAAGATGATGCTTTGATTCTTTCCCTAGATAATGCTAATGATTCATGGGTTTTAGATTCAGGGGCCTCATTTCATGCTACGCCCCATAGAAGTTATTTCCTTGATTATGTCCAAAGGGATTTTGGGCTGGTTTATTTGGGAGATAATGAACCATGTCAGATTGTTGGAAAGGGAAGAATCAAGATTAAGTTGCAGAATGGGAATCATTGGCTACTACAAGAGGTGAGGCATGTTCCAAGGCTCAGTAGGAATTTAATTTTAGTAGGGCAACTAACTGAACAAGGTTGCACTGTTACATTTACTGATAAAAATTGGAAGGTTTCAAAAGGTGCCTTAGTAGTAGCAAAAGGTGTAAAAGTAGGCACCTTATATCTTTGTATAGGTCATACTGTTCCTTCTACTTTAGATTTTATAGAGGAAAAACAAACAGGTTTAGGAACAGTTGCTGTAGGTTTGCAGGAAGAGACTGGAAAAGTTGCTGCAGGTTCTGAAACAACACTGTGGCATAATAGACTTGGGCATATGAGTGAAAAAGGTATGAAGGTACTTCATTCTAAGAAAGTTTTACCAGGTCTGAAATGTATTAATATGGATTTCTGTGAAAGTTGTGTGTATGGAAAACAAAAGAGAGTCAATTTTCTCAGAGATGGGAAGCAAAAGAAAAATGAAAAGTTGGAGCTTGTGCATACGATGTATGGGGACCAGCTCAGGTATCTTCTTTTAGTGGCTCTCGGTATTATGTTACATTCATAGATGATGCAACTAGGAAGGTCTAGATTTATTTCCTTAGACAGAAATCTGATGTATTTGAAACATTTAAGAAATGGAAAAGCTTGGTTGAAAATGAGACAGGTAAAAGATTAAAATGTCTCAGATCTGATAATGGCGGTGAGTATTGCAGCAAAGAATTTGAAGACTATTGTTCCTTTAATGGAATTCATAGGCAGAAAATGGTTCCAGGGACTCCACAGGAAAATGGAGTGGCTGAACGCATGAATAGGACAATAATGGAGCGTGCAAGGACCATGAGATTGCATGCTAGACTACCTTTAAACATGTGGGCAGAGGCTGTCAACACTGCTGTATATTTAATTAACAGAGGTCCTTCAGTTCCTTTGGGCTGTGGTATTCCAGAGGAAGCATGGACTGACAAGAAGGTGAGTTATTCTTTTCTGAAAACCTTTGGCTGTGAAGCATTTGCACATATAGATTCTGAAAATAGAACCAAGCTGGATGCGAAATCAAAAAAATGTACCTTCGTTGGATATGGCCTTGATGAATTTGGTTATAGGCTTTGGGATTTTGAAAATCAGAAAATTGTGAGAAGTAGGGATGTTATATTCAATGAGAAGGTGTTGTACAAAGATTAGTTGCAGCAGCATGAGAAGAAAGAAAAGGATTATGTGGTGCTGGATGATACTCCAAATAGTGATGTTCCAGTGGCTCCTCATGCTCCGCAACAGCAACCAGAAATACCACAAACTCCAGTGAATGTTAGACAGTCAACAAGGATAAGTAGACCTCTTGAAAGGTTTTCTCCCTCTTTGTATTCTATTTTGTTAACAGATGCTAGTGAACCAGAAGGGTATGATGAAGCTATGCAGGTGAATACACAAGTTCAGTGGGAGCTTGCCATGCAAGAAGAAATGGACTCCTTGCTGAAAAATCAGACTTGGGAATTATGTAAGTTACCTGTAGGTAAAAAGGCTTTACCAAACAAATGGGTTTACAGGCTGAAAGAGGAAGATGGAGGTAAGACACGATTTAAGGCCAGGTTAGTTGTAAAAGGATTTGCACAGAAATAGGGCATTGATTTTGATGAGATATTTTCTCCAATTGTCAAGATGGCTTCTATTCGTACTGTTTTAAGTATTATGGCTGCTGAAGATTTGCATTTGGAACAACTAGATGTGAAAACTGCCTTTCTCCATGGTGATTTGGAGGAGGAGATATACATGGCACAACCACAGGGATTTGAGGTCAAAGGTAAGGAGAAACAAGTGTGCAGATTAAAGAAAAGCTTGTATGGCCTGAAACAAGCACCTCGGCAATGGTATTTGAAATTTGATAGTTTTATGGCTGAGCAAGGCTATAGTAGGTGTAATTCTGACCATTGTGTTTATTTTAAGAGGTTGGATAATGACAACTACATCATTTTATGTTTATATGTTGATGACATGCTTGTAGCTGGGTCTAACATGGATCACATCAGAGAGTTAAAACATCAGTTATCACAGTCATTTGATATGAAGGATTTGGGGGCAGCAAAACAAATCCTTGGTATGAAAATTTGCAGAGATAGGAAGAACAGAAAATTGACTCTATCTCAGGCTGCTTATGTTGAAAAGGTGTTGCAGAGATTCCATATGGACAATGCCAAAGCTGTCAGTACACCTTTGCCTAGTCATTTGAAATTGACTAAGGAGATGTGTCCAAAGACACAAGAGGAGGAAGAGAAAATGTCCAAGATACCCTATGCTTCAGTTGTAGGAAGTTTAATGTATGCCATGGTATGCACAAGACTGGATATTGCACATGCTGTCGGAGTCGTTAGTAGGTATATGAGTCATCCCAGATTTGAGCATTGGAATGCGGTCAAATGGATTCTCAGATATTTGAGAGGTACATCTAATAAACACTTATGTTTTGGGGGCTCTAATACTGATTTAGCAGGTTATGTAGACTCAGATTTGGCAGGGGATATTGATACCAGGTGGAGTACTACAGGTTATGTCTTTACTATAGGTGGAACATCAGTGAGTTGGATTTCTAGGTTGCAAAAGGTGGTTACTTTATCCACCACAGAGGCAGAATATGTCGCTGCAACAGAGGCAAGCAAGGAGATGATATGGCTACAATCTTTCATGGAAGAATTGGGTAAACAACAGGCTAACAGTTCTTTGTATACAGACAGTCAGAGTGCCATACATCTTGCAAAGAATTCTGCCTTTCATTCAAAGACCAAACACATACAGTTGAGGTATCACTTTATTCGGTCGGTGTTGGATAATGGACAGTTAAGGCTGGAAAAGATACATACCAATGAAAATCCAGCGGATATGTTTACAAAGGCAGTGACAAGGGAGAAGCTGAGCTCCTCTTCAGCTTCGATTGGTCTTCTAGACTGAACACAATAAAAATTGAACAGTAGAGTCCAGGGTGCTTATTTCCAGTGGGAGCTGCATGCGTAGCGGTGTCGTCCAGGATCAGTCTCCAAGTGGGAGATTGTTTTGGTGTGGAGCCTGATCAGTCTCCAAGTGGGAGATTGTTGGTAGGTGGCGACTGATCAGGAAAGTACTATACACTAGCCATGTATCCTCGCCGGGGTTCGGGGCCGGGTCGGGCCCCGAGCGGGGGTTTGGGGGCGGTAGCCCCTGAGAAATGGGGGTTCGGGGGTGGTAGCGCCCGAGAAAAAATTTTTTAGGGCCGACTTAAAAAATCCTATTTTTTATGACCGACATAAGAAAACCCTAATTTTTGTAACTGACAAAAAGGCTTGATAAAAAGTGGCCAAGGGTTAGGGTTTGAGTATTGTATTGTAGCATTTGCAGCGGTATTGAGTTGCAGGGATTGTTGATTGTAATCAGTTTGATTTACTGGATAATAATATTGGACTCTCTGTTTGGTGGATGTAGCCCGAGTTTGGGTGAGCCACGTTAAATCTTGTCTCTCGCTGTTATTAATTCTGTGTATTTCCATTTCTCTGTTTAATCTTTATTTGCATTTAATTGATATCTTCTGCCGGCTAACCCTAACATCTATATGTAGCACCTTTAGGGTCTTATGATGTAATTTTGGGAATCAACTAGTTAGCTAAACATAAGTCTCTAGTAAACTGTGAAGACAAAGTTGTTAGATGTTTGGATGACCTAGGAAATCAAGTGGAAATTAATGGATCTAAGAGACCTTTAGAGCTTAGACAAATCTTGGCTATGCAACTGAAGAATACCAAGAGGAAAGGGTGTGTCATTTATGTCGTCTAAGTAAAGGACCTTGACAAAGAAGAACAAGTATTCAATGACTACCCAATCCTTAGAGATTTTCAAGATGTATTCCCTATGGAGTTGACAGAGTTACCACTGAAGAGAGAATTTGACTTCTCAATTGAATTGCTACCAGGGACTGAGCCTCAATCTAAGCCACCCTACAGGATGACTACTACAGAATTGTATGAGCTTAAAGCACAATTACAGGAGTTACTAAATCAAGGGTTCATTAGACCTAGTGTGTCACCATGGGGCGCACTGGTTATCTTTGTAAATAAGAAGGATGGTACTTTGAGGTTATACATTGATTATAGGATGATCAACAAAGATACTATAAAGAATAAGTATCCACTTCAAAGAATAGATGAGCTCTTTGATCAGATGAAAGGAGCTACGGTGTTCTCAAAGATAGACCTTAGATCCAGCTATCACCAGTTGTGGATTAAGGATGAGAACATCTCTAAAATAGCTTTTAGGACTCGATATGGTCACTACAAGTTCACAGTGATACCATTTGGGTTGACTAATGCTCCAACGGCCTTCATGAATTTGATGAATAGTGTTTTCAAAGATTGTTTAGATGATTTTGTGTTGATCTTCCTTGATGACATATTGATATACTCTAAATTAGTGGAAGAGCACGAAAGGCATTTGAGGATATTCTTATAGTTATTGAGAGAGAAAAAGCTTTATGGTAAACTATATAAGTGTACATTATTTTAGGATAAAGTGCATTATCTTGGTCATGTGATCTCAGCAGAAGGGATTGAAGTTGATCCTGAGAAGATTAAGGTGATAACAGAATGGCCTGCACCGCAGAGTGTGACAGAATTCAAAAGTTTTATGGGGTTTGTAGGGTATTATAGAAAGTTTGTGGAAGGTTTCTCAACTATAGTAGCACCGATTACCTTGCTACAAAAGAAGAGTAAGAAATTTGAATGGACAAAAAGTGTGAGCAAGCTTTCCAAGTGCTAAAGGAAAATCTCACAACTACTCCTATCGTGACCATATCAGATCATAATGGTCACTTTACAGTTATAACTAATGCTTTAGGAGAAGGAGTAGGAGTGTTGATTTCAAATGAGAAAGTGGTTGCATATGAGTCAAGAAAGTTAAAGCAATATGAGTTAAACTATGCACTGCATGATCTTGAGTTAGCCACCATAGTTCATGCACTTCATATGTGGAGGCATTATCTTCTAGGTAAGTCCTTTGAGTTGAAGATAGATCATTTAGGGCTCAAGTATATATTTACTCAACCTAACCTTAATGCACGACAAAGAAGGTGGTTAGAATTTCTTAGTGAGTATGACTTTGGAATTGAATATATAAAAGGAAAGGAGAATAGAGTAGTAGATGCTCTTAGTAGAAGAAGACATCCGGCTTCCATGGTTACAACGAGATCCAATTTGAAGCAAAAAGTAATTCATAATCTTCAAGGGGATGAGCATTATGAAAGAGTGAAGCAAGATTTGGAAGTAGACCCCTTAGATCACAGGTTTGATGGTTATGTGATTAAGTCAAATGGACTTTTGAGATTTTAGGGAAGGATGTCTATTCCTAACTTAGGAGAGTTGAGGAAGTTAGTGCTTGAGGAGATCCACAATGCACCTTATTAGGGGCACCCTGGAGTGACCAATATGGTTGAAGGTTTGAGACCCTTATACGTTTGGTCTAGACTTAAGAAGGATGTGACAAAATCTGTGGCTCAATGTTTGGAGTGCCAATGAGTCAAAGATGAGCATGTGCATCCAGCAGGATTATTGTACCTACACAGCATTCCTAAGCATAAGTGGCAAGTAATAAGTATGGACTTTATTCAAGGGTTGCCCATGTCTAAGAATCATCATGATGTCATCTTAGTGGTGGTGGACAAGTTGACAAGGGTAGCACATTTTATTCTGGGGAATCTTTATGATGGTTCTTTGGTTTTAGCTAAAAAGTTTGTTTGGGAAATTTTTCGATTGTATGGAGTGCCTAAGATGATCATTTCAGATTGAGACACTCACATGACATCTAGATTTTGGACAACTCTTAATGCAGCTTTGGGTACAAAGTTGAATTTTAGTTCGGCATATCATCCTCAAATGGATGGTCAGACGGAAAGAGTCAATCAAGTTGTAGAAGACCTTCTAAGGATGTATTGTATGGATCAATAGTATAAATGGGAGGAGAATCTTCCATTGGTAGAGTTTGCATACAACAATTAATGCCATGCATCTTTGGGAATGGCACTGTTCAAAGCTCTTATGGGTGTAGGTGTCGAACACCTATCAGTTGGGATAAGGTGGAGAATAGAATAGTGATTGGTTCTGATATGTTAAGGGAAATGGATGATAAGATGAGATTGATCAAAGAGAAATTGAAGCAATGTCATGATCGTCAAAAGAGTTATGCAGATAGAAATAGGACGCCTAGATAGTTCTCAGTTGGTGACAAAGTCTTCCTAAGGGTCAAACCTCAAAAGAGTTTTGTTTTGTTTGGCAAAGCGTCCAAACTAGCTCCTTGATTTGTAGGACCATTTGATGTCTTGGAAGTGATAAATCCTGTAGCATATAGACTTGCTCTACTACCTGTACTTGACAAAATCCATAATGTTTTTCATGTGTCCTTACTTAAGCTTTATCATTCTGATGCATCACATATTCTTGATTGGCGTGCTTTACAGGTTTAGGACCCAGGATTGGTGCTAGTGGAGCCCACTCAAATTTTGGAGAGGTGCAACCTTAAGTTGCATAGTAGGGATGTGGTGTAGTATAAGGTCCAATGCGACCAATATTCAGAGGATTGTACCACATGGGAGGATGCAGAGGAGATTAATAGATATTTTCCTCATTTGAGGATATAGAATAGATTTCTTATTCATGTATGGATTATGATATTTTGAGTTGCTATTATTGTTTTATTATACCTTGATACTTTGTTGGTGGTAGATTGATACATTATTATTTTGTTGTGTAATAAGACATCGGGACGATGTCTCTTCCTAGTGGGGAAGGATGTTACATCTCATTTTTATGGACTATATAATTATTCTAGATTAGTGAACATTTATTATGATTGTTTTACTTTGAGTAAATTCCACGTGTGTGAAGGTAATTATCATGAAGTTATATTTGCGTAAATTGGAAATTTGATGTAAATATTAAATATTATCGATGTGATTATAATGTTTTACTTCGGCTATGTTTTGGGGAAATAACCTATTGACGTCGAGTTGAGTGTGAATGAATGCAGGACTCATCAAAGACGAGAACATGGTTGAGGTAGAGACGTTCTAGCCACTTAGCAAGAACTGTTTGGGATGGTTAACTCTAATGCACTCACACACTCACATAGTCTTGTATTGCATATTCAAATGGTTTATCATGCAGTATTGTATGGATAATAAAATGTGATTGATGGTTAGATACTTAGAAATATTGTGTTTTAATTGCTACAATAAGTCCATTTCGAATGTATGATTTAGTCATAAGTATTAATGTTCTTTTTTATTTATATTTAAAATTGTGTGTTTTATATTATTCAATAAAAAATAAATTATGCTTTCCTATTTATATAAATGTGATTGTTTGGAAGAGAATATCTAAATTAGACTTAAATCAACTATATTTAAATTACAATAGATATATATATATATATATATATAATTTTAATATTATTTTATATACTTCTTGTTTTGATTTAAGTGATTATGTTATTTTGAAAATAAATAGATTATATTAATAATACTTAGTATATTTAGAAATCTAAATAAAAGAATTAAAAGGATATTTTATGCCATGCAAGCGATAGGAATAAATAAGTTATTCTATTTAATTTTATTTGGAGGTTTTGAAAAGCCAAATTTCATGCAAACTAAAAGACAAACTTCAGTTATCAAAAGAAAACAAAAACCTTAGCATGGATCACCAAAAATAAGAGGAAGATTGAAAAAGGCTCTCGGTAGAGAAAGACACCACAATTTGCAATAGATAAAGGATCGACTATTATTTTCTGGGAAAAATGATAGGAGAAGATTGGAATTGGAGTGACAGGAAGCAAAGAGGACCAACGTTAGGAGAGAAGAAAGATTATCGGTCTAGGAAGAATTTAACTTAGAGAATAGCGTATTAAACCGGGTATTATATCTGAGTTTTCCTTGCATAAAATTGTTGTGTAATATTTTAAGTTTTGATCTGCTATTGATTCTTGTTTGGTCTAGTTTTTAAACCTCTATCGCCAGCCTTATTTCCTTTGTATTTGGATTGGGATCAACTTCTTTCTGTAGGAGTTAGCTCTTATTTTCTTACTCGACCTACCTTGTATTATATCCCTATTTCCAGCAGACTTACCTCTGTAATATTCTTTTAGATCGGCCTCTTCCTTGTCTGGTGTCGGCCTTAGTGATTCTTTGGCCTATTTATTGTTTGGGGTGATCTAATTTGGAGCGACCTAGTAGTAGGTAACGGCCTGCTTTTTGATTGCCTTTAAAAATTAATTTTATAAACTGTTAAAACTACCCTTTATCGTTGAATTTAATAGCACATGCCTATGTATTTTTGTCTCTACTTTTGTTTGAAGAACGACCTATTCTTCTTTAAGACTGTCAGCCTACTAAGTGTTAGACTACAAAATAAATAATATTTCTTATAGTTGTTATTTCCCGGGTCCTGTCGCAAAATTCTTTTGCAAACCTGTCGCAGCCTGTTTACTATCCTTATTGTTCATGCAACAGTTTCAGATAGATGTGTACCATGATAAAATATAAATTCTATAGAAACTTGTTAATTATCCTGTAGCAGTCTATTTTTTTTGCTATATCAAATCTTTTCTTATCCTATTGCCTGATTAATGTTTTCATAGTTTGTTCTCTAAGTGTTACCATTTTAAGCAGTTCCTATAGCCTGATTTATATCTTCTATAGCTTGACTATTAATACTTCATGTAGCTGATTTATAGATATTTGTAGTTATATATAAAGTTTCTGTAGCTTCTTTATAAACTCTTAAAATAGTTAGATTTTGAATCAGAGTTGAGTTAGTGTATTTTCAGATTATCATCTATGCTTATTTAATGCTGAAACTAGTCTTAAACTCTTATTTAAAGACTCTGAATTGTTAAATCATAAAACAATATTGGATGGAAGGAGTTAAACAATAGATTCTTCAACCTTTTAGACAACAACTTATAGTTAAATATTATAACCACATTATAGACACTATATTTATAATTGCATGAATGAATGAATGATGTTCTTGTTGCTTGTAGAAAGTGTGTTTTCTAAGTGATGCTTTGGGAAGGGAATTAGAGATGGTCTATAGGTGAATATGAATCGTTATTTTCTTTTCTATTGAAGTTTATTATTTTTCTTATTATTGGGGAAAGAAAGTAGATTTTTATCTAGTAATGTGTTTGGGTTACTTTTGGGCTAGGATGCCGAATGTGGATTATCAGAGATGGATTTTCCTCTTTTCAAGAATTGAACCAGTTACTATTTGATTTGAATGTTTAGATCTAAATGAGTTATCATTGAAAAAGATGAATATTTTGTCTAGAAAACTTTATTGATATATATCTCTGCCACATCATGTTGTGAGACAATCTACATTTCATTATTTAGAATTGCACATTAGACATCAGGTTGCATCAAGTTTTCCCACCTGCTAGTTGTTCCAGGTAGCTAGACATTTTGTGCAGGGCTGGGTTTCCTTCATGTCATGAAGGGATCCAGGGAAGTGTAATTGCTTCATGGTTGGGTGGAAAAGTGCCTGAGCCATGTTCCCATCTCTCGGCTTGTAGGAGAACCATTTTGGGTTCGTGGCGACTGGAAAGTGTTTTGATTTATTAAACTTGTTGTACAGATTTATTGTAAGTTGTAATTGGATGTATTAAGGCATGAGAGCCTATGGACTTTGTATATTATTTTATAGTGCTATCACCTAGATTGAACATGAGACTTTTTGTAAGATTTAATGACTTTTATTAATTCATATTTATGAGATTTATCTTTTACTTGTGAAGTTGTAATTAAGCAGATTAATTACTTCATTTTACTTTCGTTACTTGTGATGTTGTAATTAAATGGATTATTTACTTTGTTTTACTTTTGTGATGGTTTGAGTGTTTTACAAGTCTAGAAAGATTGGGATAGTTGGAAAATTAAATAGGGTCTCCTCTACCATTAACTCAACCAACCTGATATGTTGACATTGTTAGTTTGGCCTCACAAGGTGAAGAACATAAAATATTGCTCTTGGCAACATTATGTTGAACACAAATTATGCATATTGGAAGAATGAATTCATTTTTAGCACAATCAAATGGTTTAAAGTTGACAAAAAATGAGAGAGGTTATTTTGGAGGAACCAAACATCCATCTATAGGTTAAAATAGAGCATTCCTAGGTACCACAATTTGAGAGAAGAGTAATTCAAAAGTTTGGCACCCTTTTTGTCTTATGCCTCTTAAGAGATTGTCTCAGTACAATGTATCTTAGAAGGATAAGGATGCTTTGCCACCAAAAATACACCTCCATTATCATTCATCCACCCACACCAATATGTTGGTGCTATCGGTTTGGTCCTAGGAGGTGCAGAATGCAAAATTTCACTTCTAGCACCTTTTCATTGGATGAAATTGAAGCATTTTAGAACATTGTGTTCCTTTCCATCACAAGAAAATGAATTTTATTTTGAGATAATTGAAGTAGGTATCTACATAGTTAAACCTAACATCCACCTATACATACAAACAAGACATTCCTAAGTGCCATAGTTTGAGAGAATAGTCATTCCAAAGTTTGGCATCTTTTTTGTCTTAGGGCTCTTTGAAAGGAAGAAAGGTATGTGGAAACAAATTCCTACATTGATCTAATGAGGAAAGGTGTTGATAAGAAATGGGGAGAGATACTAGTCCAGAGATCAGGTCCTTAGCCAAGTCTTTGTAGTTAGTTTATACCCTGATCAAGTAGCTAGAGATTGATACCAAAATACCAAGAATAACATATGCAGAGCATCACAGACATATCATAGCAATAAAACACCAAAGAATTATTCGGTACCAACAAATCTATCTATCTATATATATATATATATATAAGCGACAACAAAACATCATACATCCATTATCTGGCAGGTCTAAGTCTCTACCTCATCATCCTACATACATGCTTGATCAGACTTCTACTATCATTCCTATCTCATAACCTTATCTTATGTCCTATCTTGCTTATCATATCCTACATATATATTATATCTATTACATATAGGGATGTGTCCTTTAGCATCTTATGTTGACTTCCAGCCTCCACATGATGTATGCGCCATCTTTCGGTCAGCTCTGCTCCATGCCCTGTATCTATCGATATGCGTCAGACAATTAAGAGGGGGGGTGAATCAGTTGTCACAAAAACTTAAACACTTTCTGCAATTAAACATTCATCACTTATCCACAATTATTATGATTTAACAATGAGTGCATGAAATCAGAAACTTAACAACATCAAACACAAGAGACACCTGATTTACGTGGAAAACCCTAAGGTGGGGAAAAACCACGGAGAGGATTAACTCTCAATATATATTGCAATCTTGAAATAGTGATATTCAAGCTTGGTCACCCCATGGGCCTAAACATACTAGCTTACTGCCATGAAGAACAACTAGGTCTAGCAGACTCACTACCTCAACACTAAACCTAACAAGATTATAATAAGGGTTGTTAAACCCTGAGAGATGTTAAACCCTACTGGTGGCTTACTACCAGATTCACTATCATGGTCAAACACCTTTCTTTATTTTGAATAAACAATTCCTCAACTCTACTCTTCCTCTACCCTGTTCTTCCTCTTCTCTGCTCTTCCTCTTCTTTCCTCGGCCTCTGCTCTGCTCTGCCTTTGGACCTTTCTTAATGTATTCTCATTTTTGCTCAAGGACAACTTTTCCATGACTCAACTACAAGCATTTATACACTACATCAACCTTGGAATGATCATCAAGGTCAGCATCAACCATTGGAACAATCTCCAAGGTTGGTATTACAAACATTTACAAAATAGGTCCTAACATATTGCAACATTATGCAAAGGGAATGAAATACAGATCACATCATCCCTTAGATGGGACTCAAACAAGATCTTTCATGCCACAACATGCTTCCATAATCTTCTAGAGATCTCTGCAATCACTGGGATCAATGAGGTCAGCTAAGACTAGTTACACGCTACATTATCTGGGATCAATCTTCACACACTATCTCAATTTCTTAATGCGAACCAAAGTCTAGATAGGAACATGATTAGGAGACATCCACAAGCATTCTATAATCATCAGGAGCAACCGTACAAACCTTAACCACTTTATTCATAGGAATCTTCTCACCAGAACACATGAGCTTTACTGTCTTCAACTGTCATAAAAGAAAGATAGATTGCAGACCACCAAACCATGAACCATTGTAACTATAGGCACTTATCATTATCAATGACTTCCCTCTAGAACTACATAACAAAATACTTTCTTTTGGAGGAATGCGGAACCAAATACTATCTTCCTGTCTCAACTGAACTTACAGACAAAGCAGGCTTCACTCTGGTGAACACAACTCACTCAGATCTTCATGGATGGCCCAGACCCAAAATGTAGCATCCTTAGACATACCTCTAACTTACTTCCAATCCACAGGCCCTGATCTTCAAGCAGGAACAAATGCAGAGAAGTTTACTGGACTGTTCTTTAGCATACAACTCACTATCTGTACTGCACTTCTTTGTGGCTTACTTGTTTCTTCCAGAGAGGCTAATTTTCTCAATATCCTCAACATACAAGTCTTCTAAACAAGTAATGGAATAGATACGGTTGACACCAATGACAACAAGGATATGTTGACATCAATGACAACACCAATTAGGCACATACTTGCAACAATCTCCTCCTTTGTCATTGATGGCAACATATGATGTGAAAAACTATAACAGCCATCAAGACAAGATTCTCCCCCTTTCTCTTTACACACCTACACTTTTTCTTTCTCCAAAATTCTCACCCTTTCTCTTACACATCTCCACTCTAAGTTTTTTCACATGACTTATCTCCCCCTTTGACATCAATGGCAAAGGGCACATACTTGCGATCTTCTGCTCTTATCTAATCTCTCTTCTAAACTTTCTTCAACTGACTGTTCCCCCTTACTTGATGCTTTCTTAACTGTAGTTTTATGTGAAGTTCTCTCCTTTTTGGTTTGTCAATTCTAACCTTAGGATCTTGCTGCTATTGCCCTATTTTCTCTGCCAATAGCACTTTACCACTCACTGTTCTTTATCATAAATTCATATTAGCATCATCTACGTACTTCCCTTGGGAGATAATTTCATAATGACTTCAGCAACCATCTCTGATTATTACTTGCACTTCTACACTTTTCCTATTATTGCTTTGATTGAAAACTTATCCTTACATATCTCATCCTGTAATTCTTTTTCTTTGCCAATGCACCTTATCTCTTTTTACCCAAGAACTGTTCTTCAGTGTGGTACTTCTACACAATCTCTAGGGATCTCAGGGATTCTTTCTGAAACTTCTTCTTCTTTAACTTGACTATTTTCGTGTTCAACAGGTCCATTTGATTTATACCTACTTAGATATGACATATTTTCTCTAATTTCATCAACCTTCACAATAGAACTTCTCAATGATCTTTCCCAAACTCTTATTGTAGCAGTTTTGACTTGAACTATGTTTTGAATGTAGATAGCAGTATGCATATCTTTTCTCCAGTATGTATCTGGTAGGTCAGCTTCCTCCATCATTGATCTAGCAGCCTCTTGGACTAACCTATATTTCCTTTTAACAACTTCATTCTACTGAGGAGTCCTAGCAGACAGTTGTCTCCTTATCCCTTGTTCTTTATAGAAAATATTGAATTCATTTGATGTGAACTCACCTCCACTATGATATCTTAAGCATTAGATCCTCAGTTGTATCTCATTCCGAGCCATTGCCTTGAAAGCTCATCTAATTCATAATCATTCGACTCTGAGCTCAACTGTGGATTTTCAAACCATTTCCAAAGTTACTCATTATTCTCAAGATCAGACAAATTTATGGATATAGGTGTAGTCATTGATTAATAACCATATGCCAGAACTGCAGAACATTATCTTCAACAGTGAACCCAAGTGGACCAGAATACTAGAGCCCTGTCACATGATTTTATTGGTTAGATACTTAGCCAAAATTCATGACCTGGCAGCTTGTCCCTTAAGTACACACTTGATCAATTCATCTGTCACGTCATAACTCCACATGAAACTCCAAAATTCATATTCAACAATCATCATTAACCTCTTAACATACTTTCAGAACCACACATTAAAATACTCAATAGAGGAATAGTGCGGACAAAAATACTCAGATGCTTTATACTGTTCCAGGCTTAACTCTGAACCACAGATAATGATCATCAACTGTGGAAGCATACTAATTCAATCTCTATTACTTACTTCATTATTGCTCATACCTTAGTCATTTTGGGATTTCGGACCATAATCATTTTGTACTTTGATCTATAGAGTTCCTTTCAAGCAATCTGCCATGTAAGTCCTCATATCTTTGTGTTGAATCTTAGCACTGATTATGTGGCTGGGGGATTTAGAATTTTCAATACAACTCCCCCTGAGCCATGACTCACAATCTACTTCTCAGAGGAAGTAGCTGCTTCAGAGCCTGGAGCAGACTCATCTCTTCCTTCATTTGTTTCCTTCCTAACCCAAACATTGTTCATTTCTTCCTTGACTTCTGCTGGATCAACCTTCTCCACTGATTTCTTCAATTCTTCTTGATTATCCTTCATGTTCTTACTTCTGCAAAATCTTGCAACATGTCCAGTCTTGTTGCAATTAAAGCACATAGTACTTTTCTGACCATTGATCCTTTCATTCATCCTTGACCTGCATAGGTTAGCTTTATGCCCAAATTTATTGCATATATAACAGTAGCCACTGAAGGATTCCATTTTCCCATTTGTCCCATAGCCTTTTCTCACCTGGCTTCTACACTCATTAGCTCTGTCCCATTTTGTGGCAAGCATAGCATCTAATGGAATTCTGACTAGCAAAGGATGGGATATTTTGATTCACCTTATTTCTACACCAATTAGCCTTGTGACCAAATTTGTTGCATAAATTGTAGTAACCATTGAAAGAAGAGTACCTTTGAACGTTTAGCTATTGGATTGATAGTCTTCTGTTTCTTTGATTCTAAGTCCATCTGATCTTGTCCTCTTCCTGACTTGTTCTAAATCCTTTGTCTTTTCCAAATGTTATGTCTTCTCTATCATTTTTATGTTCTTCTATTAACTTATCATATCTGGCAGCACTCACACTGATTTGATCTCTTTGAGCCTGTACATGTTTCAGATCAGCTTTCAAGTCTTCAACCTCTTCTTCAAGCTTCACACAATCTTTAACTTTGTCTTTCAAAAAATTCTCAATCTTTGTCTTTTCTTCAATGTTCTCTTTTAGAGTTTGTTGTAACTACCCGATTTGCCTTCTTAAATCCTCTTTCAAATCCATGTCTTCATCTGCAGTTCTTGAGTTTTCTTTGTCAATACTGGAAATTAAAGAACATATTCATTTGACTTACAACAGCTTTATGGTCTTCCATATCGCATTCGGTGGTCTAGGAACCTTCTTGTTTTTTAATGTGCAAACTCTTGTTGGTTGAGACTGAATTCTCCTGGATGTTTTCAATAACCTTGACATTTGTACTTTCCACGATCCTTCCCAATCTATTGTTGTAACACTGATAAGCTCTGGTCTAGGATGAGTATCCAAGAAAAAATGCCTTCCTCAAACTTGGCATTGTCCTTTTCCATTCTGATGAGGCATTTTCTTCCAAAGATTTTGAAATATTTCATAGTGGGTATTGATCCACACCATAACTCAGCAGGGGTCTTTCGTTCTTTGGTTGTTACCTAAACTCTATTCAATGTATAGACAGTGGTTTGTATTGCCTCCTTCCAAAATACATTTGGTAAATTTTCTTCTTCCATCATTAATTTTGCATTCTCCTAAATAGTTCTACTTGCTTCTTCCATTATCTTAATTTTGGCAAAGAGTGTTTTTTCTATCCCATAGGTTTCACAAAATGTACTGAAATCATTGGAAATATGTTCTTCTTTCCCAATTCTTTGGCCTTTGATGTTCATGCCTAGCTCATTTTCAAGGGTTTCTTTAAAAAAATTGAGTGCTTCCAGAATCTCTGATTTATTTTTTAAAAACTAACCCAAGTCATTCTAGAAAAGTCATCAATGAAAAACATAAAGTACCTTTGACTATGGAGACTTGATATTTTTGTAGGACCACAAAAGTTTGTATGAATTAATTCCAATCATTTAGTGGAGGATCTTTCTTTATCTTACCATGCTTTTCTTGACAATCTTTAACATTTCCTGCAACTAATGTTGCTTGAGTAATCAATCTCTGATAGATCCTTCACATAATGAACTCTGTTCGTTAAATCATCAAGATTTGTATGGTAAATTCTTCTATGCCAAATCAAGCTTTGTAGTGCCCCCTCGTCATTGCCTTGTGATTGCAGTGGTTCTACATTGCTCTCTGTCAATTGGTGGCAGTTGCTAGTCGTTCATTTCATTGATTCAATTCTGAGATAGTCGAATAGTAGGTTATGATTTATGTTTGATTGGTATAATTGGACAGGTGTTATGATATTGTGTCAAGAGTAGAGATGGCGTAGTATTACTCGCATCGAGTACCCTACTACGCCGCGATTCTCTGACTCTCTATGGGTGTTGTCATATATGTGTTTGATTTTATTCAACCAATTGCTTGGATGCAGACTGCAGGTACCGAACCTCGACTCCACCTGATATAGCAGGTTCGAGCGGGTTCTTACACCAATGGGTATCAATGATGGGAGATGACATGAACTTTATTCCACTAGGTCGGTCCTCGTCTTCTATTGTGGTCTCGAGTCGTGTTGTGTCGCTTGATCTCGAGTCGTGTTGTGTTGCTTAGTACTTGCTTGGTTCTTGCCTCATGATTGTCGGTCGCCATGTGTTGGGAAGTATTGTCCAGTTTTGTTGAGTTGTGCCTATGTGTAATTGGTAATATTTTCATGAACTATCATTAAAATAATAATGCTTTCTTTATGTTTTCTTTTGGATAATACTTGCTTGGCGTAGAACTTGGATTGATTCCTTGGTCAAATTTTATAATAGTCTAGAATTATTATCTGCCTTGCTAGAGTAGTTGTTTCTTGAGTGGAATTGATTCCTTGGTTAGATTTTGTTTTAAAATAGACTAGAGTTATTTATCTGCTGTCCAAGAGCATTTATGTCATAAATTTGGAGTATGGGTCATTAATACATTTTGGTGCAAAATAATTTTGATTTGTAAATTTAATGCCTTGAGTTGTCGTTATGAGTTCTCTGATTGTGGGATCCCTTTTATTAGTAAATTTTAAATCCCAGAGGAGTGGGTTGTTGAGTAGGGATGCATGTCTACATCTATTTGTTGGAGGTCTATCGACTATTTTGGGAGGATCGGTCAACAAGATCATTTTGATTTTTTTTCACCACCTGAGGAGTAAGGCATTGAGAAAGTGTTTGTAAGCGGCAGGGAAAAGCTATGTAAAAGATCATTATAAGGTTACATTGGGATTCCACCGGAAAAAAAAAAAACTCCCATGAGGACAGTTATTAAAGAATTCCTCAATTTTCAGCAACTCGCGGCTGGCTGTTATGGGTTTGGTAGCACTAATGCAGTCTGTATGAGCGACTAGGTGCATTGATAGTTTATTGGACTTTGGTTGTATGCTGGTTGTGCATTCTTTTTTGGGTTGTATATGTTTTCTGGTTCGATGGAAAGAGGAGAACACAACCATAATTTTCTGCATATCACAATTCAAGAAAGTTTAGGGAAGGATGCACATGTGGGAGGGATGAAACCTGCATGTGGGCATGCACCTTGAATACAGAGAGACAAAGCTTTCCAAGATCGCAGGCAAGCATATTAAATCAGAAGATTTGACGTGAGCTGAGGGGGGGGACTGCAAATTGAAAACAAAAGAATCGCCTACCAAGGAGTCATTGAGGAAATCTTCTCTTTAGAAATGAGGTATTTGCCTTAAATCTTTGTTTTCTAGCAAAAGCTAGGATCTGTTTGCTAAAATAACATCACGCACATTATAATAAACTGGAACACCATTTTATTCACCTATTTTTCCCCATTCGCATCTTCTTTTCAATTTACGTGCACCATCTCCGGAGCAAGCTCGCTGTCTAAAAACCGCCATTATTGCCCTTTCGGATTATGATTTCATTCTTAGAATTGGGGTGCATAGATATTTTATATCCTCTTTGAAATGGTAGCACCATTAAGGTTTCAGTTTTTGGCAACTTCTATTTTGTTTGCTAGGAACAATCTTAGGATATCTTCTAGTCTATCGGTTAACCTCATGATTCCACCATTATAGGAAATCATTGGCAAGGATTATTATAGATTTTATCTTCTGACTTGTGTTCAGCTCCCTGACTTGAAGTCTAACATAGATCTTTCTATCTCTGAAATTATGGCCTGTCGCACCTTGTAGGTTGTTCCTACTCCTTGTTGTCCAACGCTAATCTCGCGTAATCATCTAGTACTGCTTTTGATGGCAGAAATGGGACCTGAACGTTTAGCCACAAATGCTATAAAGCTCTGACCATAGAACATTATGAATCCCTCGGATATTTATTTATGCTCAGCCCCTCGGTGTCCCTATTTAGTCGATGAAAGACAATGAGACTATGATGTCCATTCTCACCTGCCATGGAGTGCATCTTATTGTAAATCCTAGTGGTTTATAAGAAAGAGGTTTATTTTTGAAATTAGTGAATACTATAATTCTGTTGATATACCTTATTGGATTATATATTATATCTCATGCATTTGAGTAACTAGAGCAATTTATTTAAGGTAATAGCTAGGTTATTTATGTTGTATATCTTACTATTCTATTTATTTCATGGCCTTGGATGGTAGCTTGAACGGCTCATTTCCACTTTGGCAAGTAACTGTTCTATCTTCTTCATATGTTTAGCCTTCGGGTCACCATGCCTACCATATGCCTTATTCACCAGCTTGAATCTCAGTCAGATATGGATATCACTCTCGGTTGTAGCACATGATATGTGTACGAGTGTGTGCCTATACGTATATGGGAATAGTATAAGTTCCAAACAACCTAGGAGCAAGCTAGGAACCCTTTTGTAAATTCTGGAGCACGTTACCTTGCAAATTAACCTTCTTTATCTGCGGCATTAACCCTTCTTGCATGTCTTTAGACTGCCCTAGGAGATGCCATAGAATTTGTGGTATTCAACCTGGATCACATCCCAGGAATCGACAATAGTATTAGAATGGGATTAGTATGTCTGAAGTCTTTAAATAGAATGATTGTGGTTAGGTGGATAGAATTCATTCTAATGCGAAATTTTAATGGCAGATTTAATCTTCTTCATCTCATTATCCTGCATTGTTTACTTTTGTTTTAATTCAAAACATAAGATACATATGTATAGATAGATAGTAAGATCATATTGTCTTTAAGATGCTAAAGTCGTTTTGTTGTGAAATTGTAATTGTCTATCGGATGATGGTATTTTATGTTCTTAAGGAAATATATATTGTGGTTAAATTGTTCATTAGTAATTGAGATAGTTAAATGATTTGGGAAGGAGTATAGTTGTGTTTGAAAATGTTTTCATGTCAATGATAATTCATTTTTTATGGATGTTGGCAGTAGGTAAAGGTAATGGATGTTACGCTTTTAGTGATGTTAATAGATTCATAAATTTATAGTTGAGCTACTTGAAATTGTAGTTGGTTTAAGTTAATGGACTGGTATGCTCTTGGTAACATATGATTAGTGTTATAGCTTATTTTAAGGGTAGTCATTCTAGGGTAGTTAGGAAAAGATGATATTTGGTAGTTGTTAAAAGATGAAATAGGAAAATGTACTCTATTATGGTTGCGATTATTTGGAATTAAATAGGTATGTGTGGTTGTTGTTGATAAGAAGTTTATGTCTTTTGTTGGTAGGGATCAATACTTTTATATGCTAGAATATTCCTTCACAATGAGTATATTTCCTATCTCTTTTATTTTGAGGTTGACGTCCTTATCATGTCCAAATGTTTCATTTTATTCTCGCATTCCTTGGGAAAGGAATGAATTTTGTTGTGAAAGTGCTTTTAGTAGTTGTTGGAAGATTTAGATAAGTATGTTATGTCTATAAGTAAATGTTCTCTAGTGACTCATGTTTATAATTGAATCATAGAGGATTATAGTCATTTATTTTGAAAATTGTATTGTCTAATAGAAGCCGGTGGTTTCTGATGATAAGAAAGTATGTCTATGGATTAAGTTGCTTTTAGAATTTGAGATAGCCTCTTAAGTTGCTTTCTTGTTTGAAGAAGGAGTTCATCGATTTTCTTATGTTTGAATGCCTCCATGTTGTATCTTCATGTTTGTGTTGGACCCTTGTGTCTATTTTGGGGGAGAGTTGGTTATGGGTGGTTTCTTGTGAAGACGATACATTGTCGGATGTGAGTTTTAGTCATGTGGTCAAGTTGTATTTCCAAGGCCTATGATGTTTATGGGTTATTTCAGTTAATACGGTATATTATGGCTCTTGTTCATGTAAGGGAAACCTTGCAATATAACGGAAGGGATGATGCAATCAGTCTAAGCTCATTTCCTAGTTTGAGTCTTTTGCTGCAAACAAGTGTCAAGTGTTAACCCTTGGTTTCTTTTTTTTTTTGGTTGAGAAACTTCTTGTGATATAGTGTCTATGTACCTAACTCCAGAGGGGTAGTTCTTGGCTTTGGATCGAATTATGGTATTGGGTTATTTGGATTTTTGCGTCTTGCAATGATTGGGGAATGGCCTCTTGAATACAATACTTGGTTCTTATGGTTTTGCTTTATTTTGAAGAGATTATGGATTTCTTGTTATGGCCTAGTGAAAGGCATACGTTATGGCCCAGATCTGATTTGTGACTTTTATACCTATATGTGTGGTATGTATATTTGACCCGAGAACGCTAAGGGAGTGGCTTTCATGGTGGGGCCGGTGCCTAGTGAGAGGACACCTGGGTAACCCCATGGAAGTTGTAATCATGTGGAAAACTTAATAACTTAATCAAGAGGGTTGGGGTATTAAAACACTTAACAAGATAAGTAAAGGACCTCACCCATGCCTTGAGTGCTTTCGTAGGCTAAGGATGGGATGGAAAGGCCTGGTTGGCAAGGTCGACCTCCTTGTCTCCATGAGAGGACCTATCAGCTCCGCATGTGTCACCCTATGGGGCCGGCACCTAGAGAGAGGCTGCCAGGGTAACCATAGATGGGGGCCGGCTTCTGGGGATAGATAGCCTAGGTAACCCATGTTAGGACCATGCAATGACACTCTCCTTATGCAGTTCTATTGTTTCTTGGTGGTGCCTCTGGAGTGATGTCTTGTCTTGTGCAGCTTTGATGATATGGTCGGTTGTGTCAAGTTAGTTGTCATTCTTTTATTTTTTTGGATGTTGTTTCTTAGCTTAGTGGAATCCTCGTCATTATCTCCTAGCTCGGAGGGGTGGGCCTCAGGGTTCCACATGGTTGGGTGGAAAGAGCTATCCATTGGTCTTTTTTGGAGATGCGGTTCGAGTTCTACACAGAGGTGTTCCAGTTCTAGTGTGCTTTCCTCCTTCAGAGTTGTATGCTTTCTTATTTATTCAATTGTAAACTGACACGATCGGTCTTGTAATCTTGCATTGTAATTTTGTAAATAAACTATCTTGCAATGTTAAGTTGATCTTTCTGAAGCAGTAGTAATTGATTATCTCTTATGTGGTTTTTACTTTATATTCTCTAATGCAGTTATGTTTCCCTAGAGGAGTTAGAAGTGCATTGTTCTTTATGTTATGATATCGTTGGTTACTGCTATTGCATTTACTTGTTTTAAAAAAAAAAAAAATTAGTTCTGTAATGTTGCACTTTTAGTCTTACACTCTAGGGTTTCATGACGGGGCATTACATTTGGTATTAGAGCCAGGTTTAAACACTGGGTACTCTGGTTATAATTGAGACCATTATGTGACCTAGTGCTTTAAACTCTGTAGATTAACTGTATCCTAGATTGCAACACTGAGACCTCTAGATTGTTGTGGTTGCCCTAGGTTAAATGATTTTCTCGTTGTAGTGAGTTGGTATGAAAGTTGATAAGTTTATAGCCTTTCTCTTTAGGAAATGAATGCTTTATGCTACTTATGTGTCTGATGTTTTTTTTTTTTTTGGAAAGGGCATGTTATATCTAACAATATGTTCTCTTTAAATGTTAATGCCTCTAATCATTTGGTGGCATCATGCAGTATAAGTTATTTGGTTACGTGATGTTGAGACCTTTGCATGGTTGCTTGAAAATCTATATCTAACCCCTAGATGGTCATGACCTCTTATGGAAGAATTGTTGTAATTATCATCGTATATGCTCGTGTAAGAACTGTATGCAGGGGATCAAACAAGAGGTTGTGTTGGGCCTATGAGATCAGGTATGTGATAAGGTGAGTCAATTATAGTTTGAATCATTCCTATATATATTTCTTTTATGTCTTCTTGCATAAGGAAGCAATTGCATATTTCTGTAGTTTGGTTGAAAGAAATGGTATTGTATTAAAGATAGAAGTTCTTTAGATATGAGGATGTAGTTAATGTAATTGCTTGAGCATTGATGTACATTCTCAAACACATTCTAGATATTGTGTCCTTGAGTGTTGTGAAGCGGATACTCCCTTTTTGTGGCTAAAATTAGTCGCATCGTGATGTGAAATTGTTGTAATTTGGTTGTTTTGAAATTTTTGACAGTTATTTCATGTGCTGTGAGAGGGGTTAACAGTGAGTTTTCTTTCTTGAACCTTCTTATGTTAGGAATGGCCACCAAGACTCTTTCCTTTATTCTTGATTTATTGAAATTTGCCGGAACTTTGTGACTTAAAGTGGGGTTGGATTGTTTTTCCCGTGTGGGATTGTATTTATTTTTAAATTTTCTACGGTGGAGATTCTGAATGTTTGATTTGGTTGGCCTCATTTTGTGGTAAGTGTTGTTCCTATCATGTTCATTTCGAACCTTTGATAGTATG
This sequence comes from Cunninghamia lanceolata, assembly GCA_027924645.1. Classification (NCBI taxonomy): domain Eukaryota; kingdom Viridiplantae; phylum Streptophyta; class Pinopsida; order Cupressales; family Cupressaceae; genus Cunninghamia; species Cunninghamia lanceolata. The sequence continues at coordinate 5,517,953 of BSBN01001126.1, forward strand.
TTCTAGGGAGGACTCTGTGGAGAATTGCATTTGCATGATTGGTAATTAGTGGAAATAAGATATGAGATGAATCTTTCAGTAGTTGTATGTGATTGCAATTATTTTGATTCTATGAGATTGCTGAAAAATTGTAATTAGTTATGAGTAGATAACAGGATGCGCCATAAAGGTAAAGAATTGATGTTTCTCTTGTCTTTTATTGAACATTTGTGCTTGATTTATGAACAATTATTTATTATGGATGTGTATGTTGGCAATAGAATTTGGCAATGTTAATATATTATGTTCTACCCTGATCTGTGACTTCCAGGAGTAAGTCAAGTTTTAGGGGGGGAGGATGTAGTGCCCTCTCGTCGTTACCTTGTGATTGCAGTGGTTCTACATTGCTCTCTGTCAATTGGTGGCAGTTACTAGTCGTTCATTTCATTGATTCAGTTCTGAGATAGTCGAATAGTAGGTTATGATTTATGTTTGATTGGTATAATTGGATAGGTGTTATGATATTGTGTCAAGAGCAGAGACGGTGTAGTATTACTCGCTTCGAGTACCCTACTACGCCGCGATTCTCTGACTCTCTATGGGTGTTGTCATATATGTGTTTGATTTTATTCAACCAATTGCTCGGATGCAGGCTGCAGGTACCGAACCTTGACTCCACCTGATATAGTAGGTTCGAGCGGGTTCTTACACCAATGGGTATCAGTGATGGGAGATGACATGAACTTTATTCCACTAGGTCGGTCCTCGTCTTCTATTGTGGTCTCGATTCGTGTTGCGTCGCTTGATCTCGAGTCGTGTTGTGTTGCTCGGTACTTGCTTGGTTCTTGCCTCATGATTGTCGGTCGCCATGTGTTGGGAAGTATTGTCCAGTTTTGTTGAGTTGTGCCTATGTGTAATTGGTAATATTTTCATGAACTATCATTAAAATAATAATGCTTTCTTTATGTTTTCTTTTGGATAATACTTGCTTGGCGTAGAACTTGGATTGATTCCTTGGTCAAATTTTATAATAGTCTAGAATTATTATCTGCCTTGCTAGAGTAGTTGTTTCTTGAGAGGAATTGATTCCTTGGTTAGATTTTGTTTTAAAATAGACTAGAGTTATTTATCTGCTGTCCAAGAGCATTTATGTCATAAATTTGGAGTATGGGTCATTAATACATTTTGGTGCAGAATAATTTTGATTTATAAATTTAATGCCTTGAGTTGTCGTTATGAGTTCTCTGATTGTGGGATCTCTTTTATTAGTAAATTTTAAATCCCAGAGGAGTGGGTTGTTGAGTAGGGATGCATGTCTGCATCTATTTGTTGGAGGTCTATAGACTATTTTGGGAGAATCGGTCAACAAGATCATTTTGATTTTTTTCACCACCTGAGGAGTAAGGCATTGAGAAAGTGTTTGTAAGCAGCAGGGAAAAGCTATGTAAAAGATCATTATATGGTTACATTGGGATTCCACCGGAAAAAAAAAACTCCCATGAGGACAGTTATTAAAGAATTCCTCAATTTTCAGCAACTCGCGGCTGGCTGTTATGGGTTTGGTAGCACCAATGCAGTCTGTATGAGCGACTAGGTGCACTGATAGTTTATTGGACTTTGGTTGTATGCTAGTTGTGCATTCTTTTTTGGGTTGTATATGTTTTCTGGTTCGATGGAAAGAGGAGAACACAACCATAATTTTTTACATATCACAATTCAAGAAAGTTTAGGGAAGGATGCACATGTGGGAGGGATGAAACCTGCATGTGGGCATGCGCCTTGAATACAGAGAGACAAAGCTTTCCAAGATCGCAGGCGAGCATATTAAATCAGAAGATTTGACGTGAGCTGAGGGGGGGGCTTGCAAATAGAAAACAAAAGAATCGCCTACTGAGGAGTCATTGAGGAAATCTTCTCTTTAGAAATGAGGTATTTGCCTTAAATCTTTGTTTTCTAGCAAAAGCTAGGATCTGTTTGCTAAAATAACATCACGCACATTATAATAAATTGGAACACCATTTTATTCACCTATTTTTCCCCATTCGCATCTTCTTTTCAATTTACGTGCACCATCTCCGGAGCAAGCTCGCTGTCTAAAAACTGCCATTATTGCCCTTTCGGATTATTATTTCATTCTTAGAATTGGGGTGCACAGATATTTTATATCCTCTTTGAAATGGTAGTACCGTTAAGGTTTCAGTTTTTGGCAACTTCTATTTTGTTTTCTAGGAACAATCTTAGGATATCTTCTAGTCTATCGGTTAACCTCATGATTCCACCATTATAGGAAATCATTGGCAAGGATTATTATAGATTTTATCTTCTGACTTGTGTTCAGCTCCCTGACTTGAAGTCTAACATAGATCTTTCTATCTCTGAAATTATGGCCTGTCACACATTGTAGGTTGTTCCTACTCCTTGTTGTCCAACGCTAATCTCGTGTAATCATCTAGTACTGCTTTTGATGGCAGAAATGGGACCTGAATGTTTAGCCACAAATGCTATAAAGCTTTAACCATAGAACATTATGAATCCCTCAGATATTTATTTATGCTCAGCCCCTCGGTGTCCCTGTTTAGTCGATGGAAGACAATGAGACTATGTTGTCCATTCTCACCTGCCATGGAGCGCATCTTATTGTAAATCCTAGTGGTTTATAAGAAAGAGGTTTATTTTTGAAATTAGTGAATACTATAATTCTGTTGATATACCTTATTGGATTATATATTATATCTCATGCATTTGAGTAACTAGAGCGATTTATTTAAGGTAATAGCTAGGTTATTTATGTTGTATATCTTACTATTCTATTTATTTCATGGCCTTGGATGGTAGCTTGAACGGCTCATTTCCACTTTGGCAAGTAACTGTTCTATCTTCTTCATATGTTTAGCCTTCAGGTCACCATGCCTACCATATGCCTTATTCACCAGCTTGAATCTTAGTCAGATATGGATATCACTCTCAGTTGTAGCACATGATATGTGTACAAGTGTGTGCCTATATGTATATGGGAATAGTATAAGTTCCAAACAACCTAGAAGCAAGCTAGGAACCCTTTTGTAAGTTCTGGAGCACGTTACCTTGCAAATTAACCTTCTTTATCTGCGGCATTAACCCTTCTTGCATGTCTTTAGACTGCCCTAAGAGACGCCATAGAATTTGTGGTATTCAACCCGGATCACATCCCAGGAATCGACAATAGTATTAGTATGGGATTAGTATATCTGAAGTCTTTAAATAGAATGATTGTGGTTAGGTGGATAGAATTCATTCTAATGCAAAATTTTAATGGCAGATTTAATCTTCTTAATCTCATTATCCTGCATTGTTTACTTTTGTTTTAATTCAAAACATAAGATACATATGTATAGATAGATAGTAAGATCATATTGTCTTTAAGATGCTAAAGTCGTTTTGTTGTGAAATTGTAATTGTCTATCAGATGATGGTATTTTATGTTCTTAAGGAAATATATATTGTGGTTAAATTGTTCATTAGTAATTGAGATAGTTAAATAATTTGGGAAGGAGTATATTTGTGTTTGAAAATGTTTTCATGTCAATGATAATTCATTTTTTATGGATGTTGGCAGTAGGTAAAGGTAATGGATGTTACACTTTTAGTGATGTTAATAGATTCATAAATTTACAGTTGAGCTGCTTGAAATTGTAGTTGGTTTAAGTTAATGGACTGGTATGCTCTTGGTAACATATGATCAGTGTTATAGCTTGTTTTAAGGGTAGTCATTCCAGGGTAGTTAGGAAAAGATGATATTTGGTAGTTGTTAAAAGATGAAATAGGAAAATGTACTCTCTTATGGTTGCGATTATTTGGAATTAAATAGGTATGTGTGGTTGTTGTTGATAAGAAGTTTATGTCTTGTGTTGGTAGGGATCGATACTTTTATATGCTAGAATATTCCTTCACAATGAGTATATTTCCTATCTCTTTTATTTTGAGGTTGACGTCCTTATCATGTCTAAATGTTTCATTTTATTCTCGCATTCCTCGGGAAAGGAATGAATTTTGTTGGGAAAGTGCTTTTAGTAGTTGTTGGAAGCTTTAGATAAGTATGTTATGTCTATAAGTAAATGTTCTCTAGTGACTCATGTTTATAATTTAATCATAGAGGATTATAGTCATTCATTTTGAAAATTGTATTGTCTAATAGAAGCCGGTGGTTTATGATGATAAGAAGGTATGTCTATGGATTAAGTTGCTTTTAGAATTTGAGATAGCCTCTTAAGTTGCTTTCTTGTTTGAAGGAGTTCATCGATTTTCTTATGTTTGAATGCCTCCATGTTGTATCTTCATGTTTGTGTTGGACCCTTGTGTCTATTTTGGGGGAGAGTTGGTTATGGGTGGTTTCTTGTGAAGACGATACATTGTCGGATGTGAGTTTTAGTCATGTGGTCAAGTTGTATTTCTAAGGCCTATGATGTTTATGGGTTATTTCAATTAATACGGTATATTATGGCTCTTGTTCATGTAAGGGAAACCTTGCAATATAACGGAAGGGATGATGCAATCGGTCTAAGCTCATTTCCTAGTTTGAGTCTTTTGCTGCAAACAAGTGTCAAGTGTTAACCCTTGGTTTCTTTTTTTTTTTGGTCAAGAAACTTCTTGTGATATAGTGTCTGTGTACCTAACTCTAGAGGGGTAGTTCTTGGCTTTGGATCGAATTACGGTATTGGGTTATTTGGATTTTTGCATCTTGCAATGATTGGGGAATGGCCTCTTGAATACAGTACTTGGTTCTTATGGTTTTGCTTCATTTTGAAGAGATTATGGATTTCTTGTTATGGCCTAGTGAAAGGCATACGTTATGGCCCAGATCTGATTTGTGACTTTTATACCTATATGTGTGGTATGTATATTTGACCCGAGAATGCTAAGGGAGTGGCTTTCATGGTGGGGTCGGTGCCTAGTGAAAGGACACCTGGGTAACCCCATGGAAGTTGTAATCATGTGGAAAACTTAATAACTTAATCAAGAGGGTTGGGGTATTAAAACACTTAACAAGATAAGTAAAGGACCTCACCCATGCCTTGAGTGCTTTCATAGGCTAAGGATGGGATGGGAAGGCCTGGTTGGCAAGGTCGACCTCCTTGTCTCCATGAGAGGACCTGTCAGCTCCGCATGTGTCACCCTATGGGGCCGGCACCTAGAGAGAGGCTACCAGGGTAACCATAGATGGGGGTCGGCTTCTGGGGATAGATAGCTTGGGTAACCCATGTTAGGACCATGCGATGACACTCTCCTTATGCAGTTCTATTGTTTCTTAGTGGTGCCTCTGGAGTGATGTCTTGTCTTGTGCAGCTTTGATGATATGGTCGGTTGTGTCAAGTTAGTTGTCGTTCTTTTATTTTTTTGGATGTTGTTTCTTGGCTTAGTGGAATCCTTGTCATTATCTCCTAGCTTGGAGGGGTGGGCCTCAGGGTTCCACATGGTTGGGTGGAAAGAGCTATCCATTGGTCTCTTTTGGAGATGCGGTTCGAGTTCTACACAGAGGTGTTCCAGTTCCAGTGTGCTTTCCTCCTTCAGAGTTGTTGTATGCTTTCTTATTTATTCAATTGTAAACCGACACGATCGGTCTTGTAATCTTGCATTGTAATTTTGTAAATAAACTATCTTGCAATGTAAGTTGATCTTTCTGAAGCAGTAGTAATTGATTATCTCTTATGTGGTTTTTACTTTATATTCTCTAATGCAGTTATGTTTCCCTAGAGGAGTTAGAAGTGCATTGTTCTTCATGTTGTGATATCGTTGGTTACTACTATTGCATTTACTTGTTTAAAAAAAAAAATTAGTTCTGTAATGTTGCACTTTTAGTCTTACACTCTAGGGTTTCATGACGGGGCATTACAAGCTTTCATTTGTCTAAGATGTGTATCCAAGAAAGTCACTTTTTCTGAGATGATAGAGGTTCTTTTCAGTTCTTTTTGCAATTGCTATTGTAGCTCCAGATTTTTCTTTGACTTCAAGAGAGTCATTCTCAAATACAAACTTGAATCCCTTCCTGCATAACTGTCTGACACTCAAGAGATTTTGTTTCAAACCTTTTACATAAAGAACATCTTCAGAAATTTATCTGTTGCCAAAATTTGTCTATCCTATTCCACGGATTTTAGTAGTGCAGTCATCTCTGAACCTGACTAGCCCTTCATTGTATTCCAGTCATATGGTTTGAGCAGCTACTATCAATAACCCAACAATCTTCATCACTAGTACAAGCTTTAAGCCATCTTTGATGGTTGTCATTTTTTTCTTCGTGAATCGCTTCCTTGGACAATCTACTCTTGATATCTCTTTATGAGCATTCGATTGTATCAGAGAGTATTTGCTTTCCTTTTGTCTCCATTTTGATCTCCCTTGAGTTGTTAGACTCTTTCCAAAGGGACTTGGCTCTGATACCAATTGTTGATATGCGTCGAACAACTAAGAGAGGGGTGAATCAGTTGTCACAAAAACTTAAACCCTTTCTGCAATTAAACATTCATCACGTATCCATAATTATTATGATTTAACAATGAGTGCATGAAATCAGAAACTTAACAACATCAAACACAAGAGACACTAGATTTATGTGGAAAACCCCAAGGTGGGGAAAAACCACAAAGAGGATTAACTCTCAATATATATTGTAATCTTGAAATAGTGATGTTCAGGCTTGGTCACCCCATGGGCCTAAACATACTGGCTTATTGCCATGAAGAACAACTAGGTCTAGCAGACTCACTGCCTCAACCCTAAACCTAGCAAGATTACAATAAGGGTTGTTAAACCATGAGGGTTGTTAAACCCTACTGGTGGCTTACTACCTAATTCACTGTCATGATCAAACACCTTTCTTTATTGTGAATAAATAATTCCTCAGCTTTGCTCTTCCTCTACCCTGCTCTTCCTCTGCTCTGCTCTTCCTCTTCTTTCCTCTGCCTCTGCTCTGCTCTGCCTTTGGACCTTTCTTAATGTATTCTCATTTTCACTCAAGGACAACTTTTCCACAACTCAACTACAAGCATTTATACACTACATCAACCTTGGAATGATCATCAAGGTCGGCATCAACCATTGGAACAATCTCTAAGGTTAGTATTACAAACATTTACAAAATAGGTCTTGACCTATTGCAACATTATGCAAAGGGAATGAAATGCAGATCACATCATGCCTTAGCTAGGACTCAAACATGATCTTCAACACCACAACATGCTTCCACAATCTTCTAGAGATCTCCACAATCACTGGGATTAACCAGGTCGGCCAAGACTGGTTACACGCTACATTATCTAGGAACAATCTTCACACACCATCTCAATTTCTTAATGTGGACCAAAGTCCAAATAGGAACATGATTAGGAGACATCCACAAGCATGCTATAATCATTAGGAGCAATCACACAGACCTTAACTACTTTATTCATAGGAATCTTCTCACCAGAACACATGAGCTTTACTGTCTTCAACTGTCATAAAAGAAAGATAGCTTGTGGACCACCAAACCATGAACCATTGTAACTGTAGGCACTTATCATCATCCTAGACTTCCCTCTAGAACCGCATAACAAAATACTTTCTTGCGGAGGAATGCGAATCCAAATACTATCTTCATGTCTCAACTGAACTTAAAAACAAAGAAGGCTTCACTCTGGTGAACATAGCTCACTCATATCTTCATACGGATGGCCCAGACCTGAAATGTAGCATCCTCAGACATACCTCTAACTTACTTTCAATCTGCAGACCACTATATTCAAGCAAGAATAAATGCGGAATAGTTTACCAGACTATTCTTCAGCATACAACTCACTGTCTGTACTGCACTTCTCTGTGGCTTACTTGTTTCTTCCAGAGAGGCTAATTTTCTCAATATCCTCAACATACAAGTCTTCTAAACAAGTAATCGAATATGATATAGTTGACACCAATGACAACAAGAATATGTTGACATCAATGACAACACTGATTAGGCACATACTTGTAACAATATCCTGCTATCATCATCCCCCCTTCAAAACTATGTCTTGTCCTCAATACATGCTCTACTCCAGTTGAAAATATTTCTTGAGTCTGGCACCATTGACATAGCTAGGTAATATTTGGCCCTCCACATTTTTTAGTCTGACTGCATCGGAACCTGCAATTTCTTCAATGTAAAATGGTCCTAACCACCTTGTTTTTAGTTTTCCCTACTTCTAAAATTATTTGTCATATGGGAGTACTAGGTTACCTTCCTTGAATGTCTTATTCCTCAAGTTTCTATCATGCCAAGCTTTCTATCTTTTCCTTTCCAAGTTCATATTATATGATTCCATCAATCTATCCTCATCCATTTTCTCTAATTCTTCAATCCTTTATGTGAGAGAGTCTTCTTCATTTAGCTTGAGAGTCCATGTTTTGTAGAAGTGTTGCAAGTATGTGCCTAATCGGTGTTTTCATTGATGTCAACATATCTATGTTGTCATTGGTGTCAATTGTGCTCTTACTTTGTTGAGGATATTGAGAAAATTAGACCCTTCGGTGATAGCAATGTGTTGTAGTAGAAACAATGCATTACAGGCAAAAGAACAACCTAGAAGAATGCTCCCCATTTCCTATGGAACAAATATCTTTTCCTGCAGAGTGGAAGTTATTTAGAAGCTTGTCTGAAGATGTTATATTCCAAGTTTGAGCCTCCTGTATGAAGAATTGAGAGAGTTATGTTCACCAGAGTGAAAACAACTTTTTCAGTGTGTTTGATGGTGATAGAGAGAAAGTGTTTTGTCCACATTCCTCTGCATTAGAGTATTTTGGTCTGAGATTCTAGAAGTAATTCTATGGTGATGTTAAGTGCCTTCAACTGCAATGGTTCATGGTTTGGTGGTCCGTAAGCTATCTTTTATTTATAACAGTGGTTGACAGTGTTGTTCTTGTGCTCCAGTTTGAAGAATCTCATTGATAGAGTGGTTAGAGATCGTGCGGTTGTTCCTGGTGATTACAATGTGCTTGTGGATGTCTCCTAATCATGCTGCTACATTTAGATTGGTCTGTAAGGTGTAAATCAGATCGTACATGAAGCGTGTTCTTGAGGATACTTGTGTTAACATCAGTCTTGGCCGACCTGGTGGAATTCATCATCTATGGAGATGAATCAAAGATTGTGATAGCATGTTGTAGCGTGGAAGATTGTGTTCGAGTCCTAACTAAGGATTGGCATGATCCACATACATTCTTACACCTTTTTCTTAGCTAAATTTGTATTAGGTCTAGACCTGTTTTATGTATGTCTATAATGCCAACCTTAGAGATTGTTCCAACGGTTGATGATTGTAATGCCAACCTTGATGATCATTCCAAGGTTGATGTAGTGTATAAATACTTGTAATTGAGTCATGAAAATGTATCCAAGTATGAATATGTGAAGAGAAAGTAAAGTAAGGTAGCAGAGCAGAGTAGATGTGTTTTGTGCTTCAATGGAACTGAACCTTGGCATGGAGTAGATGTTATCTCAGTTCAACATTTTATCAGTGAGCCTTCTTTTGGTAGTGAGCCTTCTTTTGTAGTGAGCAATTTGGGTAGTGAGCCTTGTAGGAAGTGAGCCTATGTTTTTTGATATTAATATAACATATATATTTCTGTGGGTTAACACCCATCAGGGTTTTTCCCTTTTAGGGTTTTCCACGTAAAAATCTGGTGTCTCATGTGTTGTTTATGCATTTGTGTTGAGTTTCTCATTTCATGCTCTCATGGTTATATCTGACTATAAGTAATTGATAAGTTGATGATAATATTTGGTTAAAAGTTTTAGGACAACTAATTCACCCCCCCTCTTAGTTATTCAGTGCAGTTCAACAGGAAATTTGTAAATATGAAGTGTACCAGTATTGTAGAATCTATTCTATACATTAGTTCATAGGGAGTGAACTTAGTGGTTCTTTTGAAGGTTGTTAGATATATGCCCAGAGTACTACAGGGACTTTTAGATCCTAGTCTATCTTGTTCTCATTACACATCTTTGTTAATGCTACCCCCATGATCTTATTCAAGGCTTCACTTGCTTCATTTACTTGTGCATGATATGGTGAACTCTTGTTATGTGCTATCATGAAGTTGTCTAATAGTTCTAAAATCATCTTGTTTACAAAATGTTTACCTTGATTGTTGGTTATACTCAATGGGTAGCCAAATCTAGTAAGTATATTCTCATTCATGAATTTGGCAGTCTTTTTTGTAGTGTAATCTTTAGTTGGTTATGCGTTAGCCACTTAGTCAGATATTACACTCCGATAATGATGAATCTACATTTTGACTACTTTGTCGGTGGATCTATATGTCCAATGAAATCAATAGCCCATTTCTGAAAACGTAATGTTGTGATGTTCACAACATGCCCCATTTTGCTCCTTAGCAAAATAAGGACCCATGTTGTGGCTTGCTCTCTTGTTTTTGTGCTTTGGGCGGTAATGGTAAAAGAGGCAGCATCAGTCAGTATGTAGGTGCTTCATGTCAGGTGTATTTGTGATCTTGAAGTCTGACCTAAAATTTCAAAGTATGAATCTTTCCTCAGGAAGCCTACCATGTGAAAGAGTGTAAAATTCTAGGTAAGTTTGCCTTTTACATCACCCTAAAATTTAGCCAAATAGGAAGGTTATGTGCGGTCAAAGTTCTAGTCAAACCTGATATTTAGTGGGGGGCTCATATTTCTATGATCGATCACCCCCTTCCCAAATATCACCCCTTTTCTTGAATATCACCCCCTTTCCCAAATATCACCCCCCTTCCCGAATATCACCCCCTTTCCCGAATATCACCCCCCTTCTTGAATATCACCCCCCTTCCTGAGTATCACCCCCTTTCCTGAGTATCACCCCCTTTCCTGAGTATCACCCCCCTTTCCCGAATATCACCCCCTTTCCCGAGTATCACCCCCCTTCCCAAATATCACCCCTCTTCCCGAATATCACCCCCCTTCCTGAATATCACCCCCTTTCTCAAATATCACCCCCCTTCTTTTTCTGTGCTTCGTAACATTTAATTTGCAAGTGCAGTAGGTGGATTCCTGCCAAATGCAGACACAATAACTTCAACAGGGGAAATGCAAACAATATATATATGCAGTTTTGTCAGTGACTGTGATTAATGCACATCTAACATTCTGACCAGGTATGAATGGATGAGGCGACTTAATGCATTTTTTTAATCCTTTTTTTTGTCTGTTTTGCAGGTTTGCAGATATGAAGCTAGTGAAACTTAATGGTGGTGACATCATAAAAGAGGAAATCAGATCTCAAAGGAAGCAAAAGGAGATAAGAATGGTGATGAGAAGAAATAGCAGGTGAAACTTAATGGCGATGACATCACAAAAGAGAAAATCAAATCGCAAGGAGGCGCAAGAAGTCAAGGCCTTCAATGATGAAGACAAAATGCAGATGGGAACATTATTACAGTAGACAACAGAGGACATTTGAGTTGCTAGGGTTTCCAGAAGGAAAATATTGCACCCAGATCTAATGTGTGCCGATCAAGGATATTTTGGGTGGGATTTCTCCACTGTTGATGCTGTAACTGGAGGTTTGAACCATTGTTTAACTGGGGTTTTAGAGTTGTATTGGGGATGCTCATAGCTATATATTGCCCCCTTTACACTGTAAAACTTTACATAGGGGCTACATAGTGATTTGTAGCAATAGAGATTTGTAGAACATAGCATTTAGAATAGAGGGACCTTTTAGTTTAGAAGTAGCAGGAGGTCACCTGTGTCTGCAATAAGGAACGTGTGGAACATCCTACATCCTTACTATAGTTGTAAAGCTTTATAAGTTTTCTATAATTTGATTAATGAAGCTGAGAGTCATTCATACATTGTAAATCATATATGACTGTCTATTTTAAATACAAGTGAATCTAGAATTCTACATCTATCTTCTGAGTGTCTTCTGGCTCTTCTTTGTGTTTAAAACAATATCTCTTAATGCTGGTAATCTTGACTGTATGTCTGTGAAAATACTCAGGGCTTACATTTGAGGTTTAATTTGTGGATTTGATCAATTCGCTGCATTACTTCTAAAGTACATAACAGAACATTTAGATCCTGTGGTAGAATGAATGATATTTAGATTAAAATCTTTCTAACTTTTCCCAACCCATCTGAAATACTTAACTTAAAATGCAGAAATTTAAAGGAGATTGTCTCATATCTGAAAGAAGCATGCATAGCTGAGTTGAAAGTAGGCAATTTTCATAATATTGAAGAGAAAAAGCTTGCAATAATATAAATCACATAGAGCTTTTGTAACACAATAACAAGTTTATGCAAAAGGAATGAACAACATGCTGATATTTATGATTTTCTGCATAATCTGAGTCCAGCAAATCATCAAGAAACCCTAAATCACGTAAGGCCCCTTGAACATTACAGCTTCACATCAACCAACTGAATTGTCTCAACAGGTCAAGACCTGACCATATTAAACTTGGGATTAAGAAAATCTTAATCGATTTCTTCATATCTTTCAAGTCAGTTTGGTTCATTTTATGTGAGTTTTAACTATTGTTATGACTGTGTTAAAACAATCATCAACAGGTAATTACACTGGGATTGGTCTTAATGGCATTTCATCTCTTGTGGTAGGTCTCTGTGTTCTTTGACATACATCACAATTCTTTACATATCTCTTTGCATCTTTGAAAAGTGTAGGCTAGCATAACCCAACTAGTTTGATTTTTATTGCTATCATCTCTCTAGCATTATGTCCTGCTATCCCTTCATGTGCTTCTCTTAGAATTTCCTCTCTTTCATGTTCATATACACCCTCTTGATAATATCATCATACTCTCCTTCAAACAATGTATATGGAAAAGACTTCCACATTAGGTTTTGTCTTTCTTGTACTAACATCTCTGCTGGAGGTTCACCTATAGCCAATAGGTATGCTATATCTTTTAGTTCTTATGGTACCGCATGTACTTTGAAAATATTTGCACTAGGTAGTTCTTCTTCATGTACCTCCAGATCTCTTCTCTTATGTCCGCTTCCTTGTTTGTTTGAATATTTTCCTCCTCAATTAAATTTCTCCTTTCTTTATATGGCACTCGAGGTGACTCATTGTCCAAGGGTTGTGTCTCTTTGTAGCATCTCTTCAAATTAGGGGATACTCTTCTATTTGTCAACAAAATCATGTCGACAACAAGGGATGATTGAAATAACCTTCTAAAATCCTTGGAACTCCTCTCAATATTTACCACATCTTCTCCTCTTCTTCTTATCTTCTTTATGCTTTAGCAAATTAGCTCCTCTATGTCTTATTAATCCAAATTCAAAATTTCTAGTGTTAATTCAAAATTTTTAGCAGTCTGTGACAAGATTAAGGTTCGGTGAAACCCTAGTTTGCCTCTTTCTTCATTTTCCCTTCTACTTTCCTCTTCGACAGCACCCACAGTGGTGTGATCAACAGCATCCTCCATGATGCACTCTATTTCTTCTCCTTCTAATCTCCTTTCTCTAGAAACATCCATAATGGCATTCTCAATAGCATCCTCCATGATGCACTGGTCTTCTTCTTCCCTTCTGGAAACACCCTCACTGACGCGCTCTGTGAATTGTTCTTCTTTTCCTTCCACAACTTTTGTTATCATATCTTTTCTAATCTCTTATGTCTTTTCCATCCTTCGATAATGTTCCTGTCATTCCTAGATTTACTTCAATTTTTCTTCCTTGCTTACCTCCATTCTGATTCTAATGTCTTCATTGATTTATCTTTTCCTCCACTTCTCCGCTTTTGCCATGGGTTTTCTTGATTTGGTGTTCCATTAGTCCTTTTATATCCCATAGTATCCTCATTTGAAGAGTCACATCATTTGAAAGATCCTTGCGGATCCTACCCCCTTTCCATTTGCCATTCTCTTAAGTGCCTACCCCCTCTCACATAGGTAGGAACTTAAGGACACAATTTTTTCTGCAAATTGAAAATTTTCTCCACCAACCTAGTCTTCTCTTCTTTCTAGTACTCTGCACTACTTCTTTGAATATTTTTCCCCTTTAGGCTTTAACTATCCTCTTCCAGGGTCACGGCAATGGAGCCAAATGTTGGAAATAAATGGGGAGGGATAACAATCTAGAGATCTGGTCCTCAGCCAAGTCTTTGTAGTCAGTTTATACCCTGGTCAAGTAGCTAGAGATTGATAGAAAAATACCAAGAATAACATATGTAAAGTATCACAGACATATCATAACAATAAAACATCAAAGAATTATCTGGTACCAACATATCTATATCTATATATATAAGCAGCAACAAAACATCATACATCCATTATTCGGCAAGTCTAAGTATCTACCTCATCATCCTACATACATGATCAAACTTCTACTATCATTCCTATCTCATCACCTTATCTTATGTCCCATCTTTCTTATCCTATCCTACATATACATTGTATCTATTACATATAGGGATGTGTCCTTTAGCATCTTATGTTGGCTTCCAGCCTCCACATGATGTATGTGCCAACTTCCAATTAGCTCTGCTCCATGCCATGTATCCTGCTAACAAAAGGTTTATGCAAATTTTTATTTTTTCAGTTACAGATTAAGATGCACATTAATAGAAAGGTAATAACAACATCCAAATGCAAATACAAATCTCACAACACAAGATATACATGAGGAAAACCCTTTCACGTGAAAACCCCACACTCCAAAACCTGCACAATGTATTATCAAATCAAAGGATGATTACAACACACTTGCAATGCAAGTTCTTCCAAGAGTACACAAATGTCAAATACTAGAGTAACTCTGATAGCATAATAGTACCAACAAATGAACTACACAACTCCAACTCCAAGCACCTATATATATAGAAATATCAAGGATGGAGGTAGCTTTTAGAGCAAGCCACAAAGGATTTTCGTCCAAATCCACATGGCCCAAATTCCAAGGCCATAAAGCATGTAGATGACACTTGTCTATGATTCCCTTTTATCTCTTACAAACCTCCATACTTGGGTGCCCCAAATTTTCCCAAAATAGGTATGGCATATGTCTTACACACCTTACAATATCAGAATTTATCATATATGACAACTCTTACAGTTGTAAGAGAATCTGTCATAACTGACTAACAAAAGCATATTCCTCTTACAATTCTGTCATAGTCAAACATGGGCACCTACTTTCTCCATGCAAAGATGCCATGTGAAATATGCCACACCTATCATAGAATCTCTATTTTCATCTCTTACATGTCATAGATTCTATCATAGGAATCTGTCATAACTTACGCGTCATAGAATCTGTTATAACTCATGACAAATGACCACAAGGTGCTGAAACATAGAAGAACTATGCAAGTCAACATGGGATGCCTACCTCCTTAAATAAGGACAAAAATACATCTAGTCATCTTCCATGTAGGATGACATATCACTGTACCAACTCCCACAAAGTGACAAAATAAGATTTGCATAGAAAATTAAAATAGTAGACAAAAATAAATAAATACAACATTAGGAACTTGCAAAGGTTGAGATACCTTAATTCCCAACATTCTCCCACTTGTCGAACACCTTTCAAGAGACAATAGAATGACAAGATTTAAATTCTAGCGGTCAAGAGGCCCATAGACTCCAAACACCATCTAAACTTCTTCATGCTCCTGGGTTTTGTCGAGGAATCTACAACATTTTTCAAAGTGTCAACTTTCTCCACGTTTACCTTCTTGTCCTCTACCATGTCATGAACAAAATGGTATTGGACATAAATATGCTTAGTCCTTCGTGGAAAGTAGGATTCTTTGCCAAACATATGGCACTTTGACTATCACAACAAATAGTAATCTTCCCTACATCAAACCCAACATTAGAACATAATATCTTAAGCCAAATGGCTTATTTACAAGAATGAGTTGTTTCCATATACTCTACTTCAATAGTGGAAAAATCAAACATAGGTTGTTGCTTACTCATCCAACTAATAGCACCACCGAACATAGTGAACACATAAGCATTGGTGGATCTCTTGTTGTCAATGTTACCTTCCCAATTTGAATCCACAAATCCTTAAATACAAAGTGAATGCTGAGGTCTTGTAGGATAACCATGAAAACATAGGGAATACTTGGAAGTGCCCTAAAAGTATATGAACACTCTCTTCACTGCATCCCAATGTACCCATCCAAGATTAGCCATAAACCGACTAAGGACTCCCACTACTTGGGCAATGTCTAGTCTTGTACATATCATAGGATACATCAAGGTACCAACTACACTAGCATAAGGAGCTCTTCTCATATCCTCCATCTCTAAAGGAGACTTCAAACAATTTGCAATAGATAACTTTATCCCCGTCATAACAAGAATAGTCAATGGCCTACAAGTTGTCATGTTGAATCTCTCCAACACGGTGTTCACATACTTACTCTGGCCTAACCAAAGTTGTATGTTAGCTCTGTCTCTTCTAATTTTTATTCCAAGAATGTGTCTGGATACCCCTAGATCTTTCATCTCAAACTATGCTGACAACTGAGACTTCAAATCAGAAATAAAACTTTAACCATTCCCAACGAACAACATATCATTAACATATAATGTAATAATGAGAATGCGATCATTATCCATTTTATAATAAACACAATGATCTAATTTTGATCTCAGAAATCCCAAACTCTACGCAAAGGCATCAAATTTTTGGTACCACATCCTAGAAGATTGCTTCAAACCATACAAACACTTTTTCAACTTGCAAACCATATTTACTTTACCTTTTACCACATAGTGCTCTAGCTATGACACATAGATTTCTTCCTCCAAGTCACCATGACAGAAATATGTCTTCACATCAATCTGTTCAACTTCTAAATCATATGTTATAGCAAGTGATAACAATAATTTGATAGATGTCATCTTTACAATAGGAGAGAAAATCTCACCATAATCTATTGCCTCAACCTGGGAATATCCCTTTGCAACCAACCTTGCCTTAAATTTCTCAACATTGCCAGCTAAACCAAACTTCTCTTTGAACACCCATTTGCATCCAACAAGTTTATTTAAATCAGGAAAGCGCACCAAATCCTAAGTATTTTTTTCTTCAAGGAAGCCATCTCTTCTCCCATGGCCTCTTTCTAGGAATCTACATCACTCATGTACCCATAGCCTCCCTTATGGTCCTAGGGTCATCAGTATTAGAAATCAAGGAAAAAATACAATGTGGACCTCTTTAAAAGTTGAGGTTGAGGTTCTTCTTCTTCTTTTTAACTTTCAAAGCTACTAGATCTCTCCTTATCATCAGGTCCAATACATGTCTTCGGTTCAACTTTCTCAAGGGTGGAAGGATGTTGAACCACATCCTCTTTCTCTTCTTTTTTCTCTAGTTGTAGAAAAATATAAGGATTGATCTCTCTAAAGATCATACTTCTACTATACATAACTCTCTAGGCCACTAGATCCCAAAGTTTGTATCCTTTCACACCAATGCCATAACCGATGAAGATACACTTCACAGTCTTGTTCTCCAACTTAGACATCTTCTCCTTAGGCACATATGCATATGCCTCACAACCAAATACTCAAATGTGTCTCAATGAAGGATTTTTACCAAACCACACCTCCACAGGTGTCTTATCAAGGAGTGTCGATGTAGGAGACCTGTTAACCAGGTAGCAATTGGTAGAAACAGCTTCAACCTAGAACTTTTCTTCAAGGCCAGCTCCACTTAGCATACTCCTAGCCCTCTCCTTCAACATTTTGTTCATCCTCTCTGCAACTCCATTCTACTGAGGGGTATACAAAATTGTCTTGTGCCTCTCAATCCCATGTTCTTTACAGAACTTGTCAAAATCTGTTGAACAAAACTCACCATCATTGTCATTCCTCAAACACTTAATCTTTATATCCTTTGGATTCTCTACAAGAACTTTGAACTCTTTGAATCTACTAAAGAATTCATATTTGCTTCTAAGTAAATACACCCATGTCCTACTGTAATCATTAATGAATGAAACAAAGTAAACATATTTTAAAATCAAAGGAACATTAATAGGACCAAACACATCATAATGAATCAAGTCCAACACCTTAGAAGATTTGTGAGAACTAGAATAAAACTGAACATGGCTTTGTTTTCCATAAATGCAATGTTCAAAAAAATTAAACTCAAGGTTACAGTCATTCATACCCTCAACTATATTTTTATTTTTTAGGGTCCTCAAACCCTTTTTACTAATGTCGCCAAGCCTTTGGTGCCATAACATTGTCTTCTTAGCTGAAAGTTTCATCTCCATAAAATGAGCACCCTTAGGTACCCAAAAAGCATGACCATTGGAAGTAGATACAATAGTCCTCTTCATT
The DNA here is from genome assembly GCA_027924645.1 of Cunninghamia lanceolata. Lineage (NCBI taxonomy): Eukaryota > Viridiplantae > Streptophyta > Pinopsida > Cupressales > Cupressaceae > Cunninghamia > Cunninghamia lanceolata. The sequence continues at coordinate 5,536,262 of BSBN01001126.1, forward strand.
GCTGGTTCCAATAGTGAGGATGAAGACTTTGAAGTTCTCTTCTTTTAAATAGAGGCACTATTACCCTAAACCACACATGCATCAAGTTGAAACAAAGCGCTAATCCAAACGCCCTTAGCTAGCACCATAGCTCCTCTAGTCATCTTACATCCTCCATTCGAGAAAACAACCTGCACACCCACATCATTCAAGTTACTTATAGCTAATAGTTTCCATGCCAAACCAAGGATATGTATAAAACCATTGATTCCCTTCACTCGTCCATCAGGGAATCAAATCAAGACTCTTCCATGGCCAACAATCTTCAAGTGAGAGTCATCACCCAAGTACAACTTCCCACCATCATATTCTTCATACTTTGAAAACTAACCCCAACAAGAGGTCATATAAAAAGATGTACCAGAGCCAATAAGCCACACATCCTTAGATACATGAGATGCCAAGCCAGTGATAAATGCTTCTCTATCATCCTAAGAGGATTTATCAAAATATGAATCATAGTTCTTCTTTTTCTTCTTCTCCTCCTTGCACTCCTTGCAAAAGTGACTAGGTTTTCCACAGTTCCAACACAGAGCCTTGGACTTTCCAAGAGACTTGGATCTCCCATGAGATTTGGATCTTACTTGTTCTTCCTTCTTTTTATCCATTTTCTTTCCCTTCTCTTTAGATCTACCACAAACTACAAGAGCCTCCTTAGCCTATTTAGAAGATTTTCTCTGCATCTCTTTAGACAACAATGAAGAAACCACTTCATCCATCTTGAAGGTGGTAGTGGTACTCCCAATTGCCATAACAAGGTGGTCCCATTAATTTGGTAAGGAGCATGTCAATAATGTCATACATCGATCCTCCTCCTCCATCTTCACACCAACAGAGGTCAACTGGGAAACAAGCATATTGAATGTATTCAGGTGATCAACAATAGATCCTCCATCTTCCATCCTCAGATAATACAATTTATTTTGTAGGAATAACTTGTTCACCAGGGATTTACCATGATAAACATCTCCAAGTTTCTTCCAAAGTTCTTTTGCAGTCTTCTCTTCATGGATATTCAAAAGCGTTAAATCAGCCAAGCAAAGCCTTACCAGACCCTTGGCTTTCCAATCCATAAGATCTCAATCTTCTTGTTTCATGTCAGATGTCATGGTTTTAGATACTACAAGTCATAGCATCCACCAATAAGTCCTCCATCTTGAGTTTCCACAACTCAAAGTTACCTCCATTGTTAGGATTAAGGTACCATCAACCTTGTAAATCCTATGTAATTTATTATTCCTATTATTGTTTTTAAATCACCCATAAGGGATGAGAGTTTTCACCAGCAACGATCTTGTTTTAGCCGCATGTTTACACCCAGTACCCACCTCTAATTCATCCATGATGGGGGGGTTGCAGGGGGGTTCCCCCTTATGAGGGGTCTGAGAGGATCATCCCCCGATGGGGGGTTTAGGGGTTGTGCACTCCATCAGGGGTTTGGGGGCAGTGCCCCCAAAACCATATTTTATTTATATTTTATCATTATAAATCTAGATCATTTGTCATTAGGTTATAGATCTGACAGTCGATATTATGTCAGTTTTCTTTCCCTAGAAAGAAACCCCCTTTTATAAGAATATTTGTACTACATTTTTAGCAGAGTTGAGAGTAAGAAGCACTGTTGGATTGAAGACTAAAGAAGAAGAGGAAGTGCATGTATGGTAATCTCATATTTGAAGATAATACAACTTGGAGCCTCTTTGCTTGGTGAAGTTTTTTACTCAAAATGGTTTTCTCCACGTTACATATTGTATTATGTGTTCAATTCTTAATGCATGTTATTTCTGTGTAGTGGGTTTTATTTCTATTGCAATCTCCATTGATTATGCATCATTTAGAGGACATTAATAAGGTTTGAATTATATTTCTGTTGTGTGGTTTGCACCTTCATTTCTAACATCCATTAAACTTCTCTATATCAAACCTCCCAGATGTACTTTCCATCTCTTTCCTGCAACAAAGATTTCAAAGTCCTCTGCATAAGCTCTCACTCAAATGAAGATCAACTCAAAAAACCCTCTACCCAACAATGAGAACCAAAGGTGATCAGGCTTTAATACCAACTAAAAGGAAGCAAGGTACATGCAAACAACTTCCTACATTGATCTAATGAGGAAAGTTTTATGAAAAAAAATATTTCTTTTAGTTATAGATTAAGATTCACATTAATAGAAATGTAATAATAACATCCAAATGCAAATACAAAGCTCACAACACAAAATATACAAGGGGAAAACCCTTTTAGGTGAAAAACCCCACTCCAAAACCTACACAATGTATTATTGAATCAAAGAATGATTACAACACACTTGCAATGCAAGTTCTTCTAGGAGTACACAAATGTCGAATACTAGAGTAACTTTGGCATCATAACAGTACCTGCAAATGAACCATACAACTCAAACTCCAAGCACCTGTATATATAGATAAATATCAAGGATGGAGGTAGCTTCTAGAGCAAGCCACAAAGGGTTTTCATCCAAATCCACATGGCCCAAATTCCAAGGCCATACAACATACAAATGACACTTATCTAAGATTCCCTTTCATCCCTTACAACCCTCCATACTTGGGCACCCCAAATTTACCTAAAATATGTATGACATATGCTCTTCGACACCTTACAATGTTATAGAATTTGTCATATATGAAAACTCTTACAGTTGTAAGAGAATCTATCATAACTGAATAACAATATCATATTCCTCTTCCAACTTTTCCATAGCCAAACTTGGGTGCCTACTTTCTATCATAGGAATCTATCATAACTTGTGCGTCATAGAATCTATCATAACCCATGGCACATGACCACAAGGTGCCAAAACATGGAAAAACTATGCCAAGTCAACATGGGATGCCTACCTCCTCAAATGAGGACAAAAATACATCTAGTCACCTTCCATCTAGGATGACACATCACCGTGCCAACTCCCACAAAGTGACAAAATAAGATTTGCATAGAAAATTACAATAGTAGGCAAAACTAAATAAATACAACATTAAGAACTTGTAAAGGTTGAGACACCTTAATTCTTAACACTCTTAAGAGACTATCTTGCTCTGATGTAGCCTAGAAGGATCAAGATGCTTTCCACTGAAGATACACCTTCACTAGAATTCACCCCAATGTGTTGGAACTATCAGTTCAGTCCTAGGATGTGTAGAATGCAAAATTTTACTCCTAGCACCTTTTCACTGGATGAAATTGAAGCATTTTGGAACATTGTGTTCCTTGCCACCACAGGAAAAACCATTTGATTTAGAAAAAATTGAGGTAGGTATTTGTAGGTGGACCTAACATCCATATGTAAATGCAAACAAGACATTCCTAGGTGTCATGATTTGAGAGAACAGTTGTTCCAAAGTTTGGAACCCTTTTCGTCTTAGGGCTCTTGAGACAATATTTCAGTCCAATGTAGCCCAGAAGGATCAGAATACTTGGTCATAAAAAGACACCTCTACTAGAATTTACTTGCCCACCCTAACATGTTATTGCTATCAGTTTGGTCCTAGGAGGTGCAAAATGCAAAATTTCACTCCTAGCACCTTTTCACTAGATGAAACTAAAGTATTTTAGAACATTGTGTTCCTTAACATTGTAAACAAATAAATTTGATTTAGAAAAAATAGGGTAGGTATTTGTACATGGACCTGACATCCACCTATACATTCAAACAAGACATTCTTAGGTGCCATGGTTTGAGAGAACAGTCGGTCCAAAGTTTGGCACCTTTTTTGTCTTAGGGCTCTTAAGAGACTCTCTTAGTCTAATATAGCCTAAAAGGATCAGGATGCTTGGCCACCAAAAATACACCTCCACTACCATTCACCTACCCACCCCAACATGTTGGTGCTATTGGTTTGGTCCTAGAAGGTATAGAATGCAAAATTTCACTCCTAACACCTTTTCACTAGATGAAACTAAAGCATTTTGGAAAATTGCATTCCCAGCCACCACAAGAAAACAAATTTTATTTAGAAAAAAAATGAGTTAGGTATTTTTAGGTGGACCTAACATCCACCTATACATGCAAACAAGACATTCATATGTGATGTGGTTTGAGAGAACAGTTGGTCCAAATTTTGATACTTTTTGTCTTAGGGTTGTCTGGAGACTATCTTGGTCTAATATAGCTCAAAAGGATCAAGACACTTGGCCACCAAAAAGACACCTCAACTAACATTCACCCACCCACCCCAATGTGTTGGCACTATCTATTCAGTCTCAAGAGATGTGAAATGCAAAATTTCACTCTTAGAAATTATATAGAAGGTGAAATGAGAATAAGAAAAACATGGTAGATGTATAGAAAGTAAAATGAGAATATGCAAATCATGGAAATAATATAGAAGTTGAAATGAGGATATGAAAATAATTCCAAACATGGCTCTCTCTCTCTCTCTCTCTCTCTCTCTCTCTCTCTCTCTCTCTTGCAAGGTACATAACAAGTGAGAGAATGTTGGGATTAGGTGTCATGCCCAAGCTGTTACACTTAGAATTCCTTCACTTTATGTTGTATATATGTGGATAAATTTACCTTCCACAATATCCTGTGTCCTTAAAAAGTCACGTATCCTGCACACTAAACCAAAGAATTATTATTTTGAAAAGACATAATCAAATCAGTTGCCTAAAATATGATTAGGAAGGATCAAACCTAAGGGCCAAACCTAATGCCTCGGGGGCTCATCTTAGATGGCCTTGCCTACGTACATGTAGAGGCTTTGTAGTTTGGTAACTTGAACTTGCCCACAAGATCAGCTTAAATACATTTGTTCTAAGAGGAACACTAAATAATTCTTAACTAGGTATTTACTAGAAGCAAGGCTCTCTCTTCTCAAACAAGAGGAAAACAACATAAACTAGACAAGATCTCTTAACATAAGTAAATGTTTGATAAGGTCATCACATAGCAAATATTCTATCAGCAACACCTTGGTTCTCAAGATTAATATATTAAACAAATTATATATTATTACAAATACTAAGTAGTTCAACCTACCGAACTATTATTTTGATGTAAAGAGATTGTGGATAAAACATCAATGAGGTCTTAACCCAAAACAAACTAAACCACTTAGAAATGATCTATCTTACCAATCATATACCTATTCCATCGCAATATCAAATAGTATGTCATAAAGAAAGTGACACTCCTTAGTGTCATCATGAGAACAATACCAAGAAAATTTCATTGAAAATAACTTTACTAGGAAGGGTTGGTACAAAATAGTTAATCACTCTAATAAATATGTCAAGCTAGGTCTAAACATAATCATGGTTATACTGTCTAACTCAAGTTAACACTACTTCCAAGGTAGGAATAATACATCTACCGAGTCTAAAATTTATCTACCTACTTTTTATGCTTAAAGATGTCTCTTAACCGACACTCGTACATTATGAATTAACCAACGATTCAACTAAAAGGGCATTAACATAACAAAGTACCATGCAAGTAAGTCATTATGGATGAATTGATTTAAGTAATGGCTTTATGATGTTTCTATCAATAAGCTCTGTCGATATTGGCCAAGTAAGTACTAAAGGTTAACAACAAATTGTCAATGACCAAAATTTTGCATCATTAATCTCAAGCCAAAATTATCTAAAAAGAATAATCTAGCTTTAAATCATTGACCAAGGAGGTCATAAGGGATTCAAGATAAAATAAAATACAAATAGAATTTCTCACCTTATCTCTACCAATTAATATATCGATAATTTCAATAATTTAATATATTTAATTCATATATTAAACGTCTCAAATTCCACTTGAAATAATTTACTATATTAACATCTTAATGTAAAGAAATAAATAATATGTACAATGCAATACTATAATTTTCTGATTAAGAAAAAGAATACACAGGATGATATTAAATATTACAAAAAAATTAGAAATAACTATCTAGTAGTAGAAAAACATTAATATCTTCCTCATTTATAAATGAAATTTAAAACTTCAAGATGAATCAGAAAGCTAAAACATAGGGGAATAAAAATCAGAAGAGAATTAGAGGGATTGACAAACATGCAAAATCTATTCATGCTGAAAACCAAACCAATATTCTTCAAAAACGTGGAGAAAGAAAATAATTTCCCAATCATCACATTGATAGTTTGAGGATTGCATTTGGTGTGAAAAAAAAATGTCCTCTAGAACAACTATTAGAGTTGTTTAACCTTTCAGTATGAGCGGATTGTTACACTACAATGAAATTTATCTCAAAGATTCTAGCAAGAGAATTTATTAAAAAGAAACAAAATGAAGTGCTTCCACCTATTTTAAATGTGAACCATTTATATATGAAGTTTATTAGTAATTTTCAAATGAAGCAATATGAAACACCTAAAAATAATAATTAAATAAAATTAAAAAAAGGCTTGTGCTATAATATTATGCCATAAATGTCTTGTGATAAGGAAAAGACATCCCTCAAAGCAACACAAATGGACAAATTTGTCAGATGAAATAGTTGCAAGTGCCCTGGTTTACATGCATGCAAAATGTGGAAGAGTCCACCAGTATGCAAGCTATTTGACAGAATAGCTCAAAGAGACCTCATCTCATGGGATGCAATAATTGCAAGGGATGCACAAAATGGATTGTTGAAAAGGCTATAGAAAAAACTTTCTTGCAATTTCAATTGGTAGGGATTAAGCCAAGTTCATAATTCTTTGTCATCTTTGTAGATGTGAATGATTGGAAAGATGAAAGATCTTTCAAAAATTTCAAGCATATGTAAACAGTTGGTTTGAAAGAAATGGTTTTGCAGAAAGATCATAGAAACTTTGAACAAAAAGTAAATCAAGTGGCATAGGTAGACTCATATCATCATTTCAATAACAAGAGTATAGAAGAAACTTTGTTACATTGAACATAAACATTCATGGATAAACAAAAGAAAATGGTTAGAGCAAGTTTGGAAATTTCCCCAACGAAAATATAGGCATAGACAAGAAAAATCAAAGTAAATGGCATGGATTCATGAGAAGATTACAAAAAAAACTGAATTAAAAATTGCACGATAAGAATCTATAGAAACCTTCCAACAATTATACAGGCATTAAACCATTTTTCCTCCATCGAATCTGTAATCTATGGAAATCAAAATAAAAGCAAAACATAAAACAAATGCAGTAAAACAAGTGTTATATCTTCAAAAGTGACCCACAAACTCAAGATAGGGTGGACAGTGTTGCACCCAAGCACTCTCGCTTTACCCAAGATGATAGTAGACAATGTGAAATGCTCAAAATCTATGCAAATCACTAAGTATAACTAGCTCAAGAGGAGAGATTTTGGCATGATAACTTTGCTCAATTTTGTTAGGAATTATATGCAGAAGATATCAATTAAATACAAATAAAGATTAAACAGAGGAATGAAAAATACACAGAAATAATAATAGCAAGAGACAATTTTTAATGTGGTTCACCCAAACTCGGGCTACATCCACCCACAAAGAGTCCAATATTATTATCCAGTAAATCAAACCGATTACAACCAACAATGCTTGCAACTCAATACCACTGCAAATGCTACAATACAATATCAACAGAAACTCTAACCCTTAGCCATTTTTTATCAAGACTTATGTTGGTTACAAAATAGGGTTTTTTTATGTTGGCCAATAGAAAAAATAACTCATGATGCCTTTATAAAATAATAAAAATAGTTTGAAGTTTCAGGGGCGGAGCCCCCGTAGGGGTGCTGCCCCTCAACTCCACCCTGTATCGCGATAGGGAGTGTGCCAGGGGCACTGTCCCTTGACCCTATCTTGGGGGCGCTACCCCCAAACCACCGTTAAATAATTTGGGGGGAAACTGCGCTGATAAACGTGGGGAAAATTTAACCTCTGAGTTTGATTAGGCTCCATATAACAACAATCTCCCACTTGGAGACTGATCATACTCCACACCATATCATCTCCCACTTAGAGACTGATCATAACACCACTGACCCTATAGCTCCCACTAGAAATAAACACCCTAGACCTTGCTATTCTGATTTTATTGTTTTCATTCTTGAAGACCGACTGAAGTTGAAGAGGAGCTTAGCTTCTCCCTTGTCACTGCCTTTGTAAAAATATCCACTAGATTTTCATTTGTACGTATCTTTTCTAGCCTTCACTGTCTATCCAACACCAATCGAATGAAGTGATACCTCAACTGTATGTGTTTGGTCTCTGAATGCAAGGCAGAATTCTTTGCAAGATGTATGGTACTCTAGCTATCTATAACAAATAATTGTTAGCTTGTTGTTTGCCCAATTCTTCCATGAAAGATTGCAGCCATATCATCTCCTTGTTTGCCTCTGTTGCAGCTACATACTCTGCCTCCGTGGTGGATAAGGCAACCACCTTTTACAACCGTGAGATCCAACTCACTATTGTCCCACCTGTAGTAAAGACAAAACCTGTAGTAATCCACCTGGTATCAATATCCCTTGCCAAATCTAAGTCTACATAACCTACTAAATCAGTATTAGAGCCCCTAAAACATAAGTGTTTACTAGTTGTACCTCTCAAATATCTGAGAATTTATTTTATCGCATTTCAATGCTCCAATCTGGGATTACTCATATACTTGCTTACGACTCCTACAACATGTGCAATATCTAGTCTCGTGCATACCATGGCGTACATTAAGCTTCCTACAACTAAATCATATGGTACCTTAGACATTTTGTCTTCCTCCTCTTGTGTCTTTGGACACATCTCCTTAGTCAATTTCAAATGACTAGGCAAAGGTGTACTGACAGCTTTTGCATTCTCCATATGGAATCTCTACAACACCTTTTCAACATAATCAGCCTGAGATAGAGTCAATTTTTTGTTCTTTCTATCTCTACAAATTTTCAACCAAGGATTTGTTTTGCTGCCCCTAAATGCTTCATAGCAAATGATTGTGCTAACTATTGTTTTAACTCTCTTATGTGATCCATGTTAGACCTTGCTACAAGCATGTCATCAACATATAAACATAAAATAATGTAGTTGTCATTATCTAACCTCTTAAAATAAACACAATGGTCAAAATTACACCGGTTGTAGCCTTGCTCAGCCATAAAACTATCAAATTTCAAATACCATTTCCGAGGTGCTTGTTTCAGGCCATATAAACTCTTCTTCAATCTGCACACCAGTTTCTCCTTACCTTTGACCTCAAATCCTTGGGGTTGTGCCATATATATCTCCTCCTCTAAATCACCATGGGGAAAGGTAGTTTTCACACCTAGATGTTCCTAATGCAAATCTTCAGTAGCCACAATACTTAAAACAATACGAATAGAAGTCATCTTAACAATCAGAGAAAAAATCTCATCAAAATCAATACCTTTTTTCTGTGCAAATCCTTTTACAACTAACCTGGCTTTAAATCTTTTCTTACCTCCATCTTTCTCTTTCAGCCTATAAACCCATTTGTTTGGTAAAGTCTTCTTACCTGCATGCAACTTACATAATTCCCAAGTCTATTTTTTCAGTAAGGAGCCCATTTCTTCTTTCATTGCAAGATCCCACTGAACCTTTGTATCCACCTGCATAGCTTCATCATACCCTTCCGGTTCACCAGCATCTGTTAACAAAATAGAATACAAAGAGGGAGAAAACCTTTCAGGAGGTCTACTTAGCCTTGTTGATAGTCTAACATTCACTGGAGTTTGTGGTATTTCTTGTTGTTGTTGCAGAGCATGAGGAACCACTGGAACATCATTATCTGGAGTATCATCTAGTACCACATAATCTTTTTCTTTCTTCTCATGTTGTTTTAACTGATCTTTGTACAACACCTTCTCATTGAATACAACATCCATGCTTCTCACAATTTTTAGATTTTCAACATCCCAAAGCCTATAACCAAATTCATGAATGCCATATCCAACGAAGATACACTTTTTTTATTTTGCATCCATCTTGGTTCTATTTTCAGAATCTACATGTGCAAATGCTTCACATCTGAAGGTTTTGAGAAAAGAATAACTCACCTTCTTACCTATCCATGTTTCCTCTGGAATACCATAGCCCAAAGGAATTAAAGGACCTCTATTAATTAAATATGCAGCGATATTGACAGCCTATGCCCACATGTTTATAGGCAATCCAGCATGCAATCTCATGCTCCTTACATGCTCCATTATTGTCCTATTCATGCCCTCAGCCACTCCATTTTCTTGTGGAGTCCCTGGAACCATTTTCTGCCTACAAATTCCATTAAAGGAATAATAATCCTCAAATTCTTTAAGACATTTTAATCTTTTACCTGTCTTATTCTCAACCAAGCTTCTCCATTTCTTAAATGTTTCAAATACATCAGATTTCTGCCTAAGGAAATAAATCCAAGTCTTACTAGTTGCATCATCTATGAATGTAACATAATACTGAGAGCCACTGATAGAAGATACCTGAGCCGGTCCACATACACTTGTATGCACAAGCTCCAACTTTTCATCTATTTTTTGCTTCCCATCCTTGAGAAAACTAACTCTCTTTTGTTTTCCATACACACAACTTCATAGAAATCCATATTAATACATTTTAGACCTGGTAAAACTTTCTTAGAATGAAGTACCTTCATACCTTTTTCACTCATATGCCCAAGTCTGTTATGCCATAGTGTTTTCTCAGAACCTGAATGAAGTACCTTCATACCTTTTTCACTCATATGCCCAAGTCTGTTATGCCATAGTGTTTTCTCAGAACCTGCTGCAATTGTTTCAGCTCTTCCTGCGAATCCACAACAACTATTCCTGAACCTATTTGGTTTTTATCTACAACAACTAAAGTAGAAGGAACAGTGTGACCTGTACAAAGATATAAGGTTCCTACTTTCACACCTTTTGCTACTATTAAGGTACCTCTTGAAACCTTCCAATTTTTATGACTGAAAGTAACTATACAACCTTCATCAGTGAGTTGTCCTACTGAAATTAAATTCCCACTCAGCCTTGGAACATGCCTTACCTCTTGTAGTAGCCAATGATTCCCATTCTACAACTTAATCTTGATTCTTTCCTTTCCAACAATCTGACAAGGTTCGTTATCCCCCAAATAAAACAACCCAAAATCCCCTTGGACATAATCAAGAAAATAACTTCTATGGGGTGTAGCATGAAATGAGGCCCCTGAATCTAAAACCTATGAATCATCAACATTGTCTAGGGAAAGAATCAAAGCATCTTCTTCAGATTTATTACTTACCATATTTGCCTCATTATTGCCTTCCTATTTGTCTCCTTCTTTATTCTTCCAAGACTAGCAATCTTTCTTTAGATGACCTATTCTCCCATAGTACCAGCATTTTTTAGGCCAAAAGGAATTACAACCTAGTAGTATATCCCCCATGGGCATATGAGGGATGTTTTATGTTGATCCTCTTCAGCAATTTTGATCTGATTGTATCCTGAGAAACCATCCATTAGGGATAACATCTCATGCCCTGTAGTGAGATCCACTATAATGTCGATGTTGGGTAATGGGAAGTCATCTTTAGGGCATGCCTTGTTAAGGTCTCTAAAGTCTGTATAGTACTAGATGCCCCTAATGACTTTAGCGATAGGTATAATGTTGGATACCCATTCAGGGTAATCTATTGGATGAATAAACCCCACATCTAGGAGTTTCTTTAGCTCTACTTTAACTAGGAGTGCAATCTGGGGATTCATCTTCCTTAACTTTTGTTTGACCAGTTTCACATCAAGGCAAACTGCAAGGTGATGAACAACCAATGCGGGATCTACTCCTGGCATGTCAGCATAGGTCCATGCAAAGTTGCAGCTTCTTTGCTTGAAGAAGGTTAGGAAGTTTTCTTGCTCCACTATTGTAAGAGATTCTACTCTAAAGGTTATTTTTGGTACTTCCTCTGTTCCAAGGTTCATTTCTTGCAATGGTTCCACTAGGATTGGTGATCTATCTGGATATACTTGATCTATCTTAGGAAGGCCCATGCTCTCATTGCCTGGTGCCTCATGGAGGTTTTCACTAGGCGATACGTCCTTTATTTTGACTTTTTCTTCACCCAAAAGTGCCATGGAGTGGTTTTCACTAGGAGGTGTTGTTTTTATTCTTATATTTTTGTTACTAAGAGCATGATTTGTTTCACTGAAATAGGAGGATGTGTCGAGTTCCATGATATAACTTGCTCTATGGTCTCCAAGGGGGAAGTGTTCTCTGACCCCCATCATTTATACTATCGCTTCATCATTTTGTGCCTCATCAAGGACAGGAGGTCCTTGTTGATCCCAATCTATAAGCTCGGGGTATACAAGAGGTAGGTCGTTAGAGGCAAATGCTAGGGTGGTTACGGTATAAATGGTGCATATGGAAGACTCGAAGAATTTAACAAAATCACTAAAGGAATCTTGATGGTCCATTTTGTTGATGTTATCGATCACAGGGGAAACCTTAGCAACCTCACCTAAGATACATTCACCATTAGTGAGGATAGACTCCCATTTTCCGTACCCTAACCCTTGAGAATGGGGGTTCCTGGTTGCTTGATCAGCTCCACAATCCATTTTTCATGAAGGCCAATACTACCTTGCCCTTTATAACCCATATACTTTACAATCTCTAGACCTTTACCATAGATTTTAGCCGGGATGGTAGGGGTTTCATGTTCTGCTTCTTCATCTTTGTATAGCCATGATGATATGTCCTCAAGCACATCTTGATCAAGAAGGTGTTTCTTCTTGAAGGTGGGAAATGGCTTGCATTTGATAACTACCGTGGAGACCTCCTCTTCCTTCAGAGCACCAAATGTTTTAGGAGTGGGCAACATTCCTACACAAAAAGTACCGTGCAGGTCGTATTCACCACACCCCATGTCACTTATCTTGATCTTGATCTCTAGTGGTGGGGATGTTTGTGATGTGGTGGCGATATTGGAAGGGTCAATATATGAGGTGGATGATGTATGATTGGTTTGGGAGACATGTTTCTTAGTGGCATTGTTGTAAGGATAGAAAGTATGGTCATGTCCTTCCAAGAAATTGTAGTATTGGAAGGGACGGGGATCGGCATAGATAGTTACTTTTGTGCCATTGTAAGGGAACTCTAAGCATTGGTGAAATGTGGATGGTACAGCTTGCATGGCATGGATCCATGGTCAACTAAGAAGAATATTGTAAGGGAGGTCAAGGTTAAGCACTTGGCACTTGGTCTCATAACCCTTGATGGTTATACATTCGTTGGTGTCCACAACCACATTAGAGTATCCGAAGTGTTTTAACAATTTAAGAGTGCACAGGTTTAGGCCAGAGCCACCATCTATTAAGACTCTCTTTATGATATGTTTATGGATGCAAACTTCGATGTGTAAGGCATCATTGTGTAAGTTGTCAGAGGCAGGAAGGTCCTTCTCAGAGAAGGTGAGGTGATGAGGTGAAGCAATATGGCCCACCATGGCTTGGAATTGATCAACATTCAAGTTGGTGAGGACTTGGGTCTCCATTAGAGCTTTTTCAAGGAGTTCTTTGTGAAGGGGTGACGTTCAGAGCAACTCAAGGATGGAGATTTGTCCAGGGGTTTTACCTAAATGTTCTAGGAGGTTGTATTTATGAATGGATGTGGGTTGGTAGATGTGGATGTGGATGGCTGATCATTGGTGGGTGCCCCACGAATGGAGACATGGCCACGACAGGTAGTGATAGCACAATTAGGTGTTTGTGCTTGAATGATAATGGTGTTGACATGGTTAGAAGATTCTTCTATTTGACCCACAATGGAGTCAAAAGAAGCAGGAGGTGGAATGATATTGTAAGCTTGATTAGATGACGACGCTTTTCCTTTATTGTGGTTAGGTAAAGGATCCCTGTAATCTCTAAGGTTTTCATTTGGTGATTGTTTTGGTGGGTCTTTGAAGCTGATTCTACCCTTCTCTATGAGATCCTGTATACAATGTTTCAATTTCATGCAATCAAATGTTTTATGTCCCTTGACATGATGGTATTCGCAGTAGGCATTCTCATCAAACCATGTGGGTTTGAATCGGTTCTCGTCATACGGCCTAATGGGGGGAAGGGTTATCAAATTCCCTTTTACAATTTTGTCCAAAACATCTTCTATTGGCTCCCCTAGGGGTGTGAATTTCCTCCTAGGAGCATTATTCTATTTGGGTGGTCCCTTGGGGATATTTACATTGTTGGTAGTGTTGCAAGTATGAGGTTATCCAGTGTTGTCATTGATGTCAACATACTCATATTGCATTGACAAGAAGGATTTGATAAGCTGTGTGCTGAGGATACTGAGAAAATTAGCCTCAGTCAGGAACAGTGAAGAACAGTGATGAGAAGAAGGTAAATGTACTGTATAGGATGAGAACCAGAGGATGCGGATTAAAGGGTTAGTAGATATGAGTCTTGAGATGCTACAGTTAAGATTTCAGAGGTCCGCATGAAGATCTGAAGGAGTTGTGGCTGCCGGTATAGAACCGGGTCCGGCAAGTATCCGGAGGTGACAGAGGATCACAAAAAGGTCCGGTGAGGTCCGGAATTGTATTATCCTAATCTGCGGATTGGAAGGAGTGTTTGGGATGTCCTTGTGATGTATCATCCTGATTTGTGTATGATTTGGAGGTCCGGAAGTACCTCTTGCATTATGACAGTGGCGACAGACTGTGTTCTTAAAGTTCCGGATGAGGAAGACAAGAGATCCCAGTAAGCAGAGGAAGTGCGGATGTATCCGGACATTCAGACAGGCTTGTGAAGGTTCTTGGATCATGTTTAGGTTTTGTTGTTGGTCCGCATTAATGGTAGAGCCCGGAATTGAAGTTATTCTTCCGGATGAAGTTCTTGCTCTGTGTAGCCGACCGGATGAGTTGTTCATCCTGCGAATGTTCTTGTGATGGCCGACCGGATGTGTTATTCATCTTGCGGATACTCTATGGTTGTTTGCCGACTTAGATGTTTGTTCCTAAGTCGATGTCTTGTATAAATAACAGTTTGTGAGTTCATTTCAGTGTGTGGTGTGAGGATGAGTATGGTATAGCGAAGAAACGTGCGAAAGGCAGAGCAGAGATTGTTGGGCTTAATTGGAACTGATCCGGACATGGTAGAGATGTCATTCTCCAGTTCAAGACTGTGATTTTCATCACTTTGTAGACAGTGTGTCTCCTTGTAGGCAGTGGGCCTCTTTGTGAGCAGTGTGCTCGGGCAGTGAGCCCTTATTGGCATGTGCCATTCATTTTTCTTTATTCTTCTAACAGAGAATAATTCTTGGGTTAATCACCCCGTGGTTTTTCCCTTAACCGGGTTTTCCACGTCAAAATCTTGGTGTTCAATGTGTTGATGCTTATCTGCTCTTGTGTTTATGTATTATGCTTCCATGGATGATTATTTGATATGCTGCTAACTAACAACAGTGAGTTAAGTGTTTGAATGAGAAGAAGTTTTATACAACTGATTCACCCCCCCCCTCTCAGTTGTATGCCCTAGATCCAACAATTGGTATCAGAGCCAAGTTCCTCTGACAAGAGCCTAACCGCTTGAGGAGATCCAGGATGTCGTCATACAAGAAGGATAGTCCGAAGTTCGATGGAACCAACTTCACTCTCTGGAAAGGTCGCATGAAGTGTCACTTGGAATGCATGGGAAAAGCATATCTGGGTATGATTTCAAAACCATATGTACCTCCACAAGGTGGTCCGACAACTCTGAATGAAATCACAGAAGCTGAAAACAATCTGCGGACCAAGGAAGCTCTTCTAAGCGCATTGAATGACTCAGATCTCTCGAATGTCATTGACCTACCCACTGCATATGAGATCCTAACTAAACTGCAACTTCTGTATGAAGGAGATGAGTTTGTCAAAAGTGCAAGGTTGCAAAGTCTGAAAGGGAAATTTGAAAGATTGAAAATGAGAGATGATGAAAACATCACTACCTTTATGCCAAGAGTAAATGAGCTGGTATGTGGAATCAGAAATGCTGGTGGAACTTTAGATGAAAATGAGATTGTCTGCAAAATCCTAAGATCCCTTCCTGCTGCCTACAAAATCAAAGTTGCTGCCATTGATGAATTCAGAGCCCACACAACTGTCACAAGAGAACAACTGGCTGGCAAACTAGCTGCATTTGAAATGACCGAGTTTGGAGATGATCCTCCCAAGACTGAATCTGCTTTCAAAGCCAGTGCCTATGTGAAAGGCAAACAGAGATTTGATCCGGGTGAAAACTCATCAAAGAAAATGTCATGGTATGATCAAGCAAGAAGAGACATGGAAGAAGAAGAAGCAGAAATAGCTCAACTTGAAGCCCTCATTGCAAAGAGACTGCCAAGAGGATCCGGTAAGTATGAAGGAAAACTACCCTTTAAGTGTTTCAACTGCAATAAGATTGGTCATTTTGCCTCAAGATGTCCGGAGAGATCTGCAAGATCTAATACTCACAGACAAAGGTTTCAAAAGAATTGCTATTATGTTCATGAAGAAGATGACAATGAAGGAGTAACAGATGATGAATCAGAACCAGGAAGCAAATCCGGAAATGAGTGGGTGTTTATAGCCATCAAGGAAGAAGATTCCATGCTCTCTGAATCTGTCAATCACAAAGTTGTTGAAAAAGCCTTGGCTGCTCAAGTGGAAGAAAAGGATGATTGGGTTATTGACAGTGGATGCTCTCACCATATGACTGGTGACAAGAATAAGTTCTTAGATTTGGAAAGATATGAAGGAGGAATGGTAAAGTTTGGTGACAATTCTGCTGGCAGAATCAAAGGTAGGGGAACTATTTCCTTTGATGGTAAGAGCAAAACAGGAAATGTACTGTATGTTGAAGAATTGAAGCACAATCTTCTCAGTGTTGGTCAGTTAGTGGACAAAGGCTATGATCTCCGGTTCAAGAATGGAAAATGCAGAATCTTTACAAGCTCCGGAACTGAAATTGCATCCGGTACTCAGACAAGAGGTAACATCTTTCATCTGGTTGGTTCAAATAAAAGTTGTTTGTTTGTTCAAATTGATCAGAGTTGGTTATGGCATAGAAGAATGTGTCATGTAAATTTTGATAACATCATCAAAATAAGCAATACTTAGGCTGTGAGAGATCTTCCAAAGTTGATAAAACCTACAAATAGTGTGTGTAAAGAATGTCAGTTAGGCAAACAAAGCAGAGTCTCTTTTAAAAGCAAAGACCAGTCTTCTACCGGATTGTTGGAATTAGTACATACTGATCTATGTGGTCCGACAAGAATCAAGAGTCTGCAAGGTGATAGATATTTCATGTTGTTAATAGATGATCATTCCCGGATGATGTGGGTTACCTTTCTAAAAGAAAAATCAGAAGCTTTTGAGAAGTTCAAAATCTTCAAAGCTATGGTGGAGAATCAAACTGGATTGAAACTAAAGTGTCTAAGGTCTGATAGAGGTGGTGAATTTACATCTGGCGAATTCATTGACTTTTGTGAGAAACAGGGTATAAGGAGACAGTTGTCTGCTCCTAAGACTCCACAGCAGAATGGAGTAGTTGAGAGAAAGAACCGGACCATCCAGGAAGCTGCTAGGACAATGATGTTGGAAGCAAATGTTCCTCAAATGTTTTAGAAAGAAGCTATCAGCACTGCAGTCTACACTCTCAATCGAGTTCAAATCAAAAACAACACCGGTAAGACCCCCTATGAACTCTAGTTTGGCATCACTCCTACTTTGAAATATTTCAGAGTATTTGGTAGCAAGTGTTATATTAAAAGAGATGAAGATCTAGGAAAGTTTGATGCTAGAAGTGATGAAGGAATTTTCTTGGGCTACTCCACTCAAAGCAAAGCATACCGGTGTTACAACAAGAGATTGAGGAAGATGATAGAAAGCACCAATGTAAAGGTTGATGAAGGAATTGAGAAGCCTTCAAGATTTTATGAGTTTGATGAAGATGACCAAGACAGTGTTCAAGGACCTCAATCCTCTCCGGTGAGACAGAGTCAGCCTGATCCGGTAAATCAGGAAGAAGAGTTAGGTTTGAATGAGGCTGATCAAGAAACAGCAGTGCTGGATACTCCCAAAATTCCAAGGTATGTAAGACTGAATCACTCTGAAGATCAGATCATAGGTGACAGAAGCAAAGGTGTACAAACTAGAAGGAATATTGCTCAAGATCAGAATGAATGTTGTTTGATTTCAAAGATTGAACCTAAAACAATAAATGAAGCCTGCAATGATGAAAACTGGACCAAAGCAATGGAAGATGAACTGATGCAAATTGAGAAAAATCATACTTGGGATCTTGTTCCCAGACCTAGAGACAGGAATGTAATTGGAACCAAGTGGGTCTTCCGGAACAAACTAAATGAAGCTGGTGAAGTAATCAGAAACAAAGCTAGATTGGTCTGCAAAGGCTACTCTCAAATAGAAGGAATTGACTTTGAAGAGACTTTTGCTTCGGTAGCAAGAATTGAAGCAGTCAGATTACTTCTTGCATTTGCTGCCTTCAAAGACTTCAAGGTATATCAGATGGATGTCAAGTCTGCCTTCCTAAATGGTGATCTGGAAGAAGAAGTCTACATTGAACAACCGGATGGATTTCAATTGTCTGATAATAATGATATGGTCTGCAAGTTGAAGAAAGCTTTGTATGGATTGAAGCAAGCCCCAAGAGCATGGTATGAAAGGTTGGATAAGCATCTTGTGCAGATTGGATTCAACAAAGGTACTGCTGACAGTAACTTATATTTCAAAATTGATCATGAAAACATTCTAATTGTTGAAGTGTTTGTGGATGATATCATTTTTGGAGGAAGAGATAGTATGTGCAAAACTTTTGCAAATCAGATGAAAAGTGAGTTTGAAATGTCTATGCTTGGTGAAATGAATTTCTTCTTGGGTCTGCAAATTACTCAAACAAAAGAAGGGATCTTCATCTCTCAGACCAAATATGTGAAAGAATTGTTAAAGAAATTTGGTATGGAAGACTCAAAGCCTATGAACACTCCTATGGCAACCGGATGTAAGTTAAGCAAAGATGATGATTCTCCAAAGGCAGATCAGACAAAGTATAGATCAATGATTGGTGGTGTTGACTTTTTCCCAGACTGGATGCTTATTCCCAGATATCCCTACAAGGTAGCCATCAGTGATCAACAGGAGCTCTGGGCCAGGGGGTCAACAGTATAGGAGATAGACTCTATATTTTATCTCCTCTTCTTCTTCAGGCTCTGCAAGACCTAGGGGGGTATTCCCTACTCAACATCCATAAGGATATGCATGCAAGGCTGGGATGTTGACAGAAAGCAGATGAGTCCTCCTGTATGTAGACCAAAACTGAAAGATAAGGGCAAAGGGGCTAGCTTTGGGCCTATTTGCAGTTGTAGACAGAGGACTGAGGATCCTAAACTAACTCTAATGTCCTAATGTTGGTTTTAGATTTTGCTTTGGAGTTTAAGTGTGGATGCAAAGCTGGATATGGTTATAACACAAAGCAAAGCATGATTGGTGCCTATCCAGGGCCTGGAGTCAATAGACATACACCTGTGAATGTTCAGCATAAACAACTAAAACTGGATTTCAAGGGGATCTATGTGATACCTGCCTTACAGGCATCTCCCAATACAAAGTGTTAGGTTATCTCTACTTATGGTATCCCTACTGCAGTATATCCCTCCCAATGTTCAACCTGGAAACAGTTTAATCTACCCCTTGAGTAGAAGTTAAAAGGTCAGACAGTCAACATAGGAATTCTATGCTCTAGAATCTAAACATTACCAAACATCTAGATTCAGAAGAAGAATACATGCAATACTGGAGACAGAATTAACACAACACATGCCAAACAGCATTTCTCATATAAGTTTAATCATGAAATCAGTGGGTTCATGCCAAAAACAAACAAAAGGAGATACATAAACTCACAGGTAAACTGTACAGAGCAACCAGATCAGCTTGTTATGCATTACAGAGCCAAAATCATCAACTTTCAACAACCACAAATGAACAACACAACCTGCTTATAACAGCCAGGTAGGTGCTCAGCAATTAATTACAATGTTGACCAAAATCTCGCCAGATACACGGTATCATGAAAATGGCGCTCAAACACAACTAGATTGGCGCCCAAACTTGAATGCAGCAGGTAGGGGAGGAGACAGGAAGATTTCTCGAGCCCTGCGCCATCATCCGCTGATTGACACCTTCAGTCGGGTACCAGATCGACCCACGCCATCGCCCATACCTCTGCAACCTTCGCCATTAATGGCGCACCAACCCGCGGCCTCGGGAAGAACATCATACAGACTATCGCAAGCATTTCCTGCCGAGATTCATCATCATGATATTTGAAAATGAAGGATAACAATATCCCACATGCACCCCACGATGACCTCAATAACACTTTATATACTAGGTCATGAGCATATATTATGTCGGTGCTTTTGCTCCTGACGACACTAGTATAAGACTTCATCATCATCATCCTCCAGCAGCATGATATCCTGTTGTTCGAAATATCACCCTGACGTCATCATGATATTTGAAATATAACCTGCATGATAATCGGCACAACCTGATCCATCGGAGGAACATCCTCCTGCTGAGCTTATACCAAAAGTCTGGCCGATGATCATCCTGATGACGTCATCATCATATTAACATCATCATGATATTCGGAAGACAACCGGATATTTGGAAATATCCTCCTGATGTTCAAATATCAGGTTGCACTGTAGCTCCTCTATAAGATCGGGGCGATAACTGAATATGATGATGCTGCTTGAAAAGATCACCCCCAGTAGATAATGCGCGAAGCTAGCAGGCGGATATCTCCTTAATATTAGCATCATCATGATGCTCGAACAAACAAACATATATCCGGGTGATATGAAAATATCACCCCCTCCTTCGGAATATCATGATGCAGATAGGCAGAGAAAAAGATATCACCTTGAGATAAGGATGACGTCAGCATCATCAGGATGAAGAAACAAAGAATAGGAAGTGATATAACATCATCAGGATGATATTGACCAAGATCATCCTGACGTTCAAAATATGATGACCCTAGTGAATATCGGGTCGCAATTACAACTCTTCAACAACATCATCAGGATGATGTTAACCAAGATCACCCGATGATAAAAATATCACCCCGGCGAAATATCATGAAGGCAGAAAATATGATGACCTCCACAAGCAGCAGGATGATAACTGGAAATATGATGATGATGAACACGACCCTTAGGAAAAAACAAGTTAGGTCGAGCAATTCAAAGAATAAGCAACATCATCATCATGCTCGCGCAAGGTGATAAATGGAAGATCACCGGAGACTTTGAAACATCACCCTCGCAAGCAGATCAGGGCGCACTGTAGCTCGGCAGCATCATCATGATAATAAGCAAACATCACCCGACAGTTGAAATATGATGATGACGTTGAAAAACAAGTCGACGAGGAACATGATGATGCAGATCATCATCGAAGACAAGATGATGATGATGACCTCCTCCTCAGGAAAATATGATGCTGCAGTTGAAAAATGCTGAGGAGGTCCAACACTTAGAAAAAATGGGCAAGAAGATAAAGGCTTCAAATGAAGAAACCTCCTGATCATGACAAATCAACCCCTGGTCAAAATGAGTGTCAACAGGTGGATTGTTGTATCTCACTCAAACTAGACCAGATATAATGCAGGCTGTTGGTCTTGTGGCAAGATTCCAGGCTGATCCTAGAGAATCTCATGTTATGGCAATCAAAAGAATTTTTAGATACTTGAAAGGAACAGTTGAGTATGGTCTATGGTATCCTAGAGATCCGGATTTCTCTCTTCATGCTTACACAGATGCAGATTGGGCAGGAGATGTGGATGACCGGAAGAGCACTAGTGGTGGAGCATTCTTTTTGGGGAAGAGATTGGTTTCTTGGCTAAGTAAGAAACAAGATGCAATATCTCTGTCTACAACTGAAGCAGAATACATTGCAGCAGCAGGTAGTTGCACTCAAATCTTATGGATGAAGCAGATGCTAAGAGACATCAAAGTTGAATATGAGGAGCCTATCACAATTTTCTGTGATAATTCAAGTGCAATTAATATTTCCAAGAATCCGGTATTGCATTCTAAGACTAAGCACATATCTATCAAATTTCACTTTTTGAGAGAACAAGTAAACAAGGAAGAAGTCAGATTGGAGTATGTTCCCTCCAAGGATCAGATTGCAGATATCTTTACAAAACCTCTTCCCAAGGACTCGTTTGAATATCTCCGGGAGAAGTTAGGGGTCATGGCCCCTCCGGTGATGAATTAAGATGCACTGTTGTGCATCAGTCCGGTGGCTATCACAGTCATATCTTGTGATCCGGACTAATGGGGAGCTGCAACTAAGGGGGAGCAGCTGGTATGATTCTGATGTATGAGAATTGCAAGTATGAGCCCTTTGCCATTGATGTCAAAGGGGGAGAGAAAACATGTGAAAAACAAGTGGTTGATGATCAAAGGGGGAGCAGTAAAGGAAGAGAAGACATATGAAAAGTTGAAGTTCTTGTCTTAATGGTTTTTCACATCATATGTTGCCATCAATGACAAAGGGGGAGATTGTTGCAAGTATGAGGTTATCCAGTGTTGTCATTGATGTCAACATACTCATATTGCATTGACAAGAAGGATTTGATAAGCTGTGTGCTGAGGATACTGAGAAAATTAGCCTCAGTCAGGAACAGTGAAGAACAGTGATGAGAAGAAGGTAAATGTACTGTATAGGATGAGAACCAGAGGATACAGATTAAAGGGTTAGTAGATATGAGTCTTGAGATGCTACAGTTAAGATTTCAGAGGTCCGCATGAAGATCTGAAGGAGTTGTGGCTGCCGGTATAGAACCGGGTCCGGCAAGTATCCGGAGGTGACAGAGGATCACAAAAAGGTCCGGTGAGGTCCGGAATTGTATTATCCTAATCTGCAGATTGGAAGGAGTGTTTGGGATGTCCTTGTGATGTATCATCCTGATTTGTGTATGATTTGGAGGTCCGGAAGTACCTCTTGCATTATGACAGTGGCGACAGACTGTGTTCTTAAAGTTCCGGATGAGGAAGACAAGAGATCCCAGTAAGCAGAGGAAGTGCGGATGTATCCGGACATTCAGACAGGCTTGTGAAGGTTCTTGGATCATGTTTAGGTTTTGTTGTTGGTCCGCATTAATGGTAGAGCCCGGAATTGAAGTTATTCTTCCGGATGAAGTTCTTGCTCTGTGTAGCCGACCGGATGAGTTGTTCATCCTGCGAATGTTCTTGTGATGGCCGACCGGATGTGTTATTCATCTTGCGGATACTCCTATGGTTGTTTGCTGACTTAGATGTTTGTTCCTAAGTCGATGTCTTGTATAAATAACGGTTTGTGAGTTCATTTCAGTGTGTGGTGTGAGGATGAGTATGGTATAGCGAAGAAACGTGCGAAAGGCAGAGCAGAGATTGTTGGGCTTAATTGGAACTGATCCGGACATGGTAGAGATGTCATTCTCCAGTTCAAGACTGTGATTTTCATCACTTTGTAGACAGTGTGTCTCCTTGTAGGCAGTGGGCCTCTTTGTGAGCAGTGTGCTCGGGCAGTGAGCCCTTATTGGCATGTGCCATTCATTTTTCTTTATTCTTCTAACAGAGAATAATTCTTGGGTTAATCACCCCGTGGTTTTTCCCTTAACCGGGTTTTCCACGTCAAAATCTTGGTGTTCAATGTGTTGATGCTTATCTGCTCTTGTGTTTATGTATTATGCTTCCATGGATGATTATTTGATATGCTGCTAACTAACAACAGTGAGTTAAGTGTTTGAATGAGAAGAAGTTTTATACAACTGATTCACCCCCCCCCTCTCAGTTGTATGCCCTAGATCCAACAGGTAGTGGGTGTGCTTGGTGGTGCTTGATTTTATACATTTTTAATGGCCTTCACATCGGTGACGCCTGTTGATAGCAAGGAATACTAAGAGGGGGGGTGAATCGGTATTCCACACAACCACTTCTTAATAAATTTATTAGTCCAAATTCCAAAATTAATAACATGAAAGTAGAATAAGCATAGGAATAGCAACCACAAAGACATAACACATGAACACTAGGATTTTTACGTGGAAAACCAAAAAAGGGAAAAAGCACAATGAGTGTTAGCTCACAATATATTAATATAGCTCAATACCAGATTACAAGAAGGCTCATTGCCTTAGGGCTCACTGCCCAGAGAAATGCTCACTGCAAAAATGGCTCACTGCCAAAATAGGCTCACTACCTAGAGAAAGAAAGAAGAAGGGAGAATGGCTCACTGCCAAGTTTAGTTTCTCAGATTGCATCTATATATGCATGCTTATAGCTCTAATGAAGCATAGAAAAAACTGATTCAACACCCTTCATCTATGTCTTCCCTGTTTCACTGCTCTACTCTTATTCGGGAATAAGATCTCTCTTCTTCTACCAATTAACTTCACTTACTTTACAGACCCATACATCAGCTCACATCACATCACAATCACACTTAGAACTCAAATCCATCGGATATATATATATATATATCCACATCAAGAATTATTACTTGATCAGGTCTGCAAACTAAACAAGAAAATGTGTAAGCCAAAATATCATACTGTGTCAACTTGTTCTTATGTACAATCTCTAATGTAGACTTAAAAAATCATATGACCACTCAAATTGATTATCCAAACATTTCATCTTCTCTGCATAAAGATCTAACATACCAGTCGGCTTGCTCTTTAAGAACATACTTGACAAGTTCATCTATCACATCAAAAATCGTACTATGGAGAAAATGGGACCTCACAAATCATATCCAATGTTCATTACTGACTACTTAACATACCTTTAGAACTGTAGAGCACAATATGCATTTGCAGAGGAATGTGGACCATTATATTGTGCCCTATTCACTCTCTGTCCTACCTCTATTTGTCCAGACTTAGACAACTCCTTCACATGACTTCTGAAGGAAGTCATGACTTCAATATTGGACTAAATCATCATCACATAGCTATGAGTCATCATACCTAATCTGCATTAGGAGGTCTTCTTTTGTGGAGGCATACTGATCTACTTTCTGTGCATTGTCCATACTTGGTCATTTTGGCCTTCTACACTTGTGCCTTGATGCCAGACCAAGTTGATCTTCTAGAGTGATGTCTTCTTGTCATGCTAATGTGCCCTCTTGGTCCTGTTTCCATCAATGACAATACACAGATTATATCTAGAGCAGTGTCTCTTGCCAACAATCTCCCCCTTTGGCATTGATGGCAAAACTTAGTGAAAAATGTTGCCTTGACTACTCCCCCTTTCTATATACACTCCTATATTCTTTCTCCCCCTAAGATATTTTCTCATTTTTTACTAATCGTCTCTCCCCCTTTGACATCAATGGAAAAAGGTGTGTTTCGGAATAAAAAATTTGACAAAACTGCAAAATTTTCTATGTACTCAGCCGCATATATACAAATACAATCTTCAACTTTTTCTTACATATGCTTAAGGATATCATTGAAATTTTTCTTGATCTGTGCCAATTTACCATCCCAGCCCTTTTTAACACTATCCAAAATTTGAATATGTCCACTGAGTAGGAAAACTAGGGTTTCTGCCTTATGCAAATCAGTGGGTGCATCAATTTGTAAAGCTACATGAGCTTAAGCTACCAGATTATGCATGGACTGTAACTTGGGACTGATCAAACCTCTTAATTGACACATTCTTCCTTTTATTTGATCCATTTCACTTATTAAACTATTCAATTTGTTATGAATATTGATGGCTTGACTTTCTTTCCTACTTACCGATTCAATTATCGGATCAAATGACTTAGATGTGGTCATTAATTTCTACTCTAAATCCTTGATATTTTCTTCTATTTTCTTTGTAACTTCTGGTCAAGATAGACAAAAATTATATATATCACTAGCCTCTTTAATGGCATTCTGAATACCCTTTATTCTATTGTCTAATTGGATTTTATCATTTTCTATCATTTTCTTTAACTCATTTAACCTTTTTCTCATTGAATTCTTTCCTTTCTTTTATCTTAGCTGATTTTTCAAAAGATTCAAAATGTGTGCTTACCAAATTTATTAGTCCCTTAAGTTGACTTGTGATAGACATAGAGGTATCCTTCTGATAAATTGGCATCAGCTTGTCCAAAATGTTGGATGCTTCACTGATGAGTTCACTATCCTCCATGTGGGATTTTAGCATTTCTTCTCTTGCCTTGACTTGTACAATTGAAGCCAACTTGAGCTTTTGTACTGGTGATATGGTGTCCAATTTTATCGAACCATGAAGTAGCTCTGGCTCATCTAGAACTTGTTTCTCCTTTTCCAAAAGTTCTTTCACTACCTCTACATTGTCTCTTGCTACACCGGAGACTTCATCTTTCTGTTCCTGCTCTGGAGAATTTGTGTTCATGGCTTTGTTGGTGTCTTCCTTTAGTGCTTGTGGAGGATTATTCTCAACCTATTCTTCCTTGTCAGTTTTCTCCTCACTTTTTTGTTCTGGCGAGGATATAGTTTTAATAGCTGGTATTTCTATCTCCTCAGTCTTCTCACCATCAATTTTGTCCTCTGTTTGATGTTCTGGAGAGGCAAGTGTCTCCTTTTTTTCATCTATTTCATTGACTTTGTCTTTCTCCTTTTCAATGTTGACTTCCAGAATAGATGTGTTATCTTCACCATCTATTTCTTCTTTGTCATAAATGATAGAAAGATTATATTTCTTCAAGACTTTCAAAGTGATTTCTTCTATTTCTTTGACAACCTTGTCAATTTCTCCCAGCATTAAAGAGTTCATCCTTTTCTTAGTTTTGAACTCATCCTTGATCTCCTTAGAGATTAATACATCTTGTTTGGGGGTAATGTCTAGACACAGTCTAGTTAATACATGTTGTCTCAGTTCAATATACATTGCCCTAGCAGTCTCTTTTCTGATAGTCAAAATGTTAGCTAAGCTTTTAGGGAGATCAGAGATGATCTCAATAAGGGCTCTGTTGTAAATGTTCAAGTATTCCACTATGGCATCTTCAAGGACTCTCTTATCACCATCATTATACTCATCATAAAATTAAATCATTGGCTTCAAATTCCCATCTATAGTGACTGATTTCAATACATCCTTAATTGATATTGTAGCCTTCTCAATGTAAGGCTCTTCTACTTTTTGTCTTTTGTTGGCTTTCTCACTTTTGGAGGGCTTTTCTCTGGTGCTTCCGGAGGCCTTGATGCCCTCTACCTTCATCCTTTTCACCTCTTCATCAAACTCAATTTCTTCCTCATCCTTGCTACCGACCCTAACATACATTCTTCTACCTTTCTTCTTCTACCTTTTTGAACTTTTGACAGCAGACTTCTATGATGTTTTCTTCATACCTACTGATGGTGTGGGACCAAAGGAGGTGGCAGAGCTCCTAGTAGTCCTCTGAGTCTTCTTTGGCTTGTCTTGTTTCATCTAG
This sequence comes from Cunninghamia lanceolata, assembly GCA_027924645.1. Lineage (NCBI taxonomy): Eukaryota > Viridiplantae > Streptophyta > Pinopsida > Cupressales > Cupressaceae > Cunninghamia > Cunninghamia lanceolata. The sequence continues at coordinate 5,563,707 of BSBN01001126.1, forward strand.
GATTCTTCCGGAACTTGTACTGGTTCACTCTCTTGTTTTCCTTTTTTTGCTTTCTCTACTTTTTGCCTTGATTCTTTAACATGTTCTTTGGTGAGACCATACCTTGCAACAATTTCTTCTACTTATTTTCTGACTTTCCTAGTAATTTCTAGCTTTCTGAATTCAATATGAAGTTTTAAACTTAATTCTTCATAAGTGCCAAACCTCTCTTCTTTTGTGTCCCTGGGTTTGCTGAGCATGTACTGAGCATAGTTTTCCAGTATTTTCCCATCTACCTCATATCCCATGGGCATTACCCAAACAGTTCTGGGCTCCACAACCTCCATCAAACATTGATCCTTGGTAACCATGAAACAAATGGTATCTTTGTATTTCTCAACAATTGCCTTAGGTATTCTTTCCCTTAACTACATCATGCTTTGGAATTTTTTTAAGTATCCCCACAATGCAGCCTTTTACACATCATAACCTCCTAGACTATTCAAATGATCCCTAATTTGTATAGCTACTGGTCTATCACTTGACCAAAACAACTTATTCATGTTTGGTAGCTCATTCATAAAGTAGAAGAATAAACAAATGACCAACGTACCATACTTGAAGGGATAATTCTTACTCTCCTTTATCTTCTTCAGGTTCTATTAGTTGATTTTACAACAACTCACATAGGTTGTAGTCTGCATTTTGCTTTATCATCTGATAGGTAGTATAAATTGATATGCCAGAAATAGAGTTCTCCCAGTTGTAGTAGACTTTGTAGCATAAGACCATTGAGGCAAATCTCACAGCATGATCTATGATATCATTGATCGTTAGTGCCCTTTTGTCAAATTTTTCTCCGGTGGCCTCTGTAACAGTCTGATTCTTAATGGCCTTCAGTAGGGGCATGCCAATGATGGAATTTAATCTAGTTATTGCCTTGATCGCTTCCTTGGTGATCTTGAATGGTTGCTTCAGCCACATAAATTCATCGTGTATCCTTCTTAACACGTACCAGACCCACTCGTCTTCTGCAAAGGTAGGAAAGTCCACATATTGGATGAATTTATTTTCCTTTAGGGCTTTATACTCTGCCTTCAAATCATATTGATCATCGGTCATATGCTTTAGATATAGTTCTGAGAACCTACTGTTGTTGTGCTCATCTAGGGCAACATGGATATATGCCCTAACATCCTCTATGTACAGAACTCCATGTGGAATGTCTGAGAATGCTCCCAATGGATCCACTTATGTTGCTTTGTAAGGGTGTTTCTTGAATTTTGGTTAAGGTCTTTCAGTGATATCAACAATTTGCGGGGTTGCCATTTTAGAATTTTAATAGACTCACAAATAGGATTTGAATGAAAATACCTTGTTCCACCGAGCTAGGGTTTCCTTTATCTAAATCACTTTGAATCCTTCAAATCTTATTTATTGTTGCTCAAGTTTCACCTTAGTCTCTCCTAAATGTCTGATATCTTGAATGCAAAGTGATTTTGAAATCAAACAAGTCCCTTTTTATCCTCTACATGACTTGACCTAAATCGTCATAAATGCTCATTCCCAAAAAGTTGCATGTCTTCTTTGATAGATATAGTCGATCAAGATTGCTCTGCAATGTGTCGCATTGACTTATTTTCTTCTGGTTTTTCTTTTAAGAGATTTGTCACATCAGATTCCATCATGTACCTTCATGCCAGATTTTGGCATCTACTTTCTAGCTAGGGATTTTAGATTTTTAACACTGCTCTCCTTGAGCCAAAGCTCCCAATTTACTTCCCGTAGGAAGTATCTACACCAGATGATGGTTCAGATTCATCCTTGACTTCAATCACATCTTTCTTGATCCAAATCTTTCTCATTTCTTTCTTAGTTTCAACCGGATCAACCTTTTCTTTCCCTTTGTCATTCTTTTTCTCTATTTTCCTGTATTTAGTATTGTAGTTTCTTTTCACATTTTTGCTTCTACAGACTCTTGCAATATGTCTAGATTTGTTGCAATTGTAGCACACAATGTTTCCTTGTCCATGATTCCTTTCTCTGTATGAATTCATCCTTGATCTGCATTGATTAGCCATGTGTCCAAATCTATTGCATGTAAAACATCTTCCATTGAATGATTGAGTATTCTTTGAATTTTGAAAGCCATTTCTTACTGAACTTTTGTATTCATTTGATCTATGACCAATTTTCTTGCAGTTGAAGCATTGACCAAAGAATGATGAAACATTTTGATTCTACTTTGTTCTACTCCTGCATTAAGTAGCTTTATGACCAAACTTATTGCAATTCAAACAATGACCATTGAAAGATGGGTACCTTTGAGCATTTGGCTGCCTGACCGAGGGTCTTCTAGGTCTTCTTCTTTGATTTCTAAACTGGTTCCCTCTATTTTTCTTTAACTTAGAATTTGCTTGACCAGATTTTGAACTTTTTCCTTTCTCAAATCCCAAACCTTGTTTATCATCAGTACTCTTTTGACTAGAAATCATTTCATCAAGCTTTGCAGAACTTAGCTTGAACTTCTCTTCATAGCTCTTAGCTACTTCTAGATCAAATTTTAGAAGTAGCACTTCTTTGCCCAATTTTTCACATTCCTCTATTTATCCTTAACAACTTGGCTCAAATGCCTTTCAATTTCTTCCTTCTTTTCAACTTCCAATATCAACCCATTTAGGAACTCTTGTGCTTCATCTAATTGATCATTTAGTTCCTTGCTTTTTTCTTTGAATTTCCTGACTTGCTCTCTTAGATTTAGGATGCATTCATTAGCTTCTTGAATATTTGTTTTTAGATCCCTAATATCTACCTCAGATTTTTCAAGATCAATAAGGGTTGCTTCTAGTTACTTGTTGCTTTCATAATTTCCAAATCTTCTTGTTGCCATGATTACAAAACCCCATATCTTCCTTAAGCTATTAGACTTCTTCCAAGGAACCTTGCTCTGATACCAATTGTTGATAGCAAGGAATACTAAGAGGGGGGTGAATTAGTATTCCACAAAACCACTTCTTAATAAATTTATTAGTCCAAATTCCAAAATTAATAACATGAAAGCAGAATAAGCATAGGAACAGCAACCACAAAGACATGACACATGAACACCAAGATTTTTACGTGGAAAACCCAAAAAGGGAAAAACCACGGTGAGTATTAGCTCACAATATATTAATATAGCTCAATACCATATTACAAGAAGGCTCACTGCCCAGATAAATGCTCACTGCAAAAATGGTTCACTACCAAAATAGGCTCACTACCTAGAGAAAGAAAGAAGAAGGGAGAATGGCTCACTACTAAGTTTAGCTGCTCAGATTGCATCTATATATCCATGGTTATAGCTCTAATGAAGTACAAAAAAAACTGATTCAACACTCTTCATCTCTGTCTGCCCTGTTTCACTACTCGACTCTTATTTGGGAATAAGATCTCTCTTCTTCTACCAATTACTACCTTAACTTCACTTACTTCTCACACCCATACATCACCTCACATCACATCACAATCACACTCAAAAATCAAATCCATCAGATATATATATCCGCATCAAGAATTATTACTTGATCAAGTCGGCAAACTAAACAAGAAAATGTGTAATCCAAAATATCATACTTTGTCAATTTGTTCTTATGTACAATCTCCAATGCAGACTTAAACAATCATGCACAAGTCTTCATATAGGTCAGCCTTAGTCATATGACCACTCAAATTGATTATCCAAACATTACATCTTCTCTACATAAAGATCTAACATACCAGTTGGCCTATTCTTTAAGAACATACTTGACAAGTTCATCTGTCACATCACAACTCGCATTGTGGAGCAAATGGGACCTCACAAATCATATCCAATGTTCGTTATTGACTACTTAACATACCTTCATAACCACAGAGCACAATATGCAATTGTGGAGGAATACGGACCATTATACTATGCCATGTTCACTGTCTCTGTCCTACCTCTATTTGTCTAGACCTAGACAATTCCTTCACATGACTTCCCGAGGAAGTCATGACTTGAATACTAGACTGAATCATCACATATCTATGATTCATCATACCTGATCTGCATTAGGAGGCCTTGTTAGATGTGGAGGCATACTGATCTATTTTTTATACATTGTCCATACTTGGTCATTTTGGCCTTCTACACTTGTGCCTTGATGCTAGACCAAGTTGATCTTCCAGAGTGATGTCTTCTTGTCATGCTAATGTTTCCTCTTGGTCCTATTGCCATCAATGAAAACACACAGTTTATCTCTAGAGCAGTGTCTCTTGCCAACAACACCGTTATTAAGGGTGTTCTTGTTCTAGCCCCAAAAGCGAGGTTTCTCGTTTAATTGTGAGTTGTTATTTGTGTTTGGGGTGTTGATGTTGACTTTGTTGTTGTTGTTGTTGTTGTTGTTGTTGTTATTGTTATTGTTGTTGTAGGTTTTGTTATCATAAATCTTGATTGATCCCTTGGCAATAAGGGCTCTCTTGATGGTTATGCCCTTGTTAATGACCTCTTTAAAGGTGGATGTGCATAAGATTTGCAAATGAAAACCCATTTCTTGATTAAGGTAGCCACAAAAATGGTGACTAATTATTTTTTGGGAATCGACCAAGGGTGTTTGCTTGCCAAGCCTCTCCATCTTTGCAAGAAGGTAGTGAAGGATTCTTCGTTCTTCTGTTTGGTATTGTAAAGATTCATCATGGATATTTCATGTTTGAAATTATAGGAGAAATGATTTACAAACTTCTTCGCTAGCTCAGGGAAATTCCTAATGTCAAGAGGAAGGTGTGCATACCATTCAGTGGCTTGACCACTAAGGCTTCGAGGGAAAAGTCTCATCAAATAGGTATCATCATATGAGACTTCTAAACAAGTGATGTAGAACTCCCTAAGGTGTTCCTTAGGGTCTCCCTTTCCTTTGTATTTGTCAAATTTTGGCATTTCAAAATTTTTAGGAAAGGGGGGCATGTATAATGTCTTGTCGAATGGGTATGGGCAAATATCCTCAAAACAATATTGCTTGCATTTGTTTCCATGTTGCATGTTATCCACCTTTTGGATTAAGGTTTGCACAATGCTCATTAAATCTTATGTTGGGGTGGTTGTGGGATGTACGTTTGTTGGTTTTGGAGAAGTTGTTGGAGATGGGGTGGGAGTTGGTTTTGTTTGACGATGTTTTAATTTTGAGGAATGAGGTTTTGATTTTGGTTGAGTTGGGTGAGGTATTGTTGATATGCGTGAAGTTATTGTAGGATGTGGGGTGGTATTTGGTTTTGATTTAGGTTTTTTTGTGATGTTTGGATGGATGACATGATGGGTACTTCAAAGATTGATGGATTTACGTATGTGAAGTTGGATGAGGGGTTGGTCAGAACATTAGAGGTGTTAGGGGGTTGTTGAGAAAATAATTGGTTCATGAAGGCGATGATGTTGGGATTAAGTGAGAGCATACTTGTGGAAACACTCGTGTGCACGGGATTGTTGGGGATAGTGAGGGTGATTGTGGGATAGATGCAGTTGCATTTGATGTACCAGCGGGGTTGGTGGGGTTTGTTATGGTTGAGACGTTGGTGGGATTTGTGGGATTCATGGTATTAGTGGGATTGGTGGGATTAGTGGGATTTGTGGGATTTGTGGGATTCATGGGATTAGTGGGATTCGTGGGATTCGTGGGATTTGTTTGAGATGTGTTATGGTTGGTGTGTGATGTGGAAGGTTGTGAAGATGTGGTGGTGTTGTTTGAGATGGATGGGTTTTGAGGTACATTAGCACTATTTTTAAGGAGAAACTCAAGATACCTATTGGGATCTGACTTTAGGACTCTGTATAGTATATCCATGTTATCAGGATCTTGCGTGAAATTTAGGAAATCTTGGTCTACTTGGTTGGCGGTGAGTTGGGTTAATTTTAAAAAGGCGAAGGGATTCAACATTGCGTTGGTATCATATGTGGGTAGTTGTTGGATCGTGGGTAGGTTTGATACTTGTTGGATGGTAGGCATGTTGTTTTGATCAGTTTGAGGCATTCCTATGCCAATGTTGTTCCCAAGGTTGGCCATTTCTTGATTTTTCTTGAATTGGGATCTTGTTATGGGCATGCAATGATGTGGATTTAATTGTGGGGTGGATGAAGGTTGAGACCTTAGAGAATCAGTTTTGATTTGTTGGACCCAAAGGGTATATGGTGATGAAGTGGGATAAAGATTTAGGTTCAAGAGAGTATACTCCCTACAATCTAAATCTAAGGGTGAAAAAAAAAAGGTTATGGTGTGATTTTTGATTATAGGTTTTAACCTTTGTGAGATAAGTCTCAAAAAGGCATCAACCAAAGGATAGTAAATGTCAATTGATTTTCAAACAATTTTGGACCAAAAGGATGGAGGATGAAAAGATGATTTGGTGAGAGAGATTTGGGGATGGGTTGGATGATGTCTAAACTAAGGAAAATGTTAGGTGATTTAGATGTTTGATAGGATAGATGTTGATGATGTTTTAAAAGGATGTTCAAGTCAATAAATGAGTTCAAATAGGTCTAGATATTGAATGTTTTTAAAATGGATGTTTTCTTCTTACTCAAGGTAGACTTATGACCTTAAGCAAAAGGGGATGATTATTCTACTTGAAGGTAGACTAATGACCAACAAGCAAAATAGGATGTGAAAGGATAAAATCTAGATTCAACTTTTGTTCAAAGGTTGATTTTTAATATGATTTTTGGTATTGGTTGATTTTTTTTATTGATTTTTTGATTATGAGATTTTTGGATGTGCTTGATGTAGAAGAGATGGATGGATTGGGGATGGATTTGTAGGATGATGTATTAGGTCCAAAAGTAGGTAAAAAAATCAAAGGGGATGAAAAGATATGGAAGTGGATGATTATGGTTGGGCTCAATAGTATGATGAAGGGTCCAATAGTGGAAATGATTATTCTCTAAGGTCAAAATGGGAATATGGATGAAATTTTTTTGGATCAAAATGGTTGTGGTTTTGATGGATTTGGAAAAGGTGAATATGGATTATGGATATGCAGGTCTCAAAGGTCTCAAAACAATTTTCTAGGGTTGTGTGTAAGTTGATCTATAAATAGCACAAAAACTTAGGTATATGGCACCAAAACAGATAGAAATGGCACCAGGGATTTGTGAAATGGTGCCAAAATAGGTCAATGGTTGACAATGCTTTGGCAAAGGTAGGTTTTGATGTCAAATTTGGATCTTGTGAATGTCAAATGTTGTAATGATGATTCAATGATGTTGTTTCTTTGCAAGTATTGAAAACACTTCAAATAAAGAGAACACAATAGCCAAGGTTTTGTTTGTGAAAAATGTGAAAGATTTATCAAGCATGCACAACCTATAGCGAAGCAAGGACAATACATGTTGAATTCCCACTTGGATTTCTCCAACCACACTTACTTTAAGTGGATAACTTAGAAGCTTGGTGACACTGGCTCCCCCTTAAATGGCACTCACTTCTTGGGTATACCAATCTTTGAATCCCAAAAGACGTGTAGATCTCAAGGGATTTTGCTATCTCTACTTTAAGTTGTGAGAAAGTGGGATGGCTTCAAAGGTCTGACCTCCTACGCCAGCAAGTAGAAGGATTTTGGCCTCTAAAACAAAGGTTCGTAGTGGGAGAACATTTGGGGGATCGGCACGTTACGAGCATCCAATAAACCACTTAAGGTTTTGACTATCTCTACTAGGAGTTTCATATACACAAGGTACTACTTCCTTCTGAGCTAGCAGCGAATGTTAAGCACTAATACCAATTTGGACTTGGCTTTCACCTTATCCTAATTTATATAGCAGACCGAATGAAAGTACCACTTGGGGTCACAAATGAGTTCTCCTTGCAGATGTGTCTCAAGAGTAGGCCCACTTCCTAAAAAGAAAAAGAGAGTAGAACCATTTCTCTTCACCCAAGATCCTTTTGAAGGTGAGGGGAGAGGATACTTTGATTCTATCCCTTGGGTGACAAAGATGTGCAATTGCACCAATCACGGCAAATAATTGCTAAAGTTCTTTTTAAGCCCAAATGAAATGTTCCTAATGATTGTTTGCAAACACTTGTTAATTTTAATGCACCAATTTCAAATGTTGTCTATGCTAAGAAAACCAAGGTTCTTTTTAGGTGTACCAAGATAAAATATTTTCTAAACTACTAAATCCCTGTAAGATGTTAGTAGTTTTCAAATGATGGTCTTGGACAAATGACTTTAACCTACATGGATCCCAAATTCAGTACAGAAAATAGCGCTGAAACAGATAGACAAGGTGCCACTGAATAGTGAAATGGTGCTACAGAATGACTAAATGATGCTACAGACAGAAGACCCCTATTTCCTATCAGTTACAGAGAATGGCGCTACAAGATGTCAAGATGGCGCCACAATTACAAAAGCGTTACAATTTACACAAATGGTGCTAGAATTTACATAAATGGCACCAAAATATTCTACTAATTTCTAAACAAAAAATAGCATTGTTGTGAGCTAAGATGGCACCACGATACAAGAAAGTGCTATGGAACTATGAAATGGTGCTACTATGGTTTATGAACGTTGTTTGTTGTTTGCAGGGTCAAAAAGATGCCGAACTGGGTAGTGATGGAGCTAAAATGACGTAGTGTTTTTAAGAGAGGTTGCAAACACAACTTTTGCTCAAAAAGATTAGGTCAATCAAAGTTAGTAGTTGTTTGTGTAGACACCCTAAAATGACCATGTCGTCGCACCACTTGCATTTCATCAAATCTGTCTAATCACTTGCATTCAGTGCTAATTAAATAATCTAATTATTTAATTAATTTCACCAAAATCACCAAATTCTTCTAAATCACATAATTGCGACATTAATTGAATAAATTCTCTTTATTTAATTAATTAAATTAAATTCCTCTATATTCTTTCACGATTAAATAATTTCAATTATTTAATTAAATCATTATCCTCTTTTCAAAATTTAAGTCCACGTTAATTAAATCAATTATTTAATTAATTCATCACAAATTCCCTCTTATTTATAATTAAATAATTCTACATTATTTAATTAAATCAATTATTCTTCTAAATTTAAATAAATCATGCAAATTTATTTAAATTGTCTCAATACTCTAAAAATAAATAAAATCAAGTATTTTATTTATAATCCTCATATTCCTCTAATCTTGCACAAACAATTAAATAATCTTATTTATTTAATTTGCATTTTCCCCTAAAAATAAATAAAATCAAGTATTTTATTTATAATCTTTTGTTCCTCAATCATGCACAAACAATTAAATAAATTTATTTATTTAATTTCAGTTATCTTCCAATTCCTCTTAAAATATCTTGTTAACTCATGTGCACAATCAGTCTTATTTTTAGAACTCTAAAAAAGGCATAATTACAAGTTGAGTTATCTATTCAATCAATCTTGTTTTCATCATATTTTAATAAAAATATCCCTATGGATTGACACGTGTCATGTGCACATTCATCATGGTTATTTGTTTTATCTCCTCCGTTGATTCTTCTGAATTATCTGGACCGTTGATCGATCTTCATTGAAACCTATATAAACCCCCCTCATCTCCTTCATAAATCCTCTTCGATCACTTATTCTCAGGCATCCTTTATAGCGCTTTGAGCATACATCGCATCGATTGAGCAACTTCACGATCTCTTAACATTGATCTTTGAGCACTTTGAGCACTTTACTTGCTTGTTGCAAACATGGTTTCGCAGCACTATTGAGCAATCCACATTCATCCAAAGGGAACAATACAAATCTTGGTAAAAGCTTTCATATTTCATTGATTTATTAGTAATGGCTTTTATTTAGATTAGTTTTCTTTATGTTATGGGCTTTTGGTTTAATTTGTTTTGATTTAATCGATTTTCCTCATACACAGTTTGTGACTCCAAAGACACCCAAAACACCAAATAAAAATGATATAAACAAAGATCTAAGCAAGCTAATCAAGCAAGGGTTAGATGACAAAAATAGTTGATGAATTTTTTAGAAAAAAATTTGCCATAGTAACCCCTTATTCCTGCATGTTTTCTACAAAAAACAAGAGTAAAAGACACCTAAAACACCAAAAAATGAGAAAAAGGCAGAGATTAAAGCAAAAAAGGTGAGTATGTTTGTCGTGCAAAAATAGCGCTGATACAGTCAAAAATAGCGCCACAATCTCTGGAAATGGCATTGTTGCACACAAAAATGGTACCAAACAAAAGGTGTTTCGCATTGATGCCTACAAAACACACCTTCACGCACAAAACTCACACAAAAAACATTAGATTTGGACCTTGTGGGTCCCACCGGGCATGCCAATGTAGTCTATGGAAATCAAAATGAAAGCAAAACATAAAACAAATGCAATAAAATGAGTGTTATACCTTCAAAAGTGACCCACAAACTCAAGATAGGGTGGAGAGTGTTGTACCCAATCACTCTAGCTTTACCCAAGATGATAGTAGACAATGTGAAATGCTCAAAATCTATGCAAATCACTAAGTATAACTAGCTCAAGAGGAGAGATTTTGGCATGATAACTTTGCTCAATTTGTGGGTGTTAAAATGGCTTGAGAGATGGTGTATTTATAGGCTTTTTGGGAGAGGATTTGATCCAAAGGTGGAGATTGATTTGGGAGATCAATGGTTGTGAATGCATGTGATGTGGAGGGCCTAGATTTAATCTCCAAAAATGGAGGGTTGTGAATAAAGATGAATATTAAATTCATCTTGGGAAAGGAGTGAATTAAATGAGGTCAGGTGAGATGGATTAAATGTGAATTTAAAATTCACATGGGAAAGAGAAAATGAATAAAAAATTCATTTGGGGAAGAGTGGAAATAAATGGGTTATGACATGTCTAAGGGGTGTAAGAAGTATTAAATGAGATGTATGACATGTGTGTATAAAAAATTGATTTATGAGGAATAAATATCAATTTTTTATTTGGAGGATGTGGGGAAGGGTGTTAAGTTAGGTTTGACCACTTTAATTAGGGTAATTGGCCTAATTAATATGGCTGAAAAAAATTAGGGAATGGGTTAGTGAGGTGTTAAGATTAATTAAATAATGTTTTATTTAATTAATCCTAGGTCGAGGGTCATGTAGGTTAGACTAGGTAATTAAATAATTGATATTTAATTAACTAGGGTAGGAATATGGTAATTAGTAGGTTAAATTAATTAAATAAACATGATTTATTTAATTAATTGGGTTTAGAAGAAAGGAAGAATTAATCAAATAAATACTTGCATATTTATTTAATTAATTGGTTAAGTTAGACTATTGAATTAATCAAATTAATCCAATTTTAAAGGATGAAATGATGGGAAACCAGGTGTTGAAAGGATAATTAATTAAATAAAAATTTAATTAATTGTTTGGAAGGGGAATTGATGTGTTTAGTGATGTTGAAGGTTGATTAGATGGTGAAGACATTTTTAGGTGTCTACAGAATCCATCCAAGAATCCAAAAAATAACTCTCATCCCCAAGGCCAACACCTACTAAGGTGAAGAGTCCGTATAAAAAGAAATTTCTAAAATATAACTAACCACTATGGGTAGAGAAAATCTTTTTTTTTATCTCATAAACTTATAGTTTTTTATAAACAAATCAATGCCTTCTAGAATGCATCTTTCTATATTTGTTTCCTACTTATTTAGTTTCTATAATTTTCTATACTATATCTTTCTATATTTCTTGTGAGCATGCAACCATTAAAAAACTAATGATTCTCGGAATTAATTAATTTAGGAAAATTCTAATCCAAGAAGATCATTCTATTTAAGATAACTTAACCTACCCTTTTATCCAAATAATGATAACTTTAAAATAGATATTTCTTATTTAAATATTAAAATGACAAGGCAATATTATTTCTAAATTCCTTATTTGAATGGCACAACACCAGTTATCTAGCATTTTACATAGAAAAGATATACATTATTTTTACATTGATTTATTGATAAATCTAACTTACAATAATAATTAGTATAATAGTATTATAAAATAAATTAGATTTATTTGATTATATTAAATTCTAACATTACAACAAAGCAGTATTACCATCATCTAAAGAGTGATCCAATAACAAGGATAAAATCTATACATCATAAATTAACTAAATAATTTAATTGATCAAGTAAATAAGTAATTAAAATCTAATACCAATTAATATTGCATCATAATAATATGTGCTTAATAGTGTATAACATTATTAATTTATAACAAACTAAAGAATTTAATTAAGTTCATCATTATCTAATATTATTTATAAGGCCCACAATGTAAAAGTAAAAGGTATTATGACAAGAAAACATTACCACTTTGACGATTCGCCAAGGCAATCTACTAGGTGACTCTCGCCTTCATCATCCCATGTACTTAAGTGATCTCCCTTTGAGATCGATAGCCCCTAATTCATGTGCTCTCACATTCACAATTTTCTCAAGAGGAATAAGTGACTGTCGATAAAAATAGATATCAATTAAATAAAATAGTTTTGAATATAAATACGTTGAGACATAGGATCTGAAACATTTCAATAGTTATCTATTGCAACAAACAACAACATATATTGTAACCAAATAATTATTCAGTCCAATTTCAAAACATCTGTAATATCCTCATATAATAATAATGTCAATCCTTCTTTCATAATCAATATTGGATAGGGTTTTGGTGACCTTACATTAGGTTTCATACACCTTGCAAGCCTTAATGTTGGATTATTTATTTATATTTATTAATTATCTTGTCATCTTTAGGGAAATGGGGCATTCCACTTTGAGGTGGAAATTTTAACCATGTGTTGGCTATCTTTGAATGTATGTAAAAACTTGTAAAAACATCTAATGTTATCATGATGTGTAAGAACATTTCATGACATTGTAAGATGTGGGGGTTACTTATGATAGATTCTATAATTTATGTAAGAACATGATTATAGGGCGTTACAAAGTGGACTAGGATTCTTGACCCACTTATGATGCATGTTACAACATGTCATTGATCATATTTTAATAGAGATAATGAGTTTAAAATGGTGTAGGTCATGAGAATTCTTGCCATGGTATTTTGGGACCTTGTTTAGGCCCATGGTAATGCTTTTGGTGATTTTTTGGGCCTCCTTAAATCTATATATTGAGGGCTTGAGATGGAGGCACAAAGGAGACCTTATTGTAGGGTTATGATACTAGATTTTCTCCATAGAAGAAAGTGTTGGTCTCCATCTTAAGGCTCTGAGCTTAATATTATATTTTGACTATTATATCTAGAATTACATTGGTTTGGTTCTTTAAGATGTTTTTCCTAAAAGGGTTTTCCCAAGGTATATCTATGTCACTCAAGTTTGTGTTATTCTTCTCTCACTATTGTTCAATTCAAAGTGTTGATTTATATGCCACTAAGAATGTTTAAGATCTAATATCTTGCAACTCTCTCCTCATAGGGTTAATGTAGGAAATTTATGTGTCTTTTTTTCGCTTTATGGGCATAAGTTCATGTTCACTTGTATCAATCTTATTTTAGGTAGTAAATTTTATCATACTAGAAATGCATGTGTGGTATTTTTCCTTTCATTTATCAGCTAGATGTTCTCGCTAATGTGAGACAATTACAAAACATAAAGCATATTTCTCCCTCTATGAATTCATTACTCTCTCTCTCTCTCTCTCATTTTAGTGATCTTTCTTTTGGGTCATAAATCTAGCACAAAGGAAATTACAATGTCAAAGGAAAAACCAAGCCTTCCTTTTCTCATGTACCTTTATGGTAACTAAAGTCTATGGACTACCTTCTATGAGTAGGTATACCATTAGCTAGACTTAAGATCTTTTTGTACCATCTCTTTTAGTACCACTCTATTGTCCTATATTATTATGCTTTATCATAGTGATCTTCTTGGACCACATACTAATGGATATATTAGTAGGATTGGTATATTGGTAGGATTTCTCTTCTACATCATTTGTCTTCCACGTACCAATAGAAATATTACAAGAATGTATATATTGAGAAGATTGCTTGTCTATTTCATCACTCTTTCACATACTAATTAGTATATAGGAAGATGTGGCATATTGGGAAGTTTGGCTTACTAGGGAGATAGTTATATTGAAAGGCGTAAGTGATAAGGTTGGAGAAATAAGGGTTTCTTCTCAGAGTGATAAGAAAAAACCTTGAAAATTTTTAAATATTTGAAACCCAACACACTTTGCATATCACATCATAGATTAGCAAATTCTCTTTAGTAGTGAGAATTGGTTTGAGTGGGAACATGATATGTAAACCACTCATCTACTTGAGAATGATTTTTAGGACATTGTCAATTAGCATCCAACTACACTTCAATTGTTGAATAACAATTTGGTCCAATACCAACATGGGTTGAATTGTCAAAGAGTATAGGCAATGTTGATGAAGTATGTTGATTCCACAATTCAAATGTAGCTCAAATGTGATGCTCCATACCAAATTTGGTCTGAATTACATATGATGTATGAGATTAGTGGAATTTCTTAGTTGGTTAATTTAATAGTGGAACTAATTTAAAGATGAGAATAATATCCTCATTTATCTAAATTAGATGGAATATTATAGGGCCAAGGTTGTGGTTCTAGAATAAGACTTGTGGAAGGATGACAAGTGGATGTACACCCTTGTTTTGGAGAATATTTTGGCACCATGGAGTAATTTATTAAATCTCATGTGGGATGATACTAGAATAAAGAAAACATGATGTGAGGATCTCAAGAAACTTGTATTGTCCAAAGATTAGAAGTTAAAAAGGTTGAATCTATTAGAGACATGGTATTTCCATTATCCATAATAATATAAGTGAATGTTCCTAGTTCTAACTATGTAAGATTTTTTGTATCAAAATATTACATATTTACAACTAGAAACACTCACTTAGGTTAAATCTACTTGGAATGTAATCCCCACAAGCTCTTTTTTTTATATCAAAGGGATTAGTTGTTCAGAAGAAGATGAATTTTCACAAGAAGAATGAGAGGAATGAGATATACAAGAAATAAGAGAAAGGATAGAAGTGACAAGAGAAAGGACATAAGAATGTGGATAAGAATAGAAATCAATCTTCTAAGTGAGTTAAGAAGTAGGAATCAAAGTTTAAGGGAATTTATTTTGGAAGTAGAAAATATGCATGTCATAGGAAATCAAGATGTTTGGTTTACTTGAAAAATAGAAAGAATAAGGAAAGAGAGTGGATGGATACCTTGTATAAGTTGTAAAGGCACCTAATTTGAGTGATTATGATGTTAGTGGCATGCTAGTGTTGGTTAGTGCTATTGATAATGCATCTAATTGAGTTGTTGACATGAGTTCCCATAAGCACATTGGTCATGACAAGGACAATTTTGTATCCTAGAAACAAAGAGGTAGTGGTCAAAATGTTGTGGTTGGTGATGGTTGTTCAATACTAGTGCTTGATGTGGGGACTATGAAGTTAAAATGTCTTCTTTGACAATTTTTTGTATGTTCTTGACATTGCAAAAAAAAATTAATATGAAAACTTAATGTAGTAGGGTACAATATTGAGTTTCTTTGAAATGGGAATTGGATTAAAGATCTAAAGAAAAAAATTGTGTTGTTGCAACTAGTACTTTGAAGGATAAGTGGTGGATCTTTGACAAATTTTAGGGTTGAGAAAATTGGGCATTGATCACTTTAGTGTAGAATGTTATTGATTTGTGGTGTGAGAGATTAAAACACTTTAACTACCAAAGTATTGCTTTCTTGAAGAGGCATAATATGGTGCATGGTACATTCCACATGTAACTACATCCAAAGGTGTTAGTTAAGAATGTGTGTATGGGATAAACCATAGGGAACCATTTGATAAGAAAATTCCATGGAGAGCATCATATAAATTGAAGTTGGTACACAATGATTCAATAGGTCCACAACTAGTAAATTCACATAGTGGTTTAAAGTATGTTTTGGTATTAGTTGACAACTTTATCAGAAATATTTGGGTTTACTTTTTTAAGGAGGATAAGTTGATTTCTACCTTCAATG
This sequence comes from Cunninghamia lanceolata, assembly GCA_027924645.1. Taxonomy (NCBI): domain Eukaryota; kingdom Viridiplantae; phylum Streptophyta; class Pinopsida; order Cupressales; family Cupressaceae; genus Cunninghamia; species Cunninghamia lanceolata. The sequence continues at coordinate 5,579,727 of BSBN01001126.1, forward strand.
TCTTCAAGTCAAAATTGGAGAACCAATATGGTAAGAAGATCAAGAAGTTACAAAGAGATAATGGAACTAAGTATGTCAACAAGGCATTCACAAACATTCTTTGAAAACATGTCATTATGAGAGAATTGATGGTTTCTATACTCCATAATTGAATGGGGTAGCTGAGAGAAAGAATCATACTCATGGAGATAGCCAAGTCTATGTTAGAATCTAGTAAGTTGTGTAAGGTTTATAACTAGATAGAAGTGATGAGTTGTGCTTTCTATACTATTGATTCTAAGGTTCCAACGAATATTGTAAAAGAGGTGACTCTTGGGGAGAAATGGAGTGGGAGGAAGCCTTGCTTGTCTCACCTCAAAGTCTTTGGGGGTGCAACTTATGCACATGGTCCTAATGACAATAGGAAAAAACTTGATGTAAAGAGTCAAAAGTTGGTCTTTGTTGGTTATAGTGCAAAATCAAAATCCTAAAGATTATGGGATTTGATGTGGAAAAAAGAACTCGCTTTCTGATATATGGTATTTGATAAAGGAAATGTGTAGACTAGATTATAAGTACATTATGATTGCCAATCTATGAGCTCCTAATGTGTGTTCTCCCACTACAATTCCTTGTTGAATTTGAGGAATTCAAGTGACGGGGGAATGTAAGTGAAATCACTAAGCAAGTTAAATGAGGAGAAGCAACTACATAGGAGAGGCTAGAAGACTTTAGCAATGGAAAAAATGCCTAAATAGGCCAAGTAAACCCTTCATGATGCTTTGATGGAGGTAGATGTGTCAAATATTTAGAAGACAAGAATTAAGTTTGTAAACTATGCTTTGATGGTTAAGTTATAGGATTTGAATGATCTAGAGGCATACAAGAAATCCAAGGGAAATCCACATTTGGAGAAAGCAATGCAAAATTACTATGGTTCCCTCATGAAGAATTGACTTGGGAGTTATGTAAAATATTGAAAGGTAAGAAATTCATAGGTTGCAAGTGAGTTTGTAGGACAAATTTCACCTCAAAAGGGGAGGATAACAAGCACAAATCTAGACTTGTAGCTAAGGGGTACTCACAAAATGAAGACATTGATTACAATGAGATATCTAATCTAGTTGCAAGGTTCACTACTATGAAGATAGTTCTTGCAATTTTAATAAAGTATAAGTGGTAGGTACATCAACTAGATGTAAAGAGTGTTTCTTCATGGTGATTTGAAGTAATAGATCTTCATGTATCAACCTCCTTAGTTTGTGAAGGAAGTTGAAGAACATTTAGTTTGTAGATTAAAGAAGTCATTGTATGGATTGAAGCAAGTACCTCATGCATGGACTAAGAAGATTGGTCAATATATTAAGGAGTTGGGCTTCAAAATCTTTTAGAAGGAGCCCAATATAATGTTAAGAAGACTAATCGGGACATTCCCATTTTTTTTTCTCTATGTGGATGGTCTAATTCTAATATGCAACAATGTTGATTTGATTGTTGAAATAAAGAAGCAATTAACCTCATAGTTTGAGATGATAAATATAGTTCTAAGTTATAATTTCTTATTAGAGGAAAAATGCATTATGTAATTTAGTGGTCAAAGTTGGGTCAGAGGATGTTTTGGTGCTCAAACACGAAGTTCCACAAATCCTAAAGACTTGCACCAAAACCTAAGGCTAGGGATATGTCATCAAAGATAATGGGCGGGACTTATGCTCAGATAGTGGCATGAATGGACCAATGATTGTGAGTGGGAAAAAATGCCTTCAACTTTAGGCTCTACAAAGCCAAGGGGGGTATTCCATAAGGTCTCATTTACATAAATGATAACTTGAGTACTAGGTCCTTAAGCAACTATACCCAATGTTCTATGAACCCCTATAGTTGTCACTAATTTCATGTCAGCACTAGCTACATACAGACCTAAAAAGCCTCTAATAAATAGATGAAAATCCACTCTCACCATGCACCAAAGATTGCTACCACACAATTTTTTCCCCAACAAATGAATTCACTTAATATTGCATACACATGAGTAAGAGGAAGAAACACACCAACATGATTCTCTAATGATGTTCAACTTCAATATTGCCTAAGAAATGACTAAGTTTACACATCTGAATCATGCTAGCATGGTGGAACCTAAACACACTCCTATAGCTAACAAGAGAAAGATTATAAAATTTAAAGGTGTTGGCCCATGACCAATCAGACTGGTGTCTACTCCATTGAACAACAGAACCATGGGTTACAAGAGGCAAAGAAATGCAACAATAGAACGTAACTGGAATTACATGCAAATCATCATACAATGCTTATATCTCATCTCATGCAATGGACATACTCAATAATCTAGGACAAAACTACAAAGACCCACATGGAATAGAAAGAAAGGCCATTACAAAATCTTTTCCATGAATTAAAATGTTGTCACACCTCTATCTAATCTCTATTGCATTTATACCAGAAGATGTGGCAAGAGATGATGAGTAACTAGGTTCAAACATCCTCTTGAATAATCACAAACCACCATAGAGACATACCATTACATGCATCTGTCATCGAAATCCCTCCCTATTTACAATTGGCATTCAATTCCATTACAAACTAGGCATGCAACATTTGATGCCCTAGAACATTGCTTGAAGCACTTGTAGTCATGAATTGGCTCAATGACCAAGCCTTTTACATCTTACAAACATGTATATATAGCATTACATGTATATATCTGACAAACCCTATAGTGGTCAACAAGTTTGTAGGTCACCGATACCCACTTTTATCATAAACACATGGGTTGTACTAGAAACCATGCCTATTTGAAGTGTTTGCCCATGCCTTAGTACAAAGATTTCATCATTGAATGGTCTATAGGAGTCCTAAGGCATATGGATTCCACCTACCATGCTATCTACCCCTAAAATATCATTAATGGTAGTACTGAGAGTTGCTGGAGCATACTAGGGTGGTTGCGAGATTCAACTGTACATCGGCACTACATGTTGCTTCAGGCTCTATTCTGTTTTCTTTTATTTTGCAACATTTTCCTTGTTTAAATGAGATGATTTAAACTTACTAAATCTTTTTGACGATTCAAGGAGTTCATGTAGAGTTAAAACTCTATGTTTTGATATATATATATATATATATATATATATATATATATATCCAGCGACAGAGACAGAGGTAGCTTAAGAACCAGTTGGATAACCAGAACCAGTTGACTCAGTAGATCCAGCCCTTGATGTAGATGAAACAGCCCTACTATTCTATGGGAGCCTGTAGACTTTGTTGCTTAAGCAGTAGAACCACCATCAGTAGATTATCTTGTTGATCTAATCGATGATCCAGTTTATCCATAAGCATCAAAGCCAGTATCTTAACCAGATCAAGAACCAGAAGCATACATAGCATCATAAATAAGAGCAAGGGTAGGTGCATAAGTAGATTAAGTGGATCTAGCAGCACTATAGTTGCAGAGATCGATGAAGCAGTTGGTTCAGTCAATTAAGCAGTCGGTGAAGCACAAGTAGATATAGCGGGTGACCTAGTTGCTTAGCTTGATCCAGTAGATTCAGTCGTTGACCAAGCAGCAACTGTTGATGTGTATGATCCATAAGTAGATTACGCAGTTTAAGCACATGCCCCCCCCCTCTCTAAATTGTGGGTAGGGGGAGATAGGTTCTGACAGCTTATTTAGTAGTTTATCCGGCAGTAGCAAAGTAAGCATAGCTATACCTAGGAGCTTATCCAGCAGCATCGGGGTGGGTGGGAGGACATTATCATCCCAAAGCTAGTTGTTTACCCAGTCCCAGTAGCAGCAGCAATACTAGCTTAAGCCATTGATCCAGTAGGTTAAGTAGTCGGTTAAGAACTCCGTTGATGGTGACGTATAGATAGAAGATCCGAAGCTAGCAGCAGTACAATCGGCAGTAGCACCAGCATAAGCAGCATAGAAAGCAGAGGCAGAGGCATAGTAAGTAACACCTGCAGCTCACCTTTCCACCAGAGTTCTAGTTTATATATATATATATATATATATATATATATATATTTCAACTAATAATAAGTTTGAGCCATGATGGAGTATTGGAGAGTCTTTAAGACTCAAGGGAGTAGCAAAAGCTGCCAAGTGTTAGCTTGGCACTCAAAGGAAGGACTTTTGAAGCAAGAGACTCACCCGGCTTGCGCCAAGGCTCCAAATGGTGGAACATCAGGTCTCAAGGTTCAAAGAGAAAAGGCAAAGGTAAAGATTGATGACCTCAAGGTCAAATTTTAAAATAAATAATGAGTCTTAGTAGATGGAAGAGGAGGATGCCATGTGTCAGCACCGTATATAATATAGAGTTCCTTTTTGTTAATCTTCAAAGGTTTTGTGAGAGTCTTCCATGTGTCTCATGGAATGGGTCTGATTCTTATTGAGGGGAATGCAGGAAAAAGAGCCACTTGTTGGCAGGGTGCTCATTTGAAAGAGTCTTTTTGATAGAGTTTTACAAAGCTTGCCCAAGCCTACCACGCGTCCATTTTGTAAATACACCGGAGGCTGCCATATGTCAATTTTCTGAGTCTCTACACCTAGGAGCTCATAGTCAAAATAGTTATAACAATATAGTGAACAGAGAGTCAAGATTCTCAGGTAGATCTACAGTAGAGGAGCTAAAATAGAAGAGCCAGTTAGCTGGAACATCATAGCCAATATTTGCAGGATTTGTATGTTGGAGATTTTGACAATTACAGAGGATTGTCGACTGAGTTTTGTGCTTTAAAAAGCGATGGATAACCAAATATAAAAGAGAACCAGAGATCAAAGAGTTTTTTATCAGTAGCTAGAATAGAAGCATTTTACTGCCTTAATAGGTGCCTCTCCTAAGGGATCAAATATTATGTTTTGTGCAAAATCTTGCCTCGTGTACTTTGTTCTCATATCAAACAGTGAAGAGTGGTGTTCTATGCAATTGTGATATGTTTATGATTCGTGTTTCTTACTTTCTATATGATTCTTTGATTAATATAATATATATGCTGTGAATGTTAACCATGCTTCATGCTCTTTAACTTTACCAGTGAATTTTATAAGTTTAATCACTATGATTTTAAGTATTTCTTTATAATCTTGTTTTTTCTCCCCTTTTCCTCAAAACACGTAGAGAAGAACTAGCTTCTTTAAAATCTAGAGGTTAATTCAAGAGTCAAGTCCCACATTCTTGGAGTTTCCCATTGTTGGTGATTTCTTGCAAAATTAAACATCAACAGTTCATAAACTTGCAAACTCACTCATTCACACCACCATCATTCTTCATTTTTCACTTCATTTGTCAATCCTTCTTTGTCAGCCTTTTGGTGAGTTCACAAACCCATAAAGTCACTGACACCTCTTTGCATTTTCTCTTCCTTACTCTTTCATTTTTTGTATTTCAATGAGTTCACGAACTAGAGAACTTACCAAATTGTTTGTCTTTTGGTATTTTGGTGAGTTCATGAACTAGAAAACTTTTTTCTAAAAGATTTTATATCTCTTAACCCTCTTTGTCAGTGTTTTGGTGAGTTCACGAACTTGGGAACTTTCTAAAATGCTTTATTTGTGACTTTCTTCTTCTTGCTTTCTTCCTTGTCAACAATTTGGGAACTTTAAGAACTTACAAACCTTTTCAGTAGGTTCGCTAGTTTGTAAACCTACTGAAATGCTAAAATGTTTTATCTCTTCACCTTGTTTTCTTTTTTTTTCAACATTTCACTGAGTTCGTGAACTTGTGAACTTGCCATAACACTTTACTTTGTCTTCTAATTTTTTATGTTTTAGGAATTTGGAGAACCTATTAACCTTTTTGGAAGGTTCGCTAGTTTGCAAACTTGTTGACATGCCGAAGCATTTCACTTTTCAAAAGCCTGTTGGGTTTTTGGTAGGTTTGCGAACTGGAAAACCTACTGAAAAAGGCCTATACTTAGAGGATTTTTTAAGGTTATTTAGAAATTTCAACTTGGACAAACAACTGAAGGATAAGGGTGGAGCAAGCACAATACTAAGAAAACACTTTGAACAAAATGGGCCCATTAAAGATTTCTCAAATTGAATATAATTTATGGGCAAAGCATGGAAAGGCAAAAAATGGAGCACAAGACTTAGGATAATTTTCAGGTTTTGAGTCTTGTAGAGTCAAGCTCCAATAGGATAGAGATCAAATTTAGTTATAGGTCATATTTTAAACTTTTATGGTTACAAATCGCATTGGATTCCACCAGGATGTGAAATAGTGGTAAATTTTTTCAAGGATAATTTGTTTGATCAATTTGAAACATCTTTAAATGAGGGATTGGATAGGTTTAAACAAGAACTATTGTTAGAATTGAAGCCCCAACCAAACCATCTAGGTACGTACAACCCCCAATCAGCAAAATCAAGGGATAGGTCAACCTTTTCAAGGTTTAAAATCAAACCTACCCAAAATAGACATTTGTATGTTTGATGGTAACGATGTAACTTCATGGATAAATCTCATAGAACAATATTTTAAACTTCATAATATACCAAAGAATGCAATTATTGGTACATAACCTCGCTACATTTAGAATCTAAACCTTATTAGTGGTACCAATGGATGATGAGTGACAAAAAATGGTAGGTAATTAGTTGGAAAGAATTTACTAGTGACTTAGTAACCTACTATGAGAAATTATTGATGGGAAGCTATTTCATTCAATTAGCAAATTTGAAACAAATAGGATCTATAGATAAATATATAATGTTGAGCATGTATGAGATCAACAATTTAAAAGTAGGATGTAACACCTTATCAAAGGCTACAATTCTATATCAACAAACTTAATGAATGAATTAAACATGATGTTTGTTTATTGGAACCTTATACATTTAGGAAATCTATGCAACAAGCATTATTTATTGAGAAATTAAACTCCAGCACTAGAAGTTCCATACAAGGTCAAACCATAGTATGGAAAGATGGATATGTGACTAATCTTATCAATAGAAATGGGGTCAACTTATTTAACACAAGACAAATTACCAAGCTCTCTCCTCAACAAAAGGTAGAGAAAAGAGAAAAAGGTATATGTTGGCATTGTGATAGAAAATGGTCTAGAGGTCATAAGTGTGCTAATAGTGAGAAATGACTAAAGATTATTGAGAATGAGGTTGAAGAATAGGGAGAAGTAGCTATAGAAGATCCAAATGTGGAACTTGAGCATAATAATTTAGAGGAAGAAAGTACTACTATCTCCCTACATGCATTGAATGGTGTGGGCAAACCACAAACACTCAAAGCGATTGGTTATATCAAAAAGATAAAGGTGACAATTTTGGTCAATATAGGAAATACACACAACATTATTGATAGAAGATTGGCTAATGAGATTAATTGTTTTGTACATCCAATCATAATTTTTAGGTCATGATAGCTAATGGGAAACAACTCTCTTGTGGTTGTAAATGATGTCATATAAAACTCTCAATAGAAGATCATTAGCTAGATTTAGAATGTAGATTTAGAATGTATTGTTATCCCAATTGGAGGAGCAGATGTAGTTTTGGTCATGCAATAGCTTAAACAATTAGGAATAGTATTTTTCAAATTTTAGGATGTATTCATGGCTTTCAATACAAATGGACAAAAGTATAAACTTATAGGGATACAATCACCACCAAGTCAAATTATCAACTCCCATAGGATGGAGAAATTATTTAAGAAATGTTCCTATGGCATTGTGTTACAACTAAATTTTGTAGAACCATAAGACATGAAAAATCAAGATCCACCAAAGCTTCAAGAAACTATTTAATACCATTAACATAATTCAGAAATTAAAAAAATCGGTCAAGGAAATGTTGGATTTGGGCATTGTTCATCATAGAAAAAGTGCTTATTCATCTCCAATAGTTATAGTTAAAAAGAATGATGTAGTACAAAGATCAAGAACCCAATGAAGGGCTATTAATCCATGAATCTCATATAATATAAAGAAACTTGTAATGCTTTGAGAAATAACAAGTAATTACTATACAAATAACTAGCAAACTTTATTTAAAATCAAAAGCATCTCAACTACATTTTTCAGTGAGTACATGAACCATACATGACTAATACCTACATAATGACTCACAAAAACTGTCCTACAGACAAATAACAACAACAATGGCCATTCAAAAATGGGATTTTACTAACAATGATTGAATAGAAGACTAAAAATAAGCATGTATTGACACAAGATACCTAACTAGGATTAGATACAACCGGAATTAATTAAATCATGTACATAGAAATTTAAACTTCTTCTTCATCCACTTAGCTATTCACTCCACTCGCGACTAACTCCTTTAGGATTTTTGGATTGACTCTAAACAAATCACACCTCACACACTTTCTCCACTTAGATTTTTAAGTTTAATTTTCATAGACTTCCCCTCCCATAGGCAAACTACAACTAAATTACTAAACTTCACAATATTAAGACTTGACACAGAAAATACTAACTTTAACTAAACATTAACAATTTGCTACAAAACTTTGACTACCATGATTATACTATCGACTCAAACCAATAAATTCTCCTAAAAAATTCTTCTCCAAAAGTCTTTGAATCTTCTTCTCATGCTCAGAAAAATATTTTCTTCCACATAAATAAGAGTGAGATTCTCCATTTTAAACAATGAGAGTGGAATTCATTGTAGTTAGGTGCAATAAGGTGTTGGAAACTGCCAAAACTAAATAAGGAACATTGAAGCCAAAAATAGGGGCATTGCCAGTTAAGAGCCATCCGTAGTTATTAAGACATTATATTGAGAAAGTCACCAATAAAAGATTCTATTTAGATGCCCTCCACTTGCCATAATTATCCATTAGCTACCATGATTGAAAGTGAAACAACAAAACTACTAGTGAAAAATTGGACTTGCAACTCAAAGGAAATTAAACCAAAATGTCAAACACTGATGAGGATAGATGTCCTACATCAAACACACTAGGTAGAAAGAAATGTTTCATAAGTTTAAAACTTATGAACATTTGAAGAACCTTAGGATGGAAATCTCATATTTGCCTTTGATCCAAATAATCTCTTCATCCTTCTTATTTTTCTTCATCATTCCACATTCCTTATTTGCTTTCATTTTTGTCTTCTTTATTTTCTTACCCATCTGTACATCTAAACACTCATTTACTTCTGCACTTTTTTGTCCTTCATAATAAGGATACAAATCCTTCATTTTAAAAATTGGTGAAATATTTACTCCTTCTGAAGGCTCTATCTCATAAATACCTACCATAAATTCCTTCAAGACCTAACATGGTCCTAGTACCTTTCATTTTAACTCATCACAAATCCCTTCTATAAATAGATCTCCTTCTATACATGAGCAAATACCAAATCCCCAACTTGAAACTTTTGCATCTTACTCTCAAAATTAGCATATTTAGTGTCCTCTCTTAAGCATTCTTTCACCTCATTGGAAAATGTATCCCTACCTCTAGTACCACTTCTTCTATTACCATTTGAAATCTTCAATTTACCTACTTCATGTGGATCACTTCCAAACTCTTTTTCTACCTTCAACAACCATTTCTCTGTGCTCAAACATACTATAGAGCTACTATCTATTTCAACTTTTTCCTTCAATGAGCTTAAACTAAACTTATTTCCATCCTTCACAGTAGCACTTGTACATATTTTTTCTTCTATCATATGTAGCCTCTCTATCAAACTTCCAAGGTCTACCCAATAGAATGTACAGCAAGCATCCATGTGCATTACATCACACATAATTTTATCTTTATAGTTACCAATCTGAAAATTAACTAAGCACTACTCACTTACCACTAATTGATGTCCTTTCTATAGCCATGAGACCTTGTATGGGTTGGGGTGCTTGAGCTTCTTCAAATTAAGTTTATCCATCATTTCCTAAGAGACTAAATTATCTATACTTCCACTATCCACAATCACCTTGCAACACTTTCCACCTGATTTGCACACAATCCTAAATAAATTTCTTCTTTTTTTAGGTTCTTGTTTCTCCTTCTCTATTTTTAGTAACACTCTCTTGAACATTAATGATTCTCCCTATTCTGGTTCTTCTATATGTTGAGGTGATGTAACACTTTTTGCATCTACTTGTGTAACATGATTTCTAGGCATACCTTTCCTACTATTATCCTATTGTATTTAAGGACATTCAAATGCCACATGCCCAACTTCTCCACACTGGCAGCATGATCCTATAAAAACTCTTCCTCTACCTCTTCCATAATAACCTCTTCCTCTTGTACCTTGATTTAAATCATTATTTTGTGAAGTACCAATTTCTTCTTCACATGCTTGTGTTCCTCTACTACTATTTGCTTGTTCCTTTCCAATTGTGGACCTTCCTCTTCCTCTTGAATTATTTTGCTACCTTTTTTATAACTTCTCTTTTTCCTTTAAGGCACATTTATAGGCTTCCTCTATGCTTCTAAAGTTCAACAAACTAATTTATTATTGGATATTTAAATGCAATCTATTCACATACTTTGCTACCTTTTCTAGGCCATCTTCTACATGTCCAACAATTATAGTGAGTTTGTAGAACTCCTCAGTGATGCAGGAGCATCCTGAGAGAATACGCAATCCTGTATCAACCAAAAAGATGATATCTCAGTTTTATTGGAGTTGTCACAATTTGTTTCAGTTTGGTTGAGTTTTGAAAATTTTAGTTTTCTCGGAGTTGATTGGTGACTTCAGTGGCAGTTACATCGCAGTTGATCTTTCTTCAGGTTTGGTTCAATTTTTGTTCACCCATGGTTTGTCACAGTTGCAAAGAAAAAGAAGCCTTACCATGCACACATACTTAATCATAATAGAGCTCTGATTATTCAGAAATGGCTTGTCTTAAATGTCCTCATACGCAGTCATATATTTGTGTGGGTGTGGTCCTTAATCAGGAATTTTATCCCAGCATTTAAATTCTAAAAGGGGCTTTGAAGTTTCAAATTAAATAACATTGATTTAAGATGTCATGCCACAACAAAATAGAGTCAAAACATTATAGTGTGGAAAGAAGAGCTAAGACAACTTGAAGATGCAGATATCGTTTGTTATCAAATATCAAAGGAATAGTATTATGATTGCTAAACAAAGGATTCCACAATAGTGATCAATCTAAATGTATATATTGGGACACCTATCACTCAATAGAGATTGCGGCCTAGAGAACAAGATGGTGAATTGTTTACACTAAGATGTTGATTAAATGTTTAGATGCCAAGGGTAATCAACAAGGAAGTGTTTGAAAGAATACGCTATACATTATGGGCCACGTAGTGCAACATAGGCAAATCTATGAAATGCTTGTATAAAAGAATTTGTCTAAGGGAGGTGGAGTCACAGTTTGAGCAGAGATAATGATAAAAGGAGGCACCATATATCATATGTAAAACAGAAAAAAAAAAAACTACTATAAGAGGTGCGCAAAGGTCAAAAGGGAAAAGTATTGTTTTATCTGATGCTTTATATTCCATGGAATGGGAATCAAAACTATTGTAGTTTTGATTTGATATCTCTATTTTGGCGACACCTCTCACTTCATTGGTTTTCAAAAAAAATTTAAAAATCAATTTATATGAACAGCCACGCCATGGAGAAAAGAGGGAGAGGATCGGTCCAGGTAAAGGAATAGAATTGCTACCAAGGAAATAATTCAAGAAGGAAGAATCTGAAACAGAAAAAGAAGCACTATATTTTGAAATAGAAATTGATATAATTTATGTGTGACGTGGAGTGAGAAGAGGAGATGTAAGGTACCTTAGAGAAGTCAAAATGTCATCAACAGGTAAACAAGAAACTGTGGGAACAAGAGGAAAGGAGGTGCCCTCTAGGAATGATCATTTTGGTGGGAAATGTCAATTAAAAATAGGAAGATATATAATATATTAGTGCCATAGAGGTCAACTTTGAGAAGTTTGGAGCAACCAAATGAAGGGAGGATGAGTTGAGTTTAGGTGGCCTATGAAAGAAAAGAGTGACATGAATGTCATTTGGTGCTACATATGAGATTTGATAAGGAGAGACTCCATTTCTATGAGTAAGAAGACTGCAAACAAAAAGGAGGAGAACAATGGACTCCAATATAGATTTGAGGAGGATGAATTGAGCTAGAGTAAGCTGGGTGTATGAGAAAGATAATTGAGAGGACACATCTGTAAGGTTGTAGAATATTTCGATGTATTTGTTAATTGAATTAATTAACAGAAATTTGGAGTTTACAAACTGTGTATTTGTTTTGACTAGATTTGAATCTAGAGTTTTGTGCTTCCATTATTGAATATAAATTTGAATCAAGGGAAGAAAATTTTCTCTGTAGTGGAGTTTTGTGTTTGTGAGTGTTTTTGTAGCAAAAGGAAGAGTTTGTTTGCATCATATGGTATCAGAGATGGAGTTCTTGAGAGCGTATGTAGAGTGACAAATGTGAGGTAGCCTACACCAGGACCTACGAGTAGAGAAGAACAAGAAGGCAGTAGAGAAGAAGATCATGTGATGGTTGTTGCAGGTAGGAGAAGTCCTGAGCAGTGAGAGAGATTGAAGTTGCAAAAAGATTATAAGTTTGATGTGTGCCAGATTGCAGGGAACAAGATGAGAGTGTTCTTGTGGAAGCCCGTGATATGGAAGGGCTGGAAATGGTATGAGAGGAGGAAGATTTTCAAGACAGTGGCAAATATAAATATAAGGATGAATTGATTGGAATCTATACAATGTGGGAGATTATGAGTAATGAGGTCGCCGCGAAGAAGGAGGATGAAAAAGTGGAGGTACATGCAGCAGTAATGGCTAAAGATGACAAAGAGGATGTAGCTATTGATGAGATTACAGTTGTTGTAGTGGTGGAATGTGAAGGGGTTGCAGTAGATGCCAATGATGGAGATGATTTAATGTTGAAGTTGTTGGTGATTGAAGAAGAGTGGATGTCGAAGCTCGTTTTTGCAGTGAAGGGAGAAGAATGAAAAGTTGCAACTAACGATGATGTGGAAAATGTTGCAGCAACAATTGATGTTGCAGTTGTGAATAAAAATGAGGTAAATTTGTTTTCTGATGATATTTTGTTTTTAGATAAGATGGTAGAAGAAGAAATGGTTAGAGAACAAAACTATGTAGAGAAAATGGAGATTGTTGTAGATGCATATTGGTGTTTAGATGCTGCGAGTTTGTGCATAGAAATTGTAAAGGATGTTGCAGGATTTTGGTGGAGGTGGTCGATCTACGGTGGGCTAGATCCCATGAAGGAGGGGAGGAGAATAGAGAGGCTTTGGCAAAGGAGGATGGTCTATGGTGGATGTGAGTCCACGAGGGGAAAAAAATCTGGTGCGCAATTGATGGAGGAGGACAGTACTTGTCCTGGCGAAATGCTGGAAGGGGTAGAAGAAGTTTTTATGCCTAAATTAGTGATGGAGTTCATTGCAAGTTGTCTACAACCTGAAAGAGTAGTTCTACTAATCCACTCCATTTTGTGAGTCCTACTCACAAAATCTTTCTACCCAGCATGTCTGATGCAGGATCATCCCAGGCAAATACGCAATCCTGTGTCAACCAAAAAGATGATATTTCAGTTTTGTTGGATTTGTCACAATTTCTTTCAATTTGGTTGAGTTTTATCATTTTTAGTTTTCTCAGAGTTGATTGGCGACTTTGGTGGCAGTTGTCGCGATTGATCTTTCTTCAGGTTTGGTTCAATTTCTGTTCATCGATGGTTTATCGCATTTGCAAAGACAAAGAAAGCTTATCATGCACACGTAATTAATCATAATAGAGCTCTAATTATTCAAAAATGTCTTGTCTTATAATGTCTTCATATGCAATCATATATGTGTGTGGGTGTGGTCCTTAATCAGGAATTTTATCCCAGCATTTAAATTCTAAAAGGGGCTTTGAAGTTTCAAATTAAATAACATTGATTTAAGACACCATACCACAGTAGAAATAAAGGAGTCAAAACATTCTAGTGTGGAAAGAAGAGCTAAGCCAACTTGAAGATGCAGATATCATTTGTTATCAAATACCAAAGGAATAGTATTATGATTGCTAAACAAAGGATTCCATAATAGTGATCGATCTAAATGTATATTTTGGGACACCTATCACTCAATAGAGATCATAGATTGGAGAGCAAGATAGTGAATTGTTTGCACTAAGATGTTGATTAAATGTTTAGATGCCAAGGGTAACCAACAAGGAAGTGTTTGAAAGAATAGGCAATACATTATGGGCCATGTAGTGCTTGACATAGGCAAATCTATGAAATGCTTGTACAAAAGAATTTGTCTTAAGGAGGTGGTCACAGTTTGAGCAAAGCTAATGACAAAAGGAGGCACCATATATCATATGTAAAACAGAAAAAAAAAAAAAAAAAAACTGCTATAAGAGGTGCACAAAGGTCAAAAGGGAAAAGTATTGTTTTATCTAACGCTTTATATTCCATCGAATGGCAATCAAAACTATTGTAATTTTGATCTTATATCTCTATTTTGGCGATGCCTCTCACTTCAGTGGTTTTCAAAAACAATTTAAAAATTAATTGCTATGAACAGTCATGCCATGGAGAAAAGAGGGAGAGGATCGGTCCATGTAAAAAAATAGAATTGCTGCCAAGGAAATAATTCAGGAAGGAAGAATCTGAAAGGGAAAAAGAAGCACCAAATTTTAAAATGGAAATTGATATAATTCATGTGTGACATGGAGTGAGAAGAGGAGAAGAAAGTTGCCTTAGAGAAGTCAAAATGCCATCAATAGGTAAACAAGAAACCATGGGAAAAAGAGGAAAGGAGGCACCCTTTAGGAATGATCATTTTGGTGGGAAATGTAAAATAAAAATAGGAATATATATACAGTAGATTGGTGCCACAGAGGTTGACTTGGGAAATTTTGGGGCAACCAGTTGAAGGAAGGATGAGTTGAGTTTAGGTGGCCTATGAAAGAAAAGAGTGAGGTGAATGTCATTTGGTACTACAGATGAGATTTGACAGGGAGAGACTCCATTGATATGAGTAAGAAGACTACAAACAAAAAGGAGGAGAACAATGGACTCCAATATAGATTTGAGGAGGATGAATTGAGCTAGAGCAAGCTAGATGTATAAGAAATCCAATTGAGAGGACACATTTGTAAGGTTATAGAATATTTCGATGTATTTGTTAATTGAATTAATTAATAGAAATTTGGTGTTTGCAAACTATGTATTTGTTTTGATTGGATTTGAATCTAGAGTTTCCATTATTGTGTATAAATTTGAATCAAGGGCAGAGAGTTTTCTCTGCAATGGATTTTTGTGTTTTTGAGTGTTGTTGTAGCAAAGGGAAGAGTTCATCTGCGTTACTCAATGTACTCCTTCACTTATGTTTCCCTTTGTCTCAAGTTTTGTGATTTTTTTAATAAGCTCAACTGATAATCTAAAGGCAAGAATTTGGCCTTTAGTTTTGACACCATTTTATCCTAACTTTTAATTTTATCTTTCCATTTTCTTTGTCTTTCAATTTGTACATAGTCCCAGCATAAAGTTGCATGGCCTTTTAACCATGTGCAGGCAAATTTTACCTTCCTAGGCTATTCTGTGGATTCATAGTCAAAGTATCTTTCCATCTCTGCAATCTAGTCTATGATTTCTTCACCATCCAAGCTTCTATTATAATAAGTTGCATCCAATCTAGGTGTACCTCCAATCTTTTCCATGGAGCTCTAAGAAATCTAGTTTCGACAACATCCATTGCTTCTCCATCATGTCCTTGAGCTTATTGATTCACTTATCTTTCTTCATCACTCACAGATCTTCAAGGTGAACTCCCCTTCTTTGGGTTGTCTCTATTGCAACCAATCTTGCTAGGATCTCCCTCATCCATTGAGCTAAATCCACAGTTTTGGGTGCTCCAACTCTCCCATGCCATCTACCCCCACCTGAAGTCCATTTGTATCCTTGATGTCTTCTCCAACACTAGCAGATCTCTTCTCACACAGTCAACCCAAGGAAGGACCTTTCTCTAATACCAATTGATGTAGTATAAGGATCAAAACCCAATGAAGGGTTGTTGATCTAGGCAACTCACATAATATGAAGAAACTTGTAATGTTCAGAGAATTAACAAGTAATTAGTATACAAATAACTGGCAAACTTTATTTAAAAATTAGAAACATCTCAACTACAGTTTTCAATGAGTACATGAACCATACATGACTGATGTACCTATGGCAAGACTCACTAGAACTAGCCTATAGACAAATGACAACACCAATGGCCATTCAGAAATAGGATTGTACTAATTGTGATTGCACAAAGACTAAAAATAAGCATGTATTTCAACACAAGATCCCTAACTAGGATTAGATGCAACCAAAATTAACTAAATCATGTACATAGAAATTTAAAATTCTTCTTCACTCCACTCAGCTAACTCCTCTTGAATGTCTAGATTGACTCTAAACAAATCACAACCTGCACACTTTCTCCACTCATATTTTTGAGTTTAATTTTTGTAGACTTCCCCTCCCATAGGCGAACTATAATTGAATTACTAAACTTCATAATACTAATACTTGACACAAAAATACTAACTTATAACTAAACATTAATGATATGCTACAAAACTTTGACTACCATGATTATACTATCAACTCAAACCAACATTCTCTCCAAAAAATTATTCTCCAAAAGTCTTTGAATCTTCTTTTCATGCTCAACCAAACATTTTCTTCCATATAAATAAGAGCGAGATTCTCCATTTTATGTAATGAGAGTGGAGTCCATCACGGTTAGGTGCAATAAGGTGTTGGAAACCACCAAAGCTAAATAAGGAATGTCGAAGCCAGAAATAGGGATGTCGCCAGTTAAGAGCCATTGGTAGTTATTAAGTTGTTATATTGAGGAAGTCACCAATAAAAGATTCCATTCATCCACCCTCCACTTGTCATAATTCTCCATTAGCTTCCATGATTGAAAGCAAAATAACAAAACTGCTAGCAAAAAATTGGACCACCAACTCAAAGGAAATCAAACCAAAGCATCAAACACTGATGAGGATAGATGTTCCTACATCAAAGAAGGATGAGTCATGGAGAACGTGCCTAGATTATAGGAATCTCAACAAGCTTACTCTTAAAGATAAGTTTCCTATTCCTATTATTGATAAATTGTTAGATGAATTAAATGGTGCAGTTTTCTTTACTAAGTTAGATCTACATTCAAGTTATCATCAAATTCAGCTCAAAGAGGAGGATGTACATAAGAATACCTTTAGAACACATAAGGATCATTATGAATTCTTAGTTATGTCATTTAGTCTCACTAATGCCCCACCAACTTTTCAAAGCCTCATAAATTTAGTGTTTCACTCATTTCTTTGAAAATTTGTGTTGGTATTCTTTGATAACATCCTCATCTATAGTAAAACATGGGAAGATAAACAATTCATATAAAAGCATCCAGAGTTGCTAAGCATTGAGGGCAATGATTTTCTAAAGGGGATGGGTATGTTATGCCCCTAATATTCTATCTTCCTAAGTGTAATAAGATTAAGCACTTGTGGTATGCTTAACCTTAATATTTTCATTTATTAGTTAAGCATCTAAAGAAAAATGATGTTGTTGCAATTAGTACTTAAAGGATAGCTAGTGGATCTTTGACAAATTTTGTAGTCAAGAGAATTCGGCACTAATTACTTCAATGTATGATGCTAGTCATTTGTGGCCTGAGAGGTTACAACACTTGAACTACCAAAGTATTGCTTTCTTGAAGAGACATAATATGATGCATGGTGTTATACGTGAAAGGATGTTTTTGAAGGATGTGTGTATGGGATAAACCACAAGGAAGCCTTTGATAAGATTTTTGCATGGAGAGAATCATATAAAATGGAGTTGGTACACAATGATTTGATGGGTCCACAACTAGTAAATTCACATAAGAGTTTAACGTATGTTTTGGTTTGGTCAAAGACTTTACCAAAAAGACTTGAGTTTACTTTTTTAAGGAGGATGAGGTGATTTCTACCTTCAAAGTCTTCAAGGAAAAATTGGAGAGCCAATTTGGTTAGAAGATTGATCAAGAAGTTACAAAGAGATCATGGCATTGGATATGTCAAGAAGGTGTTCACAAACTTTCTTTAGCAACATGGCATTATGAGAGAATTGATGGTTCTATACTCCATAGTAGAATGAGGTAGCTAAGAAAAAGAACCATACCCATGGAGATGGCTAGGTCCAGATTGGAAGCTAGAAAGTTGTGTAAGGTTTATTAGGTAAGTGATGAATTTTGCTTACTATATTGTTAATCAGATGCCAACAAAAGTTGTAAAAGAGGTGACTCCTAAGGAGAAATAGAGTAGAAGGAAGCCTTGCTTGTCTCACATCAAAGTCTTTGGAGGTGCTACATATGCACATGGTCATAATGATAATAGGAAGAAACTTGATGTGAAGAGTCAAAAGTGTGTCCTTGTTGGTTATAGTGTAAAATCAAAAGCATGAAGACTATGGGATTCAATGCAAAAAAAAGGAACTCTATTGAAAAATGAGCCATACTCGAATCATAGATGGATCAATTACCAAGTGGCCCCAACAACAAATGGGTGGTCTTAGGTTTGACTCATAATTGGTCCATGAAAAAGTTTTTCATAATATCAGAACCAAGTTAAACAGTGGTAATCATGTTTAGAGGCTTATGAAATTCCTTCCAATCCATGACTCCATTATTGATCCCATTTTAAGAGTCAAGACATACTTAGATAGACTTACGTAGGCTATAGGAATGAATCCTCACTGTGTGGTTCTACTTGAGGATATGGAGCATGTGGATGGCCATTTCAAGGGTGCGATCGTGAAAGCTATGGAAAGAGGAACACTCATGGATTCCTACGGCAGGGAAGCGAGCCTGTCCAGTACCATTATATTCATGACGTCCTACCTCGGAGCAAGTATTTCACCAATTCTCATCCTGTAAAAGGGGTGCAATTCAACGAAGAGAAACTCTCAAAAGCATCAGCAAAACCCTGTTGGGGTTTCAAGCTGGTCGTGCAAAACCAAGCAGAAGTGATGTTCGAACACGATCTGTGTAAGCGTAAGACACAACGGGATCCCATGCAAGACAAAGAAAATGCTAAGAGTAAGAGAATTTCCCCTGCCTTAGACTTGATTATGCACGCGGAGGATCAAGTTGATAATCAAGTGGAACACAATGAGGAAGCAGTGAGAGGCAACATCTTCTGGTCTATTTTACAACATGGCGACTGGATAAGGTTTACCGATTCCAAGTGGGGTTGGCACGAATGTTTTCCTCGCATACACTTACACCAAAATCTGTTGTAAAACTCTCAGCCTTCACTAATAATGGGGATTGCTTTTATGCCAATACAAAACTTCCTGCAAAAGTCGAGGTCGATCCTGCTAATAATTCACGAATATATGCTTATTTTTAGTTTTTTAGTTCCTCAAAGGAAACAGTCATGGCCAAATTGGTGTATATAGCAGAAGAAATTTATGATGACCGCAACCAGCTAGCAGATTGTAAAGACTTCAAGCCCGAGCTTTACTACATCAGAACACCTTCCAGATACTGCTGCTTTCATGCACAGGCATTGTCAACCACCATGTGATCCCATATCAATTTAGTAGCACTTGGGTGGCATCTACACAGGAAACTATGAAAAATATCGAAAATTTAGTTTTTCGGTATTTTCTACATCTCAGTAAATCATATTTTTGGAGGCCTTTAGAGTAAAATTTGGCCTCAAGATTTCGTCGGTTGTTTCGGAAGAGAATAACCAAAGGCTTAGCTTTCTAGCACTCAAACTAGTTTTCTTGGAGATCTTTCCAACAAGTCCAAGAAGTCTGAATTTCCACCAAATGGCTAGGAGTTATGAGCCCGACAAGTTGGGATTCTCAAATTGATATTTTTTTGTTAATTTTCAATTTTGTTAGTTAGTTTTGTCACCTTCCAACTGTCCATTTCGAATTCCAAGGACAAAGTGACCTTTCATGTTCTGTACAAATGTATAAAAATTCGAATTTGAAGCAAATAAAGAAGTCTTGGAGGCTTACATCTCTCAACAAGTTTGCCAGATTATTTAAAACTGATTGTTGATTATTTTTATAATACCGCAGGTTCTGCACCAGGTATTGTCCTCTGAATTTCCTAACTAAATTTAGGTTGCCATGAGATTTTGCTTTTACTCTGACATAAGCACTCTACTTAAATATCATCCAATTGATGGCTAAACAATTAATAGCAATATAAACCAATTCTAATATTTAATTTAATAACCAAGAAAAAATGTAGAAGAGAAAAATTTGCATTTTTCAGTGGTTATACATTGGTTGTGAGTGTTGCTTGTCAGACAAAGTTTAGATAGTAGTACGAGTTGAGGCCTATGAGAATCGACATTTTGAAACACTCGTGCATCTGCCTAAATCTCTCGCCTCGTCTGTTAACAACTCATCTCTTTTGGATGCCCATGGCCCTTATTTTAGCAACTATAGTTGATGTTTTGGGAATACAAGATACAAAAAACTTTAAGATTTGAATTATGTGATGTTGGTATGGATTGGAAATTGTCTCACTCTTTCAATATATTTCATATGAACTGTAGGGTTAGTTTTAAATATCATCTACTTCAATAGTCAAAGGTTAATTTTAGTCAATAAAAATAAAACAAATATTTACCATTTTTTGTTGTGAATAAGGTGTAAAATTGGTATTGATTGTTTGACCATTGAAGTGGATGATATTTAAGCAGAGTGAAATTGTAGTGTGATATCAAAGTAGATGGATTGAATGTCTTTTGATGTGACCCATTTGCAATTTTGGAGTAATTTGGGGTCAAGCTAATTTCAATATTTGAATACCTTCATTTAAGGTGTAACACTTAAATTATACAATAATTTGAATAATGTGAAAATTGTATAATAAAAGGATAATAAAACTATGAGCAAATTTAGTGTCTAGATATTTGTCGGGTGTTATTATTCATGCAAAATTTGAGCTTGGTAGTTTACCTATAGAAAAAACATAAAGTTAGTGTTAGGATTCAAAAATAATAATGGCAAATTGTAATATCTCTTGAGTTATTTCAAAGGGTATTTGACCAACTCATTTTGCAAATGCCTCTTACTTTCAGCATGCCCTGTAATTATGGGGCCCCGGTTGTATTATTAGCAGAGAAAATTTCTGAGCTAGATGGTTTTTTTGGCATTCCATAAGATAAAAGCTGAAATCTCAGGGAGTTTTTCTTTCATTGCAATTTGAAGGCTAGTGTGACTATTCCTTGATATGATGGAAAGGAAACTTTGTGTAATATTCTAAATTCATCAACTTCTTTCTTATTGCTCACTATATGTAGAGCTTTCATATTTTTCAATTATTAGTCCCTGCCCGTAAGGGGGGATTATTGTTTTCACTCCACAAAACAGGATTAGTTTGTTTTGATCTCCGTGTAGAATGGAAAATATTAAAGCTAAAACTAAGGTTGCAAATATTTTATTATTTATTCACTACTTGATGGTCTTTTCTGATTGGAGCATTATTATACTCTTACTATTTTATTCTCCATTGCATGTAAATGGAATGACGGGTGTGATTGTGTAGACATGAGGGTTTTGACAATGGCAAGTGGCCTGAAGCTGTTGTGTTGCAAAGTTGTTGAAAGCAGGTGTTGGCGTCTGCCCATCTAAATGTCAGTCAAGGATTTGCATCAGGTTAAGATTTGTTATGTATTTTATCAGAGGCAGAGTATGTTCAGTACAAAGACCCATCATAGCCTGTAAGTTCTCCAGTGGAAGACTTGCTGAGGCGAATGACTCTGGAAGAGAAGATTAGACAGATGACCCAGATTGAAAGACAGGTCGCTTCTGCAGATGTCATGAAACAATACTACATTGGTATTAATAAAATGCAAATTTCATTATTACCCATAAGAGTTTTTATTTTGTTTTTTCTTTTTTGTTGCAGAATTTTTTGAAAAGCTCTGGTTTTTTGTGTGTTGTGATTCAGGAAGTGTGCTTAGTGGTGGAGGAAGTGTGCCTACACCCAAGGCAATTGCTGCAATGTGGGTCAATCTGGTAAATGAACTTCAATAGGGTGCCATGTCGAGTAGGCTGCAGATCCCAATGATATATGGCATCGATGTTGTGCATGGCCATAACAATGTTTATGGTGTTGGATATGAAACCCAACGGTCACCTCTTGTCCTTTTGCGGTGACTCTTCATTGTTTGGCTCCTTCTATCTTATCTCTTCACGGATATTGTAATCTATATAAGCATAAGTATATGCTACTATAAACACATCTGAGAACACATAAATAAAAAAGTTTTCCCCTGCTTTGTGGATGTAGCCATACATATGGTGAACCACGTTAAATAGCTTTGCATTGTGTGATTGTTTACTGCTCTTTTGTTTTTCGTCGTTCCATTATTTTAACAATTGGTATCAGAGCTCGGTCAAGGAGCTGGTTGAGAAATTCATGATAAATTTTGAAGAAATGGAAGAAGCGGACAAGTGGAGAATAGAGAAGTTTTCGGGGCAGAATTTTGGACTTTGGAAGCTACAAATTTGTGCCCTACTAATTTAAAAAGACTAGCTATCACGCTAAAAGGAAAATTAGCAAAACTAGAGAAGATGACATATGATGAATGGGATGTGATAGATCAAAAAGTAGCTGCTATAATTATCCTCTTGCTGTCCAGCAATGTCTTATTTAATGTTGCAACAGAAACTTCGGCAAAACAGATTTGGGACAAGCTTTGTGACATGTATGAGACGGCATCCGCAACCAATAGGGTCTTCTTGTTAAAGAAGTTATTCAATCTGAAAATGAAAGAGGGAAAAGGATTTTCAAATCACTTGAATGAATTTAATATTGCAATCAGCCAACTAGTTTATGTAGAAATCAATTTTGATGATGAAATGAGGGCTATGCTACTCCTGTACTCACTTCCCGACAGCAAGGATAATGTCATGATGATGATCAGCAATTCAGCACCTGGGAGAAGAGGATCCAAAGACAAAGAAAAGAAAGCAATGTTAAGATTTGACGATGTCGTTGCCACCCTTCTCAACGAAGACATGAGGAGAGGACAAAATAAAATATCTGATGAAGCCTTGGTTCTAGGCAATAGGGGAAGAACCCAAGATCAAGGAAAACAAAATAGGAGAAGATCTAAATCAGTGAAGAGATCAAATTCAAGAGGACGGAAAGAAGGTTGTTGGTTTTCTGGGAAAGATGGACATGTCAAGAAGGATTGTTGGTGTTACAAGAAAGCCCAAAAATAGCTGAAAGAAAATGAGATTAACACGACTCTTGAAGATGATGGAGGAGCTCTTGTCTTAGAAACAAGTGAAGCTAAAGTTGACTCATAGATTTTAGACTCTGGTGCCTCCTTTCATGCAACTTCAAACCAGGATGCCTTCCAAACATATCAAGAAGAAAAATTTGGCAAAGTTTATCTCAAAGACAATGAGCCGTGCAAGATAGTTGGCAAAGGTGACATATTGCTACAACTAAAGAATGGAAGCAAGTGGCTACTAAATGATGTAAGACATGTTCCTAAACTTAAGAGGAACTTGATTTTAGCTAGACAACTTGATGCGCAAGGCTACAGCATCACTTTCTCTTCCAACATTTGGAAAGTAACTAAAGGTGCTTTAGTTGTTGCGAAAGGTAGTAAATCAGGATCTCTTTATGTGCTCAAATGTACCGCTAAAGTGGGAGCTGTGATGGCTATAGTTGACAGTGGGACAGAACTTTGGCATAGGAGACTTGGCCACATGAGCAAAAGGGGAATGGAAGTTTTGCTCAAAAGAGGCCAACTTTTTGGTTTACAATCAGCAGATCTAGAGCTATGTGAGCATTGTATTTATGGAAAACAAAGGTGGGCCAGCTTCTCCAAAACTGGACATGACAAGAAGTCAAGACCCTTGGAACTCGTGCATTTAGATGTCTTCGGTCCCACGGAGGTAACCTCCATTGGAGGAGCAAACTATTTTGTAACTTTTTTAGATGATCACACCTGTAAATTTTGGGTCTATATGCTCAACAAAAAATCAGAAGTGTTTGCAATATTCAAAATTTTTAATGCTGTTGCTGAAAATCAAATTGGGAGCAAAATTAAATGTCTTAAAACTGACAATGGGGGGGAGTTTTGCTCTCTAGATTTTGATGCTTATTGTGTAGATAACGGCATTCAGCACATCAAGGTTGTACCATTTACACCTCAAGAAAATGGTGCAGCTGAAAGGATGAATCACACGATTCTAGAGAGGGCATGAAGCATGCTCTCTAATGCTGGTTTGAGTAAAGAATTCTGGGCTAAGGCAGTTAACACAGTGGTTTATTTGATCAACGGAAGTCCTTCCACTAAACTAGACTTTGATATTTCAGAAGAAGAGTGGTTTGAAAGGAAGATCTCCTACAATCACCTTTGAGTCTTTGGCTGCGAGGTGTTCACTCACATTCTAAAGGAAAAGTGAACAAAATTGGATTTCAAATCCAAACGATGCATCTTCGTTGGTTATGGGGAAGAGCAATACAGTTTCAGGGTGTGGGATCCTATTGCAAAGAAAATCATTTGCAGTCGTTATGTGGTATTCAATGAAAAAGTGTTTCGTGCCTTGCAAGAACAGAGGACATCTACAAAAGAATATATTTCATTGGATGATAGTTTCAGTGGGTGTGATTCACAGTCTCCACATCCATCACTAGCAGTCGGAGGCTTTTCTCAATTACCTACACAAGGTACAGTTCAAATATCAGATGAAGTGGGAGCCCTGCATCCACCACTTTCATTTACAGATGCCAATATTGAAAGTATTCCTTCCCAATTGCAAGGTAATCAAATTACTCTGCCACCACTTAATTCTGGTTCACATTCTGGAAATGATGAAATTGGTGGGCACTCAGGCTCATATCTGCCGCCCATTACCTATTCACAAAATTCATTGGGAGTTAATCCCACGCCAACCAAGGATGACATGTCTTCCACTATGTTTCAGTGATCTGAGAGTTCCCATTAGAATGTGTCAAACATCACTAACACGACTACACATAAAGATTCGTAGCCTATGCAATTTCCCTTGCACACAGTGACCCCTCCATCCTTGGTAAACACGTCTATTTTACAAAGTCAAATTCCATTGACTCCTACGCAGCGTCTCTAGAATCCTATGCAGGCTACAAATTGTGATTCAGTTTATAATGACGTGGGTATGAGACGGGCTAAGGGTGGTAAGTCAAACGTAGGCACACAACCTTTTTTAAATTGGTCATCCCCTATGACCATTACGCAACCTCCTATCAATTCAAGGCAAATTTCATTAAAGCCTTTGAACACTTCAAGTGCCACGCAGCCACTCCATATAGAATTGATGCCTGTTCAAAGTTCATCTTCATTGCCTTATGCTCAACAATCTGTAGCTACAAAGGAAACAAGTTTGGCACAGGAAATACAGAGGGAGAAGATTGAATCATAGGGCACACAAAAAGGTAATGCTAGGAATAATAATCAATAACAGAATGTTGAAATTAAATAGGGCAGTAATGTTACTCAACAGAGCATTGCATAGGGCAGTCTACAAGAACAAATTCCTCCATTGAGGAGGTCTACCAGGGAGAGGAAACCTCGTCCTAAACTAGATGATTATTAATTGCTTGTTGCTGATCTATTAGAACCAAATACATTTCAAGAGGCTTGCAAGGAGAGGGACAGTAAGAAGTTGATGGCTGTAATGAAGGATGAAATGGAGTAACTAATGGCAAACCATACATGGGATCTGGTCCGGCTTCCACCTGATCACAAAGCTTTGAAGAATCGGTCGATCTATAGAATCAAAGAGGAAGAAGGTGGCACAAACTGGTATAGGGCCAAACTTGTTGTGAAAGGATATGATCAACAAAAGGGAGTAGACTTCATTGAGATTTTCACCAGTCATGAGGATGAACACAATTTGAGCCATTTTGGGTTTGGCAGCTGTTTATGACCTTGAGCTTGAGCAACTCGATGTCAAAACCACATTTCTCCACGGTGATATAGAAGAGGAATTGTACATGCATTAGCCAGAAGGTTTTGTTAAGCAAGGGCATGAAAATCTATTTTACAAATTAAGGAGGAGCTTGTATGGGTTGAAACAAGCCCCAAGGCAGTGGTACATCAAGTTTGATAACTTCATGATGGAGAATCAGTTTATACGTTGTGAATCTAATCCATGTTTATACTACAAGGTGTTGCCTAGTGGTGAATTTGTTTTGTTGCTACTCTATGTTGATGACATGCTCGTCACCGGCACCAACATGAGAGTCATTGTTGATTTGAAGCAACTCTTGGGAAACAAATTTGTAATGAAGGACCTTGGGGCAGCAAAGAAGATTCTTGGCATGACCATCATTCGTGATAGAAAGAAGAAAGAAATCAGATTGACTCAGCAAAAATATATTGAAAAAGTTTTGGACAGATTCAATATGAGAAGTGCTAAGCCGGTTAGCACTCCACTTGCTGATCATTTTCACTTGTCTTCAGCATTGTGCCCCAAGACACAAGAAGAACAAGATTACATGAAGAAAATTCCATATTCTTCAGTCGTGGGAAGTCTTATGTATGCAATGATATGTACCCATCCTGATATTTCCCAAGCAGTGGGAGTTGTGAGCTGATTCTTGAGTAATCCTGGAAAAACTCATTGGGAAGCTGTGAAGTGGATATTGAGGTATCTAAAAGGCACTTCAGATTATGCCTTATGCTTTGGTGGGAATGTTGCACAGCTACAAGGCTTTGTTGACTCTGATATGGTGGGTGACTTGGATAAAAGGTTATGTTTTTACTTTTGCTGGGCCAGCTATCAGCTGGGTCTCAAGATTGCAACAAGTAGTTGCTCTTTCTACTACTGAGGCTGAGTGCATTGCCCTCACTAAAGGAGCAAAACAAATGGTTTGGTTGCAGTGTTTGTTTACTGAATTGGGTTCCAAATAGCAAGCTTTCACACTCTTTTGTGACAGTAACAACGCTATTCATTTGGCCAAGAATGCGGCATTCCACAACAAAACCAAACACATTGAGCTGGGGTATCATTTCATCCATAGCATGATTGAAGAAGGCAAGTTGCAAGTTCAAAAGATCGACACCAAGATCAATCCGATTGATGCATTGACCAAGGTTGTACCTCAAGAGAAGTTTGAATTCTGCAAGGCTTCTCTCGACATTATCAAACTCTGACAATAGGCTTAAAGTAGGGGAATAGCTCTAAAAGATTGCAGCAGTCATTGGGTTTCAAGTGGGAGATTGTTGGATATGAAACCCAATGGTCACCTCTTATCCTTTTGCGGTGACTCTTCATTGTTTGGCTCCTTCTATCTTATCTCTTCACGGATATTGTAATATATATAAGCATAAGTATATGCTACTGTTAACACGTCTAAGAACACATAAATAAAAGAGTTTTCCCCTACTTTGTGGATGTAGCCATACATATGGTGAACCACGTTAAATAGCTTTGCATCGTGTGATTGTTTACTATTTTTTTGTTTTTCGCTATTCCATTGTTTACAGCACTCACTTCTCAGGTACACCAAGCTTTGAATCCCAAAAGACGCGTAGATCTCAAGGGATTTTGCTATCTCTACTTTAAGTTGTCAGAACATGGGATGGCTTCAGAGGTATGACCTCCTATGCCAGCAAGTAGAAGGATTTTGGCCTCTAAAACAAAGGTTCGTAGTGGGGGAACATTTGGGGGATTGGCACGTTACGAGCATCCAATAAACCACTTAAGGTTTTGACTAGCTCTACTAGGAGTTTCATATACACAAGGTACTACTTCCTTCCGAGCTAGCAGCGAATGGTAAGCACTAATACAATTTGGACTTGGCTTTCACCTTATCCTAATTTATATAGCAGACCGAATGAAAGTACCACTTGGGGTTGCAAATGAGTTCTTGTGGATGTGTCTCAAGAGCAGGTCCACTTCCTAAAAAGAAAAAGAGAGTAGAACCATTTCTCTTAACCCAAGATCATTTTGAAGGCGACGGGAGAGGATACTTTGATTCTATCCCTTGGGTGAAAAAGATGTGCAAGTGCACCAATCATAGCAAACAATTGCAAAAGTTCTTTTTAAGCCCAAATGAAATGTTCCTAATGATTGTTTGCAAACACTTATTAATTTTAATGCACCAATTTCAAATGTTGTCTATGCTAAGCAAACAAAGGTTCTTTTTAGGTGCACCAAGATAAAATATTTTCTAAACTACTAAATCCCTGTACGATGTTAGTAGTTTTCAAATGATGGTCTTGGATAAACAACTTTAACCTGCAAAAAATAGTCAACAACCTGCATGGATCCCAAAGTCAGTACAGAAAATAGCATTGAAATAGATAGACAAGGTGCCATTGAATAGTGAAATGGTGCTACAAAATGACTAAATGGTGCTATAGACAGAAGACCCCTATTTCCTATCAGTTACAGAGAATGGCGCTACAAGATGTCAAGATGGCGCCACAATTACAAAAGCATTACAATTTACACAAATGGCACTAGAATTTACATAAATAGCGCTAAAATATTCTACTGATTTCTAAACAGAAAATAGCATTGCTATGAGTTAAGATGGTGCCACAATACAGGAAAGTGCTATGGAACTATGAAATGGTGCTACTATGGTTTATGAACGTTGTTTGTTGTTTGCAGAGTCAAAAAGATGCCGAACTGGGTAGTGATGGAGCTAAAACGACGTAATGTTTTTAAGAGAGGCTGCAAACACAACTTTTGCTCAAAAAGATTAGGTCAATCAAAGTTAGTAGTTGTTTGTGACTCCAAAGACACCCAAAACACCAAATAAAAATGATATAAACAAAGCTCTAAGCAAGCTAATCAAGCAAGGGTTAGATGACAAAAATAGTTGATGGATTTTTAGAAAAATTTTGCCATAGTAACCCCTTATCCCTACATGTTTCGTACAAAAACCAAGAGTAAAAGACAACTAAAACACCAGAAAATGAGAAAAAGGCAGAGATTAAAGAAAAAAAGATGAGTATGTTTGTCATACGAAAATGTCGTCGATACAGTCAAAAATAGCGCCACAATCTCTGGAAATGACATTGTTGTGCGCAAAAATGGCACCAAACAAAAGGTGTTTAGCGTTGATGCCTGCAAAACACACCTTCAAGCACAAAACTCACACAAAAAAATTAGATTTGGACCTTGTGGGTCCCACCGAGCATGCCAATGTAGTCTATGGAAATCAAAATGAAAGCAAAACATAAAACAAATGCAATAAAATGAGTGTTATACCTTCAAAAGTGACCCACAAACTCAAGATACGGTGGAGAGTGTTGTACCCAAGCACTCTATCTTTACCCAAGATGATAGTAGACAATGTGAAATGCTCAAAACCTATGCAAATCACTAAGTATAACTAGCTCAAGAGGAGAGATTTTGGCATGATAACTTTGCTCAATTTGTGGGTGTTAAAATGGCTTGAGAGATGGTGTATTTATAGGCTTTTTGGGAGAGGATTTGATCCATGGTTGTAAATGCATGTGATGTGGAGGGCCTAGATTTAATCTCCAAAAATGGAGGGTTGTGAATAAAGATGAATATTAAATTCATCTTGGGAAAGGGGTGAATTAAATGAGGTCGGGTGAGATGGATTAGATGTGAATTTAAAATTCACATGGGGAAGAGAAAATGAATAAAAAATTCATTTGGGGAAGAGTGGAAATAAATGGGTTGACATGTCTAAGGGGTGTAAGAGGTATTAAATGAGATGTATGACATGTGTGTATAAAAAATTGATTTATGAGGCATAAATATCAATTTTTTATTTGGAGGATGTGGGGAAGGGTGTTAAGCTAGGTTTGATCACTTTAATTAGGGTAATTGGCCTAATTAATATGGCTGGAAAAAATTAGGGAATGGGTTAGTGAGGTGTTAAGATTAATTAAATAATGTTTTATTTAATTAATCCTAGGTCTAGGGTCATGTAGGTTAGGCTAGGTAATTAAATAATTGATATTTAATTAACTAGGGCAGGAATAGGGTAATTAGTAGGTTAAATTAATTAAATAAATATGATTTATTTAATTAATTGGGTTTAGGAGAAAGGGAAAATTAATCAAATAAATACTTGCATATTTATTTAATTAATTGGCTAAGTTAGACCATTGAATTAATCAAATTAATCCAATTTTAAAGGATGACATGATGGAAAACTAGGTGTTGAAAGGATAATTAATTAAATAAAAATTTAATTAATTGTTTGGAAGGGGAATTGATGTGTTTAGTGATGTCAAAGGTCGATTAGATGGTAAAGACATTTTTAGGTGTCTACAAAATCCATCCAAGAATCGAAAAAAATCTCTCATCCCCAAGGCCAACACCTACTAAGGTGAAGGGTCCGTATAAAAAGAAACTTCTAAAATACAACTAACCACTATGGGTAGAGAAAATCTTTTTTTTGATCTCATAAACTTATAGTTTTTTATAAACAAATCAATGCCTTCTAGAATGCATCTTTCTATATTTGCTTCCTACTTATTTAGTTTCTATAATTTTCTATATTATATCTTTCTATATTTCTTGTGAGAATGCAACCATTAAAAAACTAATGATTCTCAGAATTAATTAATTTAGGAAAATTTTAATCCAAGAAGATCATTCTATTTACGATAACTTAACCTACCCTTTTGTCCAAATAATGATAACTTTAAAATATATATTTCTTATTTAAATATTAAAATAACAAGGCAATATTATTTCTAAATTCCTTATTTGAATGGCATAACAACAGTTATCTAGCATTTTACATAGAAAAGATATACATTATTTTTACATTGATTTATTGATAAATCTAACTTACGATAATAATTAGTATAATAGTATTATAAAACAAATTAGATTAATTTGATTATATTAAATTCTAACATTACAACAAAGTGGTATTACCATAATCTAAAGAGCGATCCAATAACAAGGATAAAATCTATACATCATAAATTAACTAAATAATTTAATTGATCAAGTAATTAAGTAATTAAAATTTAATACCAATTAATATTGCATAATAATAATATGTGCTTAATAATGTATAACATTATTAATTTATAACAAACTAAAGAATTTAATTAAGTTCATCATTATCTAATATTATTTATAAGGCCCACAATGTAAAAGTAGAAGGTATTATGAAAAGAAAACATTACCACTATTGACGATTCGCCAAGGCAATCTACTAGGTGACTCTCGCATTCATCATCCCATGTACTTAAGTGATCTCCCTTTGAGCTCGATAGCCCAATTCATGTGCTCTCACATTCACAATTTTCTCAAGAGGAATAAGTGACTGTCGATAAAAATAGATATCAATTAAATAAAATAGTTTTGAATATAAATACGTTGAGATGTAGGATCTGAAACATTTCAATAGTTATCTATTGCAACAAACAACAACATATATTGTAACCAAATAATTATTCAGTCCAATTTCAAAACATCTGTAATATCCTCATATAATAATAATGTCAATCCTTCTATCATAATCAATATTGGATAGGGTTTTGGTGACCTTACATTAGGTGTCATACACCTTGCAAGCCTTAATGTTGGATTATTTATTTATATTTATTAATCTTGTCGTCTTTAGGGAAATGGGGCATTCCACTTTGAGGTGGAAATTTTAACCATGTGTTGGCTATCTTTGAATGTATGTAAAAACTTGTAAAAACATCTAATGTTATCATGATGTGTAAGAACATTTCATGACATTGTAAGATGTGGGGGTTACTTATGATAGATTCTATAATTTATGTAAGAACATGATTATAGGGCGTTATAAAGTGGACTAGGATTCTTGACCCACTTATGATGCATGTTACAACATGTCATTGAGCATATTTTAATAGAGATAATGAGTTTAAAATGGGTGTAGGTCATGAGAATTCTTTCCATGGTATTTTGGGACCTTGTTTAGGCCCATGGTAATGCTTTTGGTAACTTTTTGGGCCTCCTTAAATCTATATATTGAGGGCTTGAGATGGAGGCACAAAGGAGACCTTATTATAGGGTTATGATACTAGATTTTCTCCATAGAAGCAAGTGTCGGTCTCCATCTTAAGGCTCTGAACTTAATATTATATTTTGACTATTATATCTAGAATTACATTGGTTTGGTTCTTTAAGATGTTTTTCCTAAAAGGGTTTTCCCAAGGTATATCTATTTCACTCAAGTTTGTGTTATCCTTCTCTCACTATTGTTCAATTCAAAGTGTTGATTTATATGCCACTAAGAATATTTAAGATCTAATATCTTGCAACTCTCTCCTCATAGGGTTAATGTAGGAAATTTATGTGTCTTTTTTTTGCTATATGGGCATAAGTTCATGTTCACTTGTATCAATCTTATTTTAGGTAGTAAATTTTATCGTACTAGCAATGCATGTGTGGTATTTTTCCTTTCATTTATCAGCTAGATGTTCTTGCTAATGTGAGACAATAACAAAAAATAAAGCATATTTCTCCCTCTATGAATTCATTACTCTCTCTCTCTCTCTCTCATTTTAGTGATCTTTCTTTTGGGTCATAAATCCAACACAAAGGAAATCACAATGTCAAAGGAAAAACCAAGCCTTCCTTTTCTCATGTACCTTTATGGTAACTAGAGTCTATGGACTACCTTCTATGAGTAGGTACACCATTAGCTAGACTTAAGATCTTTTTGTACCATCTCTTGTAGTACCACTCTGTTGTCCTATATTATTATGCTTTCTCATAGTGATCTTGGACCACATACTAATGGATATATTAGTAGGATTGGTATATTGGTAGGATTTCTCTTCTACATCATTTGTATTACACGTACTAATAGAAATATTACAAGAATTTGTATATTCAGAAGATTGCTTGTCTATTTCATCACTCTTTCACAAAATAATTAGTATATAGGAAGATGTGGCATATTGGGAAGTTTGGCTTACTAGGGAGATAGTTATATTGAAAGGCGTAAGTGATAAGGTTGGAGAAATAAGGGTTTCTTCTCAAAGTGATAAGAAAAAACCTTGAAAAATTTTAAATATTTGAAACCCAACACACTTTGCATATCACATCATAGATCAGAAAATTCTCTTTAGCAGTGAGAATTGGTTTGAGTGGGAACATGATATGTAAACCACTCATCTACTTGAGAATGCTTTTTAGGACATTGTCAATTAGGATCCAACTACACTTCAATTGTTGAATAACAATTTGGTCCAATACCAACATGGGTTGAATTATCAAAGAGTATAGGCAACGTTGATGAAGTATGTTGATTCCACAATTCAAATGTAGCTCAAATGTGATGCTCCATACCAAATTTGGTCTAAATTACATATGATGTATGAGATTAGTGACATTTCTTAGTTGGTTAATTTAATAGTGGAACTAATTTAAAGATGAGCATAATATCCTCATTTATCTAAATTAGATGGAATATTATAGGGCCAAGGTTGTGGTTCTAGAATAAGACTTGTGTAAGGATGACAAGTGGATGTACACCCTTGTTTTGGAGAATATTTTGGCACCATGGAGTAATTTATTAAATCTCATGTGGGATGATACTAGAATAAAGAAAACATGATGTGAGGATCTCAAGAAACTTGTATTGTCCAAAGATTAGAAGTTAAAAAGGTTGAATCTATTAGAGACATGATATTTCCATCATCCATAATAATATAAGTGAATGTTCCCAGTTCTAACTGTGTAAGATTTTTTGTATCAAAATATTACACATTTACAACTATAAACACTCACTTAGGTTAAATCTACTTGGAATGTAATCCCCACAAGATCTTTTTTTTATATCAAAGGGCTTAGTTGTTCAGAAGAAGATGAATTTTCACAAGAAGAATGAGAGGAATGAGATATACAATAAATAAGAGAAAGGATAGAAGTGACAAGAGAAAGGACATAAGAATGTGGATAAGAATAGAAATCAATATTCTGAGTGACTTAAGAAGTAGGAATCAAAGTTTAAGGGAATTTATTTTGGAAGTAGAAAATATGCATGTCATAGGAAATCAAGATGTTTGGTTTACTTGAACAATAGAAAGAATAAGGAAAGAGAGTGGATGGATACCTTGTATAAGTTGTAAAGGCACCTAATTTGAGTGATTGTGATGTTAGTGGCATGCTAGTGTTGGTTAGTGCTATTGATAATGCATCAAATTGAGTTGTTGACATGAGTTCCCATAAGCACATTGGTCATGACAAGGACAATTTTATTTCCTAGAAACAAGGAGGTAGTGGTCAAAATGTTGTGGTTGGTGATGGTTGTTCAATACTAGTGCTTGGTGTGGGGACTATGAAGTTAAAATGT
The DNA here is from genome assembly GCA_027924645.1 of Cunninghamia lanceolata. NCBI lineage: Eukaryota > Viridiplantae > Streptophyta > Pinopsida > Cupressales > Cupressaceae > Cunninghamia > Cunninghamia lanceolata. Next base: position 5,614,046 of record BSBN01001126.1, read on the forward strand.
CTTCTTTGACAATTTTTTGTATGTTCTTGACATTGCAAAAAAAAATTAAGATGAAAACTTAATGTAGTAGGGTACAAGATTGAGTTTCTTTGAAATGGGAATTGGATTAAAGATCTAAAGAAAAAAATAATGTTGTTGTAACTAGTACTTTGAAGGATAAGTGGTGGATCTTTGACAAATTTTAGGGTCGAAAAAATTGGGCATTGATCACTTTAGTGTAGAATGTTATTCATTTGTAGTGTGAGAGATTAAAACACTTTAACTACCAAAGTATTACTTTCTTGAAGAGGCATAATATGGTGCATTGTACATTCCACATGTAACTACATCCAAAGGTGTTAGTTAAGAATGTGTGTATGGGATAAACCATAGGGAACCATTTGATAAGAAAATTCCATGGAGAGCATCATATAAATTGAAGTTGGTACACAATGATTCAATAGGTCCACAACTAGTAAATTCACATAGTGGTTTAAAGTATGTTTTGGTATTAGTTGACAACTTTATTAGAAATATTTGGGTTTAATTTTTTAAGGAGGATAAGCTGATTTCTACCTTCAAAGTCTTCAAGTCAAAAGTGGAGAACCAATATGGTAAGAAGATCAAGAAGTTACAAAGAGATAATGGAACTAAATATGTCAATAAGGCATTCACAAACATTCTTTGAAAACATGTCATTATGAGAGAATTGATGGTTTCTATACTCCATAATTTAATGGGGTAGCTGAGAGAAAGAATCATACTCATGGAGATAGCCAAGTCTATGTTAGAATCTAGTAAGTTGTGTTTATAACTGGATAGAAGTGATGAGTTGTGCTTTCTATATTATTGATTCTAGGGTTCCAACAAATATTGTAAAAGAGGTGACTCTTGAGGAGAAATGGAGTGGGAGGAAGCCTTTCTTGTCTCACCTCAAAGTCTTTGGGGTGCGACTTATGCACATGGTCCTAATGACAATAGGAAAAAACTTGATGTAAAGAGTCAAAAGTTGGTCTTTGTTGGTTATAGTGCAAAATCAAAATCCTAAAGATTATGGGATTTGATGTGGAAAAAAGAACTCACTTTATGATATATGGTATTTGATAAAGGAAATGTGTAGACTAGATTATAAGTACATTATGATTGCCAATCTATGAGCTCCTAATGTGTGTTCTCCCACTACAATTCCTTGTTGAATTTGAGGAATTCAAGTGAGGGGGGAATGTAAGTGAAATCACTAAGCAAGTTAAATGAGGAGAAGCAACTACATAGGAGAGGCTAGAAGACTTTAGCAAAGGAAAAAATGCCTAAATAGGCCAAGTTAACCCTTCATGATGCTTTGATGGAGGTAGATGTGTCAAATATTTAGAAGACAAGAATTAAGTTTGTAAACTATGCTTTGATGGCCAAGTTATAGGATTTGAATGATCTAGAGGCATACAAGAAATCCAAGGGAAATCCACATTTGGAGAAAGAAATGCAAGATTACTATGGTTCCCTCATGAAGAATTGACTTGGGAGTTATGTAAAATATTGAAAGGTAAGAAATTCATAGGTTGCAAGTGAGTTTGTAGGACAAATTTCACCTCAAAAGGGGAGGATAACAAGCACAAATCTAGACTTGTAGCTAAGGGGTACTCACAAAATGAAGACATTGATTACAATGAGATATCTAATCTAGTTGCAAGGTTCACTACTGTGAAGATAGTTCTTGCAATTTTAATAAAGTATAAGTGGTAGGTACATCTACTAGATGTAAAGAGTGTTTCTTCATGGTGATTTGAAGGAATAGATCTTCATGTATCAACCTCCTTATTTTGTGAAGGAAGTTGAAGAACATTTAGTTTGTAGATTAAAGAAGTCATTGTATGGATTGAAGCAAGTACCTCATGCATGGACTAAGAAGATTGGTCAATATCTTAAGTAGTTGGGCTACAAAATCTTTTAGAAGGAGCCCAATATAATGTTAAGAAGACTAATCGGGACATTCTCATTTTTTTTCTCTATGTGGATGGTCTAATTCTAATATGCAACAATGTTGATTTGATTGTTGAAATAAAGAAGCAATTAGCCTCATAGTTTGAGATGATAAATATAGTTCTAAGTTATAATTTCTTATTAGAGGCAAAATGCATTATGTAATTTAGTGGTCAAAGTTGGGTCAGAGGATGTTTTTGAAAGGAAGCTAGGTGTGCAGAAAATGCTTCCTACACTAATCTAATGAGGAGAGGGCTATGCAAATTCAAATTTATCCTAACTATTACAACAATGTTAAGCCATTAACATGAGATATTGCAGCAAAACATGAGAACAAGAAAGAAGACAGAAGAAGAGAGAAGATATACATGGGGAAAACCCTTACGAGTGAAAAACCCCACACTCCAAAATATAGCTCAAATGTATTACAGTAAATAATAACATATTACAATACAGTTTCAGAGCCAGTACTCTTTCAGGAGTCTTTGAATATCGAATCTGGAGATATTCTGGCTGCATAACTGTACTTGTGCCAAAGTTATCTATCTCCCATCCAAGCACTTGTTTATATAGAGTTTACAAGGCAAATATGGAACCTTCTAGAGATGGGTGTCCATCTTGGACTCATGCCCCAAAACCCACGCCTAAGGACACTTGTCCAACATCCCATCCAAAGTGGGCACATAGTCCCAAGATAGGTTACGACAGATGCTCTTATGCACCTTACAGCTGTAAGAGAATCTGTCATACACTAACTAAAAATATCATATTCCTCTTACATGTCATAATCTCCCTTGACTACCCAAAGATGCATTTCTCTCATGCAAAGATACTCACCGACACTTGTCATTAAGTAAAAGTCATTTGAGGTTTCGGGGGGTGTTGCCCCCGAGCCCCCACGAGGGCGCTGCCCCTAGACCCTTCCCTATACCGCGACAAGGAGCGTGCCAGGGGCACTGCCCCTGGACCTCACAAGGGGCTACACCCCTTGACCCTGTCTTGGGGGCGCTGCCCCTAAACCCCCATTAATTATTCAAGGGGAAAACTGCAACTACCAAAGTCACCAAAATGTATCCTCCTGCATATACACAAGGTGTTGACTATGCCAACTCAACATGGGATAAATAAATACAACAATAGAAATTTGTAAAGGTTGAGACACCTTAATTCCCAATAGTTTTGGTGCTCAAACATGAAGTTCCAGAAATCCTAAAGACTTGCACCAAAACCTAAGGCCAGGGATATGTCATCAAAGATAATGGGTGGGACTTATGCTCAGATAGTGGCATGAATAGACCAATGATTGTGAGTGGGAAAAATTGCCTTCAGCTTTAGGCTCTACAAAGCCAAGGGGGGTATTCCCTAAGGTCTCATTTACATAAATGATAACTTGAGTACTAGGTCCTTAAGAAACTATACCCAATGTGCTATGAACCCCTATAGTTGTCACTAATTTCATGTCAGCACTAGCTACATACAGACCTAAAAAGCCTCTAATAAATAGATGAAAATCCACTCTCACCCTACACCAAAGATTGCTACCACACAATATTTTCCCCAACAAATGAATTCGCTTAATATTGCATACACATGAGTAAGAGGAAGAAACACACCAACATGATTCTCTAATGATGTTTAACTTCAATATTGCCTAAGAAATGACTAAGTTTCCACATCTAAAACATGCTAGCATGGTGGAACCTAAACACACTCCTATAGTTAACAAGAGAGAGATTATAAAATTTAAAGGTGTTGGCCCATGACCAATCAGACTGGTGTCTACTCCATTGAACAATAGAACCATGGGTTACAAGAGGCAAAGAAATGCAACAATAGAACATAACTAGAATCACATGCAAATCATCATACAATTCTTATATCTCATCTCATGCAATGGAAATACTCAATAATCTAGAACAAAACTACAAAGACCCACATGGAATAGAAAGAAAGGCCATTACAAAATCTTTTCCATGAATTAAAATGTTGTCACACCTCTATCTAACCTTTATTGCATTTATACCAGAAAATGTGGCAAGAGATGATGAGCAACTAGGTTCAAACATCCTCTTGAATAATCACAAACCACCATAGAGACATACCATTACATGCATCTATCATCGAAATCCCTCCCTATTTACAATGTGCATTCAATTCCATTACAAACTAGGCATGCAACATTTGATGCCCTAGAACATTGCTTGAAGCACTTGTAGTCATGAATTGGCTCAATGACCAAGCCTTTTACATCTTACAAACATGTATATATAGCATTACATTTAGTTTATTGCATGGACAAACCCTATAGTGGTCAACAATTTTGTAGGTCATCGATACCCACTTTTATCATAAACACATGGGTTGTACTAGAAACCATGCCTATTTGAAGTGTTTGCCCATGCCTTAGTACAAAGATTTCATCATTGAATGGTCTATAGGAGTCCTAAGGCATATGGATTCCACCTACCATGCTATCTACCCCTAAAATGTCATTAATGGTAGTTCTGAGAGTTGTTGGAGCATACTAGGGTGGTTGCGAGATTCGACTATACATCGGCACTACATGTTGCTTCAGGCTCTATTATGTTTTCTTTTATTTTGCAACATTTTCCTTGATTAAATGAGATGATTTAAACGCACTAAATCTTTTTGATGATTCAAGGAGTTCATGTAGAGTTAAAACTCTATGTTTTGATATATATATATAAATAGACACACACACACACACAGATATATATATATTTCAACTAAAAATAAGTTTGAGCCATGATGGAGTATTGGAGAGTCTTTAAGACTCAAGGGAGTAGTAGAAGCTACCAAGTGTCATCTTGGCGCTCAAAGGAAGGACTTTTGAAGCAAGAGACTCACCCAGCTTGCGCCAAGGCTCCACATGGTGGAACGTCAGGTCTCAAGGTTCAAAGAGAAAAGGCAAAGGTAAAGATTGATGACCTCAGGGTTGGATTTTAAAATAAATAATGAGTCTTAGTAGATGAAAGCGAAGGATGCCACGTGTCAGCACCGTGTATAATATAGAGGTCCTTTTTGTTAAGCTTCAAAGGTGTTGTGAGAGTCTTCCACATGTCTCATGGAATGGGTCTGATTCTTATTGAGGGAAATGTAGCAAAAAGAGCCAATTGTTGGCAGGGTGCTCATTTGAAAGAGTCTTTTTGATAGAGTTTTGCAAAGCTTGCCCAAGCCTACCACGCATCCATTTTGTAAATACACCGGAGGCTACCATATGTTAATTTTATGAGTCTCTACACCTAAGAGCTCACAATCAAAATAGTTATAACAATATAGTGAACAGAGAGTCAAGATTCTTAGGTAGATCTACAGTAGAGGAGATGAAATAGAAGAGCCAGTTAGCTAGAACATCATAGCCAATATTTGCAGGTTGGAGATTTTCACAGTTACAGAGGATTGTTAACTGAGTTTTGAGCTTTAAATAGCAATAGATAACCAAATATAAAAGAGAACCAGAGATTAGAGAGTTTTTTATCAGTAGCTAGAATAGAAGCATTTTACTGCCTTAACAGGTGCCTCTCCTGAGGGATCGAATATTATATCTTGTGCAAAATCTTGCCTCATGTACTTTGTTCTCCTATCAAACAGTGAAGAGAGAGTGGTGTTCTATGCAATTGTGATATGTTTATGATTCTTGTTTCTTACTTTCTATATGATTCTTTGATTAATCTAATATATATGCTGTGAATGTTAACCATGCTTCATGCTCTTTAACTTTACCAATGAATTTTATAAGTTTAATCCCTATGATTTTAAGTATTTCTTTATAATCTTCTTTTTTCTCCCCTTTTCCTCAAAACACGTCGAGAAGAACTAGCTCCTTTAAAATCTAGAGGTTAATTCATGGAGTTTCCCATTGTTGGTGATTTCTTGCAAAATTAAACATCAACAGTTCGCAAACTTGCAAACTCACTCAATCACACCATCATCATTCTTCATTTTTCACTTCCTTTGTTCATCCTTCTTTGTTAGCCTTTTGGTGAGTTCACAAACCCATAAAGTCACTGACACCTCTTTGAATTGTCTCTTCCTTACTCTTTCATTTTTTGTATTTCAATGAGTTCATGAACTAGAGAACTTACGAAACTATTTGTCTTTTGGTATTTTGGTGAGTTCATGAACTGAAAAAAAAATTTCTAAAATATTTTATATCTCCTAACCCTCTTTGTCAATGTTTTGGTGAGTTCACGAACTTGTGAACTTTCTATAATTCTTTATTTGTGACTTTCTTCTTCTTGCTTTCTTCCTCGTCAATAATTTGGGCACTTTAAGAACTTACAAACCTTTTCAGTAGGTTCGCTAGTTTATAAACCTACTAAAATGCTAAAATGTTTTATCTCTTCACCTTGTTTTCTTTTTTTTCAACATTTCACTGAGTTCGTGAACTTGTGAACCTGCCATAAACACTTTGCTTTGTCTTCTAATTTTTTATGTTTTAGGAATTTGGAGAACCTATTAACTTTTTGGAAGGTTCGATAGTTTGCAAACTTGTTGACATGCCGAAGCATTTCACTTTTCAAAACCCTGTTGGGTTTTTGGTAGGTTCGTAAACAGGAAAACCTACTGAAAAAGGTCTATACTTAGAGGATTTTTTAACGTTATTTAGAAATTTCAACTTGGACAAACAAATGAAGGATAAGGGTGGAGCAAGCATAATACCAAGAAAACACTTTGAACAAAATGGGCCCATTAAAGATTTCTCAAATGGAATATAATTTATGGGCAAATCATGGAAAGGCAAAAAATGGAGCATAAGACTTAGGATATTTTTTAGGTTTTGAGTCTTGTAGAGTCAAGCTCCAATAGGACAGAGACCAAATTTAGTTATAGGTCATATTTTAAATTTTTATGGTTACAAATCGCATCGGATTCCACTAGGATGTGAAATAGTGGTAAATTTTTTCAAGGATAATTTGTTTGATCCATTTGAAACATCTTTAAATGAGGGATTGGATAGGTTTAAACAAGAACTATTGTTAGAATTGAACCATCTAGGTATGTACAACCCCAATCAGCAAAATCAAGGGATAGGTCAACCTTTTCAAGGTTTAAAATCAAACCTACCCAAAATAGACATTTGTACGTTTCATGGTAATGTCATAACTTCATGGATAAATCTCATAGAATAATATTTTAAACTTCATAATATACCAAAGAATGCAATTATTGGTACATAACCTCACTACATTTAGAATCTAAACCTTATCAGTGGTACCAATGGATGATGAGTGACAAAAAATGGTAGGTAATTAGTTGGAAAGAATTTACTAGTGACTTAGTAACCTACTATGAGAAATTTCTGATGGGAAGCTATTTCATTCAATTGACAAATTTGAAACAAATAGGATCTATAGATAAATATATAATGTTGAGCATGTATGAGATCGACAATTGAAAAGTAGGATGCAACACCTTATCAAAGGCTACAATTCTATATCAACAAACTTAATGAATGAATTAAACATGATGTTTGTTTATTGGAACCTTATACATTTAGGAAATCTATGCAACAAGCATTGTTTATTGAGAAATTAAACTCCACCACTAGAAGTTCCATGCAAGGTCAAACCATAGGATGGAAAGATGGATATGTGACTAATCTTATCAATAGAAATGGGGTCAACTTATTTAACACAAGCCAAATTACCAAGCTCTCTCCTCAACAAAAGGTAGAGAAAAGAGAAAAAGGTCTATGTTGGCATTGTGATAGAAAATGGTCTAGAGGTCATAAGTGTGCTAATAGTGAGAAATGACTAATGATTATTTAGAATGAGGTTGAAGAATAGGGAGAAGTAGCTATAGAAGATCCAAATGTGGAACTTGAGCATAATAATTTAGAGGAAGAAAGCACTACTATCTCCCTGCATGCATTGAATGGTGTGGGCAAACCACAAACACTCAAAGTGATTGGTTATATCAAAAAGATAAAGGTGACAATTTTGGTCAATATAGGAAATACACACAACATTATTGATAGAATATTGGCTAATGAGCTTAATTTTTTTGTATATCCAATCATAATTTTTAGGCCATGATAGCTAATGGGAAACAACTCTCTTGTGGTTGTAAATGATGTCATATAAAACTCTCAATAGAAGATCATTAGCTAGATTTAGAATGTTTTTTATCCCAATTGGAGGAGCAGATGTAGTTTTGGCCATGCAATAGCTTAAACAATTAGGAATAGTATTTTTCAAATTTTAGGATGTATTCATGGCTTTCAGTACAAATGGACAAAAGTATAAACTTATAGGGATACAATCACCACCAAGTCAAATTATCAACTCCCATAGGATGGAGAAATTATTTAAGAAATGTTCCTATGGCATTGTGTTACAACTAAATTCTGTAGAACCATAAGACGTGAAAAATCAAGATCCACCAAAGCTTCAAGAGACTGTTCAATACCATTAACATAATTCAGAAATTAAAAAAATTGGTCAAGGAAATGTTGGATTTGGGCATTATTCATCATATAAAAAGTGCTTATTCATCTCCAATAGTTATGGTTAAAAAGAATGATGTAGTACGAAGATCAAGAACCCAATGAAGGGCTATTAATCCATGAATCTCATATAATATAAAGAAACTTGTAATGCTTTGAGAAATAACAAGTAATTAGTGTACAAATAACTAGCAAACTTTATTTAAAATCAAAAGCATCTCAACTACATTTTTCAGTGAGTACATGAACCATACATGACTAATACCTACATAATGACTCACAAAAACTGTCCTACAGACAAATAACAACAACAATGGCCATTCAAAAATGGGATTTTACTAACAATGATTGAATAGAAGACTAAAAATAAGCATGTATTGACACAAGATCCCTAACTAGGATTAGATACAACCGGAATTAATTAAATCATGTACATAGAAATTTAAACTTCTTCTTCATCCACTTAGCTATTCACTTCACTCACGGCTAACTCCTTTAGGATTTTTAGATTGACTCTAAACAAATCACACCTCACACACTTTCTCCACTCAGATTTTTAAGTTTAATTTTCATAGACTTCCCCTCCCATAGGCCAACTACAACTAAATTACTAAACTTCACAATATTAAGACTTGACACAGAAAATACTAACTTATAACTAAACATTAACAATCTACTACAAAACTTTGACTACCATGATTATACTATCGACTCAAACCAATAAATTCTCCTAAAATAGTATTCTCCAAAACTCTTTGAATCTTCTTCTCATGCTTAGCAAAATATTTTCTTCCACATAAATAAGAGTGAGATTCTCCATTTTAAACAATGAGAGTGGAATTCATTGTAGTTAGGTGCAATAAGGTGTTGGAAACTACCAAAACTAAATAAGGAACATTGAAGCCAAAAATAGGGGCATTGCCAGTTAAGAGCCATCGGTAGTTATTAAGACATTATATTGAGGAAGTCACCAATAAAAGATTCTATTTAGATGTCCTCCACTTGCCATTATTATCCATTAGCTACCATGATTGAAATTGAAACAACAAAACTACTAGTGAAAAATTAGACTGGCAACTTAAAGGAAATTAAACCAAAATGTCAAACATTGATGAGGATAGATGCTCCTACATCAAACACACTAGGTAGAAAGAAATGTTTCATAAGTTTAAAACTTATGAACATTTGAAGAACCTTAGGATGGAAATCTTGTATTTGCCTTTGATCCAAATAATCTCTTCATCCTTCTTATTTTTCTTCATCATTCCACATTCCTTATTTGCTTTCATTTTTGTCTTCTTTATTTTCTTACTCATCTATACATCTAAACACTCATTTACTTCTGCACTTTTTTGTCCTTCATAATAAGGATACAAATCCTTCATTTTAAAAATGGGTGAAATATTTACTCCTTCCAAAGGCTCTATCTCATAAATACCTACCATAAATTCCTTCAAGACCTAACATGGTCCTAGTACCTTTCATTTTAACTCATCACAAATCCCTTCTATAAATAGATCTCCTTCTATACATGAGCAAATACCAAATCCCCAACTTGAAACTTTTGCATCTTACTCTCAAAATCAGCATATTTAGTGTCCTCTCTTAAGCATTCTTTCACCTCATTGGAAAATTTATCCTTACCTCCAGTACCACTTCTTCTATTACCATTTGAAATCTTCAATTTACCTACTTCATGTGGATCACTTCCAAACTCTTTTTCTACCTTCAACAACCATTTCTCTGTGCTCAAACATACTATAGAGCTACTATCTATTTCAACTTTTTCCTTCAATGAGCTTAAAGTAAACTTATTTCCATCCTTCACAATAGCACTTGTACATATTTTTTTTCTATCATATGTAGCCTCTCTATCAAACTTCCAAGGTCTACCCAATAGAATGTAGCAAGCATTCATGTGCATTACATCACACATAATTTTATCTTTATAGTTACCAATCTAAAAATTAACTAAGCACTACTCACTTACCACTAATTGATGTCCTTTCTATAGCCATGAGACCTTGTATGGGTTGGGGTGCTTGAGCTTCTTCAAATTAAGTTTATCCATCATTTCCTAAGAGACTAAATTATCTATACTTCCACTATCCACAATCACATTGCAACACTTTCCACCTAATTTGCACACAATCCTAAATAAATTTCTTCTTTGTTTAAGTTCTTGTTTCTCCTTCTCTATTTTTAGTAACACTCTCTTGAACATTAATGATTCTCCCTAATCTGGTTCTTCTATATGCTGAGGTGATGCAACACTATTTGCATCTACTTGTGTAACATGATTTCTAGGCATACCTTTCCTACTATTATCCTATTGTATATAAGGACATTCAAATGTCATGTGCTCAACTTCTCCACACTAGTAGCATGATCCTATAAAAACTCTTCCTCTACCTCTTCCATAATAACCTCTCCCTCATGTACCTTGATTTAAATCATTATTTTGTGAAGTACCAATTTCTTCTTCACATGCTTGTGTTCCTCTACTACTATTTTCTTGTTCCTTTCCAATTGTGCACCTTCCTCTTCCTCTTGAATTATTTTGCTACCTTTTTGATAACTTCTCTTTTTCCTTTAAGGCACATTTATAGGCTTCCTTTATGATTCTAAAGTTCAACAAACTAATTTATTCTTGGATATTTAAATGCAATCTATTCACATACTTTGCTACCTTTTCTACGCCATCTTCTACATGTCCAACCCTTATAGTGAGTTTGTAGAACTCCTCAGTGATGCAAGAGCATCCTAAGAGAATACGCAATCTTGCATCAACCAAAAATATAATATTTCAATTTTTTTGGAGTTGTCACAATTTGTTTCAGTTTGGTTGAGTTTGAAAATTTTAGTTTTCTTAGAGTTGATTGGCGAATTCAGTGGTAGTTACATCGCAGTTGATCTTTCTTCAGGTTTGGTTCAATTTTTGTTCACCCATGGTTTGTCATAGTTGCAAAGACAAAGAAGGCTTACCATGCACACGTACTTAATCATAATAGAGCTCTAATTATTTAGAAATGGCTTATCCTATAATGTCCTCATATGTAGTCATATATTTGTGTGGGTGTGATCCTTAATCAGGAATTTTATCCCAGCATTTAAATTCTAAAAGGGGATTTGAAGTTTCAAATTAAATAATATTGATTTAAGATGCCATGCCACAACAAAATAAAGGAGTCAAAACATTATAGTGTGGAAAGAAGAGCTAAGACAACTTGAAGATGCAGATATTGTTTGTTATCATATATCAAAGGAAAAGTATTATTATTGCTAAACAAAGGATTCCACAATAGTGATCGATCTAAATGTATATATTGGGACACCTATCACTCAATAGAGATTACGTCCTGGAGAACAAGATGGTGAATTGTTTACACTAAGATGTTGATTAAATGTTTACATGCCAAGGGTAATCAACAAGGAAGTGTTTGGAAGAATACGCTATACATTATGGGCCACGTAGTGCAACATAGCTAAATCTATGAAATGCTTGTATAAAAGAATTTGTCTCAAGGAGGTGGAGTCACAGTTTGAGCAGAGATAATGATAAAAGGATGCACCATATATCATATGTAAAATAGAAAAAAACTACTATAAGAGGTGCACAAAGGTCAAAAGGGAAAAGTATTGTTTTATCTGACGCTTTATATTCCATGGAATGGGAATCAAAACTATTGTAGTTTTGATTTGATATCTCTATTTTGGCAACACCTCTCACTTCAGTGGTTTTCAAAAACAATTTAAAAATCAATTGCTATGAACAGGCACACCATGGAGAAAAGAGGGAGAGGATTGGGCCAGGTAAAGGAATAGAATCGCTAACAAGGAAATAATTCAAGAAGGAAGAATTTGAAATGGAAAAAGAAGCACCATATTTTGAAATAGAAATTGATATAATTTATGTGTGACATGGAGTGAGAAGAGGAGACGTAAGGTACCTTAGAGAAGTCAAAATGCCATCAACACGTAAACAAAAACTGTGGGAATAAGAGGAAAGGAGGCGCACTCTAGGAATGATCATTTTGGTGGGAAATGTCAAATAAAAATAGGAAGATATACAGTAGATTAGTGCCATAGATGTTGACTTTGAGAAATTTGGAGCAACCAAATGAAGGGAGGACGAGTTGAGTTTAGACGGCCTATGAAAGAAAAGAGTGAGGTGAATGTAATTTGGTGCTACAATTGAGATTTGACAAGGAGAGACTCCATTGCTATGAGTAAGAAGACTGCAAACAAAAAGGAGAACAATGGACTCCAATATAGATTTGAGGAGGATGAATTGAGCTAGAGTAAGCTGGGTGTATGAGAAAGACAATTGAGAGGACACATCTATAAGGTTGTAGAATATTTTGTTGTATTTGTTAATTAAATTAATTAACAAAAATTTGGTGTTTGCAAACTGTGTATTTGTTTTGATTGGATTTGAATCTAGAGTTTTATGCTTCCATTATTGCATATAAATTTGAATCAAGGGAAGAGAGTTTTCTCTATAGTGGAGTTTAGTGTTTTTGAGTGTTTTTGTAGCAAAAGGAAGAGTTTGTTTGCATCATATGGTATTAGAGATGGAGTTCTTGAGAGCGTATGTAGAGTATCAAATGTGAGGTAGCCTACACCAGGACCTGCGAGTAGAGAAGAATGAGAAGGCAATAGAGAAGAAGCTCGTGTGAGTTTTGTTGCAGGTAGGAGAAGTCCTGAGCAGTGAGAGAGATTGAAGTTGCGAAAAGATTGTAAGTTTGATGTGTCACAGATTGTAGTGAACAAGATGAGAGTGTTCTTGTGGAAGCCCGTGATACGGTAGGGCTGGAAATGGTATGAGAGGAGGAAGATTTTCAAGATGGTGGAAAATATAAATATAAGGATGAATTGATTGGAATCTATACAATGTGGGAGATTATGAGTAATGAGGTCACCACGAAGGAGGATGAAAAAGTGGAGGTACATTTAGCAGTAATGGCTAAAGATGACAAAGAGGATACAGCTATTGATGAGATTGCAGTTGTTGTAGTCATGGAATGCAAAGAGGTTGCAGTAGATGCCGATAATGGAGATGATTTAATGTTGAAGTTGTTGGTGATTGAAGAAGAGTGGATGTCGAAGCTCATTTTTGCAGTGAAGGGAGAAGAATGAAAAGTTGCAACTAACGAGGATGTGGAAAATGTCGCAGCAAAAATTGATGTTGCAGCTGTGAATAAAAATGAGGTAAATTTGTTTTATGATGATATTTTGTTTTTAGATAAGATGGTAGAAGAAGAAATGGTTAGAGAACAAAACTATGTAGAGAAAATGGAGATTATTGTAGATGCATATTGGTGTTTAGATGCTGCGAGTTTGTGCATAGAAATTGTAAAGGATGTTGCAGGATTTTGGTGGAGGTGGTCGATCTGCGATGGGCTAGATCCCATGAAAGAGGAGAGGAGAATAGACAGCCTTTGGCAGAGGAGGACAGTCTATGGTGGATGTGAGTCCATGAGGGGAAAAATAATCTAGTGCGCAATTGGTGGAGGACAGTACTTGTCCTGGCGAAATGCTGGAAGAGGCAGAAGAAGTTTTTATGCCTAAATCAGTGATGGAGTTCATTGCAAGTTGTCTACAACCTGAAAGAGTAGTTCTACTACTCCACTCCATTTTGTGAGTCCTCACAAAATCTTTCTACCTGGCATGTCTAATGCAGGATCATCCCAGGCGAATATGTAATCCTGCATCAACCAAAAAGATGATATTTAAATTTTGTTGGATTTGTCACAATTTGTTTCAGTTTGGTTGAGTTTTATCATTTTTAGTTTTCTCATAGTTGATTGGTGACTTCGGTGGTAGTTGTCGCGATTGATCTTTCTTCAGGTTTGGTTCAATTTTTGTTCATCGATGGTTTGTCACATTTGCAAAGACAAAGAAAGCTTATCATGCACATGTACTTAATCATAATAGAGCTCTGATTATTCAAAAATGTCTTGTCTTATAATGTCTTCATATGCAATCATATATGTGTGTAGGTGTGGTCCTTAATCAGGAATTTTATCCCAGCATTTAAATTCTAAAAGGGGCTTTGAAGTTTTAAATTAAACAAGATTGATTTAAGACGACATACCAAAGTTGAAATAAAGGAGTCAAAACATTCTAGTGTGGAAAGAAGTGCTAAGACAACTTGAAGATGTAGATATCATTTGTTATCAAATACCAAAGGAAAAGTATTATGATTGCTAAACAAAGGATTCCATAATAGTGATCGATCTAAATGTATATATTGGGACACCTATCGCTCAATAGAGATCACAGCCTGGAGAGCAAGATGGTGAATTGTTTGCACTAAGATGTTGATTAAATGTTTAGATGCCAAGGGTAATCAACAAGGAAGTGTTTGAAAGAATAGGCTATACATTATGGGCCATGTAGTGCTTGACATAGGAAAATCTATGAAATGCTTGTACAAAAGAGTTTGTCTTAAGGAGGTGGTCACAGTTTGAGCAAAGATAATGATAAAAGGAGTGCCATATATCATATGTAAGACAAAAAAAAAAAAAAAAACTGCTATAAGAGGTGCACAAAGGTCAAAAGGGAAAAGTATTGTTTTATCTAACACTTTATATTACATGGAATGGCAATCAAAACTATTGTAATTTTGATTTTATATCTCTATTTTGGCGATGCCTCTCACTTCGGTGGTTTCCAAAAACAATTTAAAAATTAATTTCTATGAACAGTCATGCCATGGAGAAAAGAGGGAGAGGATCGGTCCAGCTAAAAAATTAGAATCGTTGCCAAGGAAATAATTCAAGAAGGAAGAATCTGAAAGGGAAAAAGAAGCACCAAATTTTAAAATGGAAATTGATAGAATTTTTGTGTGACATGGAGTGAGAAGAGGACAAGAAAGTTGCCTTAGAGAAGTCAAAATGCCATCAATAGGTAAACAAGAAACCATGAGAAAAAGAGGAAAGGAGGCACCCTTTAGAAATGATCATTTTGGTGGGAAATGTCAAATAAAAATAGGAAGATATACAGTAGATTGGTGCCACAGAGGTCGACTTGGGAAATTTTGGGGTAGCCAGTTGAAGGGAGGATGAGTTGAGTTTAGGTGGCCTATGAAAGAAAAGAGTGAGGTGAATGTCATTTGGTACTATAGATGAGATTTGACAGGGAGAGACTTCATTGATATGAGTAAGAAGACTGCAAACAAAAAGGAGAACAATGGACTCCAATATAGATTTGACGAGGATGAATTGAGCTAGAGTAAGCTAGATGTATAGGAAAGCCAATTGAGAGGACACATTTGTAAGGTTACAGAATATTTTGATGTATTTGTTAATTGAATCAATTAACAAAAATTTGGTGTTTGAAAACTGTGTATTTGTTTTGATTGGATTTGAATCTAGAGTTTTCTGCTTCCATTATTGTGTATAAATTTGAATCAAGGGCAGAGAGTTTTCTCTACAGTGGATTTTTATGTTTGTGAGTGTTGTAGAAAAGGGAAGAGTTCATCTGCGTTACACAGTGTACTCCTTCACTTATGCTTCCCTTTGTCTCAAGTTTTGTGATTTTTTGAATAAGCTCAACTGATAATCTGAAGGCAAGAATTTGGCCTTTAGTTTTGACACCATTTTATCCCAACTTTTAATTTTATCTTTCCATTTTTTGTCTTTCAATTTGTACATAGTCCCACCATAAAGTTGCATGGCCTTTTAACCATGTGTAGGCAAATTTTACCTTCCTAGGCTATTCTAGGGATTCATAGTCAAAGTATCTTTCCATCTCTGCAATCTAGTCTATGAGTTCTTCACCATCCAAGCTTCTATTATAATAAGGTGCATCCAATCTAGGTGTACCTCCAATCTTTTCCATGGAGCTCTAACAAATCTAGTTTCGATAGCATCCATTGCTTCTCCATCATGTCCTTGAGCTTCTTGAGTCACTTATCTTTCTTCATCACTCATAGATCTTCAAGGTGAACTCCCCTTCTTTGGGTTGTCTCTATTGCAACCAATCTTGCTAGGATCTCCCTCATCCATTGAGCTAAATCCATAGTTTTGGGTGCTCCAACTCTCCCATGCCACCTACCCCCACCTGAAGTCCATTTGTATCCTTGATGTCTTCTCCAACACTAGCAAATCTCTTCTCACACACTCAACCCAAGGAAGGACCTTTCTCTAATACCAATTGATGTAGTATAAGGATCAAGAACCCAATGAAGGGTTGTTGATCTAGGCAACTCACATAATAAGAAGAAACTTGTAATGTTCAGAGAATTAACAAGTAATTACTATATAAATAACTGGCAAACTTTATTTAAAAATTAGAAACATCTCAACTACAATTTTCAATGAGTAAATGAACCATACATGACTGATGTACCTATGGAAAGACTCACTAGAACTAGCCTATAGACAAATGACAACACCAATGGCCATTTAGAAATAGGATTATACTAATTGTGATTGCACAAAAACTAAAAATAAGCACGTATTTCAACACAAGATCCCCAACTAGGATTAGATGCAACCAAAATTAACTAAATCACTTACATAGAAATTTAAAATTCTTCTTCACTCCACTCAGCTAACTCCTCTTGGATGTCTAGATTGACTCTAAACAAATCACAACCTGCACACTTTCTCCACTCATATTTTTGAGTTTAATTTTTGTAGACTTCCCCTCCCATAGGGGAACTACAATTGAATTACTAAACTTCATAATACTAATACTTGACACAAAAATACTAACTTATAACTAAACATTAATGATATGCTACAAACTTTGACTACCATGATTATACTATCAACTCAAACCAACATTCTCTCCTAAAAATTATTCTCCAAAATTCTTTGAATCTTCTTTCCATGCTCAACCAAACATTTTCTTCCATATAAATAATAGCAAGATTCTCCATTTTATGCAATGAGAGTGGAATCCATCACGGTTAGGTGCAATAAGGTGTTGGAAACCACCAAAGCTAAATAAGGAATATTGAAGCCAGAAATGGGGATGTCGCCAGTTAAGAGTCATTGGTAGTTATTAAGTTGTTATATTGAGGAAGTCACCAATAAAAGATTCCATTCATCCACCCTCCACTTGTCATAATTCTCCATTAGCTGCCATGATTGAAAGCAAAATAACAAAACTGCCAGCAAAAAATTAGACCACCAACTCAAAGCAAATCAAACCAAAGCATCAAACACTGATGAGGATACATGTTCCTACATCAAAGAAGGAT
This sequence comes from Cunninghamia lanceolata, assembly GCA_027924645.1. NCBI lineage: Eukaryota > Viridiplantae > Streptophyta > Pinopsida > Cupressales > Cupressaceae > Cunninghamia > Cunninghamia lanceolata. The sequence goes on from BSBN01001126.1 coordinate 5,631,685, forward strand.
GAGTCATGGAGAACATGCCCAGATTATAGGAATCTCAACAAGCTTACTCTTAAAGATAAGTTTCCTATTCCTATTATTGATGAATTGTTAGATGAATTAAATGGTGCAGTTTTCTTTACTAAGTTAGATCTATATTCAAGTTATCATCAAATTCAACTAAAAGAGGAGGATGTACATAAGAATACCTTTAGAACACATAAGGATCATTATGAATTCTTAGTTATGCCATTTAGTCTCACTAATACCCCACCAACTTTTCAAAGCCTCATAAATTTAGTGTTTCACTCATTTCTTTGAAAATTTGTGTTGGTATTCTTTGATAACATCCTCATCTATAGTAAAACACGGGAAGATAAACAATTCATATAAAAGCATGCAGAGTTGCTAAGAATTGAGGGCAATGATTTTCTAAAGGGGATGGGTATGTTATGCCCCTAATATTCTATCTTCCTAAGTGTAATAAGATTAAGCACTTGTGGTATGCTTAACCTTAATATTTTCATTTATTAGTTAAGCATCTAAATAAAAACTATGTTGTTGCAATTAGTACTTAAAGGATAGCTAATGGATCTTTGACAAATTTTGTAGTCAAGGGAATTAGGCACTAATTACTTCAATGTATGATGCTAGTCATTTGTGGCCTGAGAGGTTACAACACTTGAACTACCAAAGTATTACTTTCTTGAAGAGACATACTATGATGCATGGTGTTATACATGAAAGGATGTTTTTGAAGGATGTGTGTATGGGATAAACCACAAGGAACCCCTTGATAAGAACATTACATGGAGAGAATCATATAAAATGGAGTTGGTACACAATGATTTGATGGGTCCACAACTAGCAAATTCACATAGTAGTTTAACGTATGTTTTGATTTGGTCAAAGACTTTACCAAAAAGACTTGGGTTTACTTTTTTAAGGAGGAGGAGGTGATTTCTACCTTCAAAGTCTTCGAGGAAAAATTGGAGAGCCAATTTGGTTAGAAGATTGATCAAGAAGTTACAAAGAGATCATGGCATTGGATATGTCAAGAAGGTGTTCACAAACTTTCTTTAGCAACATGGCATTATGAGAGAATTGATGGTTCTATACTCCATAGTAGAATGAGGTATCTAGGAAAAAGAACCATACCCATGGAGATGGCTAGGTCTATATTGGAAGCTAGAAAGTTGTGTAAGGTTTATTAGGTAGAAGTGATGAATTTTGCTTACTATATTGTTAATCAGATGCCAACAAAAGTTGTAAAAGAGGTGACTCCCAAGGAGAAATAGAGTAGAAGGAAGCCTTGCTTGTCTCACCTCAAAGTCTTTGGAAGTGCTACATATGCACATGGTCATAATGATAATAGGAAGAAACTTGATGTGAATAGTCAAAAGTGTGTCCTTGTTGGTTATAGTGTAAAATCAAAAGCATGAAGACTATGGGATTCAATGCAAAAAAAGGAACTTTATTGAAAAATGAGCCATACTCAAATCATAGATGGATCAATTACCAAGTGGCCAATAGCTCAATGGTAAAGCACTCCAACAAGAAATGGGTGATCTTAGGTTTGACTCATAATTGGTCCATAAAAAAGTTTTTCATAATATCAGAACCAAGTTAAACGGTGGTAATCATGTTTAGAGGCTTATGAAATTCCTTCCAATCCATGACTCCATTATTGATCCCATTTTAACAGTCAAGACATACTTAGATAGAGTTACGTAGGCTATGTGAATGAATCCTCACTGTGTGGTTCTACTTGAGTATATGGAGATCCATGACTCCATTATAGATCCCATTTTAAGAGTCAAGTACATACTTAGATAGAGTTACGTAGGCTATAGGAATGAATCCTCAATGTGTGGTTCTACTTGAGGATATGGAGCATGTGGATGGCCATTTCATGGGTGCGATCGTGAAAGCTTATTTTTAGTTTTTTAGTTCCTCAAAGGAAATAGTCATGGCCAAATTGGTGTATATAGCAGAAGAAATTTATGATGACCGCAACCAGCTAGCAGATTGTAAAGACTTCAAGCCCAAGCTTTGCTACATCAGAACACCTTCCAGATACTGTTGCTTTCATGCATAGGCATTGTCAACCACCATGTGATCCCATATCAATTTAGTAGCACTTGGGTGGTATCTACACAGGCAACTATGAAAAATATCAAAAATTTAGTTTTTCGGTATTTTCTACATCTCAGTAAATCGTATTTTTTGAGGCCTTCGAAGTAAAATTGGACCTCAAGATTTTGTCGGTTGTTTCAGAAGAGAATATTCAAAGGGTTAGATTTCTAGCAACTCAAACTAGTTTTCTTGGAGATCTTTCCAACAAGTCCAAGAAGTCTGAGTTTTGACCAAATGGCTAGGAGTTATGAGCCTGACAAGTTGGGATTCTCAAATTGATATTTTTTTGTTAATTTTCAATTTTGTTAGTTAGTTTTGTCACCTTCCAACTATCCATTTTGAATTCCAAGGACAAAGTGACCTTTCATGTTATATACAAATATATACAAATTCAAATTTGAAGCAAATAAAGAAGTTTTGGAGGCTTACATCTCTCAACAAGTTTGCCAAATTATTTAAAATTGATTGTTGATTATTTTTATAATACCGCAGGTTCCACACTAGGTATTGTCCTCTAAATTTCCTAACTAAATTTAGATTACCATGAGATTTTTCTTTTACTCTGACATAAGCACTCTACTTAAATATCAGTCAATTGATGTCTAAACAATTAATAGCAATATAAACCAATTCTAATATTTAATTTAATAACCAAGAAAAAATGTAGAAGAGAAAAATTTGCATTTTTCAGTGGTTTTACATTGGTTGTGAGTGTTGCTTGTCAGACAAAGTTTAAATAGTAGTATGAGTTGAGGCCTATGAGAATCAACATTTTGAAACACTCGTGCATTTGCCTTAATCTCTCGCCTCGTCTATTAACAACTCATCTCTTTTGGATACCCATGGCCCTTACTTTAGCAACTATAGTAGATGTTTTCGGAATACGAGATACAAAAGCCTTTAAGATTTGAATTATGTGATGTTGGTATGGATTGGAAGTTGTCTCACTCTTTCAATATATTTCATATGAACTGTAGGGTTATTTTTAAATATCATCTACTTCAATAGTCAAAGGTTAATTTTGGTCAATAAAAATAAGACAAATATTTACCATTTTTTGTTGTGAATAAGGTGTAAAATTGGTATTGATTTTTTGACCATTCAAGTGGATGATATTTAAGCAGAGTGAAATTGTAATGTGATATCAAAGTAGATGGCTTGAATGTCTTTTGATGTTAAGAGTCTCCAGACCCATTTGTAATTTTGGAGTAATTTGGGGTCAAGCTAATTTCAATAATTGAATATCTTCATTTAAGGTGTAACACTTAAATTATACAATAGTTTGAATAATGTGAAAATTGTATAATAAAAGGATAATAAAACTATGAGCAAATTTAGTGTCTAGATATTTGTCAGGTGTTGTTATTCATGCAAAATTTGAGCTTGGTACTTTACCTATAGAAAAAACATGTAGTTAGTGTTAGGATTCAAAAATAATAATGGAAAATTGTAATATCTCTTAAGTTATTTCAAATGGTATTTGACCAACTCATTTTGCAAATGCCTCTTACTTTCAGCATGCCCTGTAATTCTGGGGCCCTGATTGTATCATTAGCAGAGAAAATTTCTTAGCTAGATGGTTTTTTTAGCATTCCATAAGATAAAAGCTGAAAGCTCAAATAGATAAGGAAGCTTCTCTTTCATTGCAATTTGAAGCCTAGCATGACTATTCCTTGATATGATGGAAAGGAAACTTTGTGTAATATTCTGAATTTATCAACTTCTTTCTTATTGCTCACTATATGTAGAGCTTTCATATTTTTCAATTATTAGTCCATGCTCGTAAGGGGGGATTATTGTTTTCACTCCACAAAATAGGATTAGTTTGTTTTGATCTCCATGCAGAATGGAAAATATTAAAGCTAAAACTAAGGTTACAAATATTTTATTATTTATTCACTGCTTGATGGTCTTTTATGATTGGAGTATTATTATACTCCTACTATTTTATTCTCCATTGCATGTAAATGGAATGACAGGTGTGATTGTGTAGACTTGAGGGTTTTGACAATGGCAAGTGGCCTGAAGCTATTGTGTTGCAGAGTTGTTGAAGGCAAGTGTTGGCATCTTCCCATCTAAATGCTAGTCAAGGATTTGTGTTAGGTTAAGAATTGTTCTGTATTTTATCAAAGGCAAAGTATGTTCAGTACAAAGACCCATCACAGCCTGTAAGTTCTCTGGCGGAAGAATTGCTGAGACGACTGACTCTGGAAGAGAAGATTGGACAGATGACCTAGATTGAAAGAGAGGTCACTTCTGTAGATGTCATGAAACAATACTACATTGGTATTAATAAAATGCAGATTTCATTATTACCCATAAGAGTTTTTATTTTGTTTTTTTTTTGTTTTGTTGTAGAAGTTTTTGAAAAGCTCTAGTTTTTTGTGTGTTGTTGTGATTCAGGAAGTGTGCTTAGTGGTGGACAAAGTGTACCTCCACCCAAGGCAATTGCTACAATGTGGGTCAATCTGGTAAATGAACTTTAGAAGGGTTCCATGTCGAGTAGGCTGTAGATCCCAATGATATATGGCATCGATGTTGTGCATGGCCATAACAATGTTTATGGGGCTACTATATTTGCCCACAATATTGGCCTCAGAGCAACCAAGCAAGTAAAACTGTAGAAACCATTGTATTAGAATAGATGCCTATCTTGATGGTGACTGATTGTCATTGATGTTTTTGTTCATGATGTAAGTTTGATTGATAAAGTCTGATAAGGTTAAGTACTTGGTTCCCTAATTCTCATGGTATTGATATTTGAAATAATGATTAGGAGTTTGTTTCAGATATTTCATCATCAAGAGTTTGGCAAGATGATATCACAAATTTGGATGTTATTGTTGCAGGATGTTCTTGATGTCTGGTGTTTATCATCTTGTTTTTGACAGGTCTTGTTTGGAATGGTCTTCAAGTCAGATGTTCATTTCAAGAGTTCAAGAGTTTCTTTGTGATGATGATTCATATTTGAGTTGAAGAATGTTGACATGTTGAGTTGTTTACAAGTGATCATAATCATGATAAGTTTATTTGGTAATTCTCAAAGCACTTGATAAGTTCGGTTCAAACTTCAATTAGGATATCTTCAAGTTTGTCTCAAGGTGGATCAACACATCATTATGTGGAACAACAGAGGTGTCATATTAAAGTCATGTTGTTTATAGGTTGTCCACATGGGTCCAATGCACAGATCATTTTGGAGTCATCAGGATATTAAAAGTGTGGTTGATCATGATGGATTTGTTCATATGCAAAGGGTTCATATAAGAAAGTTCTTCATTCTCTCAAGGATATGTTTGTAGTTCTTGTAAGATCAGAATGCTTTGTTCAAGAAGGAATGTATTGTTGGTAGAAATAAAAGGTTCAGTGGCAGAGGTTATGATACTCATGTTGAGGTTTGCTCAGGAGCTATTTATTGTCCTTCATGATATGTTCAAAATAAAGTTCTCTTATCCTCTCATGGTTCTTGATATAAAAGTGATTTACATAAGATGCCATAGAGTCTAGACTAAAAGATCAATACAAATCTCAAATCTCTATGTTTACATCCCTAAGAATTAGTCTTCATATCATTCAATATGTCTTCTTACAAGTTGTCATACATATTTGCACTTTATGTTATGATTTTTAGTTGACCTGCTATCACAGGTAACCGTCACTTAAGTGACAACTTGAAGGATGTAAGTATCATGGGCAACCAGCCCCATCCACCCCTTTCACCTTGTTTACTACATGTCCCAATCCAGTCTACATAATGGTGGGAGCAATTATATATTAGCAGTTATGTTTAAATGTTTTGGAAAGTGCCAAAAAGTATTTCAAATGCTATCATAGGACCCGATGCCTTTTAAGGAGAGCTTAATTTATTAATAGCTCAAGTTTATAAAAAAAAATTTAGTTTTCAAAAAGCATCGAATATATGATGAGGAGCATGTTATAAGGAAATACAATGAATTTTTTATAAAGTGGAGATTTTTTTGTATTGAATAAGTTTTTTTTTAAATTTATCTCCTATTTTGTTGGGCCACAAATGCCATATTTTAAAAAAGATTTTTGATAGGAGTTTTTAAGGAGTTTTTTTTTTAAAAGGCAATTTTTCATGGAAAGATTTTATTCTATTTTAAACTTTCCTTTGTCGCAGAGAGATTAATAAGGAGAGTTTTTTATGGAAAGAGATTTTTAAAGAGATATTTTTTATTGGCCTTCTTATGAGAAGACTCAAATGATCTTTATTTTTGGAGAATATTTATATTTGCAGAGGAATATGAAAAAAATCATTTCATTATGATTTGATTTTTTTGAGGACTAATAGTCAAATTGAAGATATTTTGCAGAGAAGGAGAATGAACTTTTGAAGGAATATGAAAAGTCTTATGCAGATGATTCAAAGAAATAGAGGAAAGATTGATTTTATTTTTTCTTATAGGATGGAGAAGAAGAAAATGAATGGTCATGGGAATAAAGGGAAAATTGTTTTTATTTTTCTTTTTAGGTTCTTCATAGATGCAGTGAAGAAATATATGATGTTTTTATGTAGACAATGTTGTAGAAGATGGTTTTATTTTCAGAGAATGTGAAAGGTCATTAAATTTGTATATAATGAAGTTACAGGAACATTGGTTAGTGTGTGTGGTGGTGTGAGATCAATATGCAGTATTGAAGAAAATTTTATGAAGATTCAAATTGAAAAGAAAATACAGATAAATAAATGTGAAAATCAATTTGTAGTGAAAAAGATATATTTCCCTGATCGGGTGAATTAGATGATTTCAAGGATAAAATGTCAAAGGATTGGAATGATGGAATATATGTTGCAAATGAGTTGATTTGAATGGTGCAAATCAGATTGAACAGCAATCACTTCTTGCGCATGAGATTTTTGTTTTGATTGATTGAGAAAAAGCCAATGAGGCACAGTATGCCAGTGAGGCTTATAGGTCAGTGAGACCTTAACATTTGTCAGTGAGACACATATTGTAGCTAGTGAGGCAGTTTTGGAGTGTTTTTTCTACCCTTGGAGGGTTTTTTAATTGTGCAAATCTTGTGTCATGATTCATATTGATCTTCTGTGTGTGTGTGTATGATTTACTTATGAGGTGTTGTTTATATCCTCTTTTATCAGTAGTCTTATGTATATGTGTTTAACAATGTCTTCCTCTTTTGTCTTGTAAGATAAAGTTTGCAAAAGGTTAAAATTTTCACAACACTGATTCACCCCCCTCTCAGTGTTGATTGTACTCCTGCAATTGGTATCAGAGCCTAGGTTCCCTTTTGAAACTTAATCATCTTGGGTAGGTCCTGTGTGTGGAGTTCAATGGGTAAGTGTAGAAGAAATAAGAACATGAGAAATGTCAAGCTTCATTCCAGTCAAAAGACACAAAAGACATCATCCATATCAAATTTAGGAGTTAATGTTCAATCAATTGATAAAGATGCTTCACCAGTTGAATCAGTGAAAGAGTTTTCTGGAGTTCCTCTATTTAATGGTTCAAATTTTTTTAGTTTGGTGTATGAGAATGCAAGTCTATTTATCCTCTTTAGGATATGATGTATGGATGACTGTTGAGAATGGATATTCTAACTCTAGAAATAACAAAGAGGCTCTTGAATGCAATAATATAGCCAAGAAGGTTATTTTATCCGGTTTATCTAATGATATTTCTTGTAAAGTTGTGCAGTGTGAAACAAATCAGGATGTGTGGAAGTAATTGATAAGAATTTATCAAGATGGTGATGAAGAAGAGGACAATTTGGTATCTAAAGAAAGTGACCATGAAAGAAGAGAATCACATGAAGAGGTTGAGGTCCAATCCCTTTCAGAAGAAGCTAACATCATAAGTGATGATGATCAGGAAAATGGTGAACAAGATTGTGAGATTGATATGGAAGGAAGAAAAATAAGAGAAAGAATCAAAAACTAAAATTGCAGCTGCAACAAGAAAGAGAATCTAAAGACAAAGCACTTTCAGACCTTGAAAGTGTATCTTCAGACCTTAAAGAGGCCAGATGTCAGATTATGAGTTTAAGGGCATATATTGATGAATTAGACAAATTAATTGTCAAATTAAAGACTGAAATTAAAGAAGCTAAGAGGATAGCTGATGTTTCAATATCTAACCTTGAAGTTAGAAGGATTGAGAATCTAAAACTAGAGGGTGAAATTATCAAACTTAGAAAAGATTATGATTGTCTCAAAGTTTTGTCTAAGAAGCATCAGGAATATGAAGAAAGTACATACAAGTTACATGAGTTGTTGGGAAAATAGAAGCATCATAACTACACTACTAGTTTAGGATTTGAAGGAGAGTGTTCAAAAGCTAGACAAACTCCTAGAAAGAAAATTGATCTTCATGCTAATGCTCCTGATCAAAGGAGAAGACATGTCAAAAGAAATGCTCTTGTAAGACAAGCATACATGTACAGGTATAATTATTCTTTTAATGGTTATTGTTATACATGTAATAATTTTGGACACAAAGTAGTTGTTTGCAAAAGGAATACTGATATTATTTGTTACAAGTGCAATAATGTTGGACATATTCAAAGAAACTGCAAAATGAATAGAATGTATGATCCTACATGGAAGCATAACATAGTTACTCAGGGGATGTCAAAAAGGTATTATTAGTCATTTGATTATGATTACAACATAATTTGTTATAATTGCAACTCTCTTGGTCATAAAGCACACAGTTGTAGGAAAGCATCACATGATTTGAAAAAGTTGAAAATAAAAGAAGGTATAAAGGTTTAGAGAAAGAAAGAACCTGTAAAAGTGTGGAAGCAGAAACAAAGTCATGAGAAGCCAAATCCTAAACTTGTGCATCTTGCACAAATTACATCATTAGTAATAATAGATAGCATGATGTGAGGGGGAGTTGTTCTTGTCCTATCATTTATCCCCAAGAAGTTACAGGAGGAGATCAGTTGATGTTTATCAATATGATGATCTTGTTTTATTTGTCATGCTTGCCTGATAATGTTTGAAATGAAGTTTCTAATGTTTTTGAGTTTTAGTGTATGTCAGTAAGTAATACAGGTGTTCATGATCAGTGACATGTTTAGTGGTTCATGATGCATATAAGGTGTTCAAAAGCTCTCTGCACAAAGAGTTTGATGATGTTGTGACTTGATCCTATTTGTATATTGTTCATATCATGTTGGTACTTACAAAAATTGTGTTGCAGTTCAGTGTGATCTTGATTGTCATGGCAAAGAGCTTAAGATGTTCTCAAGAAGCTCTTATCAGAAATTAGCATTTGTTGGCTAAGGTGGTTGAAAATGAAAAATTCAATTCATAGCACTTATCTCTACATTTGATTTGTGTAAAGTGTTGTTGCAGGAAGAACTTGTTAATGTAGATTGGTTTGAGTGGGCTCGGGGATGTCAAGTCATGCTTATATGGAAGTGTTCTTGATGTGTTAATCTGACATGTTTCTTTGATGGTTCTCATCATTAATATGTTTCAGGGAAGTATGTTCAAATTGTGTGATTCTAGTTTTGAAGTGGTATCAGGTATGTGTTTCAAGCTATGACATCTAGAGATGCTTATGAAATTGATGGTGGTGCCTTGTTTTTCTTCAAGTTCATCAAATTAATTAGAGGCAAGTAAAGACCTTGAATCAGCTGATAATGGTAATACCAGTTGGTGTTGTACATGTACTATATTTCTTCTCTGTAGGACTGAGTTGTCACTATCATGGAAAATTTGAATAGGTCTTATAAAAGGTGGTCATCATGTCATCTTGTGTTGGGAACTATGTGATGAGGAGTCTTCGTAATTTTTGGTTGTAATATTGTTCATCAAGAGTATTGATGTGTTTATGATTTCTTTGCATAGTGTTCAAGAAGTTGGTATTTGGTTGCAGAGATATGTCTTCTTCATCCTCATATTGGTATTGTGTCAAGAAGTGATATTATGTTGAGGTTGACATACATGTTTCATTATGTCAGATAGTGGTTAGTGTTGTTTATTCTTGTCAGTGATTGCCAGTGATATTTATGAGCAATGATTTATTTGTGTACTTCAACACAAGGGGAGAAAAATAATTTGAGTCTTTGTCATCAGATGTCAAAAAGGGGGAGAAAGAAAAATTCCATCAGGTAGTTTTGCCATCAATGACAAAGGGGGAGATTGATGGTGACTGATTGTCATTGATGTCAAAAAGGTGTAGTATAGTTTGCCATTGATGTTTTTGTTCATGATGTAAGGTTGATTGATAAAGCGTGATAAGGTTACTTACTTGGTTCCCTGATTCTCATGGTATTGATATTTGAAATAATGATTAGGAGTTTGTTTCAGATATTTCATCATCAGGAGTTTGGCAAGATGATATCACAAATTTGGATGTTATTGTTGCAAGATGTTGTTGATGTCTGGTGTTTATCATCTTATTTTTGACAGGGCTTGTTTGGTATGGTCTTCATGTCAGATGTTCATTTTAGGAGTTCAAGATATTATTCTTATTCAAGAGTTTCTTTGTGCTGATGATTCATATTTGAGTTGAAGAATGTTGACATGTTGAGTTGTTTACAGATGATCATAATCATGATAAGTTTATTTGGTAATTCTCAAAGCATTTGATAAGTTTGGTTCAAACTTCAATTAGGATATCTTCAAGTTTATCTCAAGGTGGATCAACACATCATTATGTGGAACAACAGAGGTGTCATATTAAAGTCATGTTGTTTACAGGTTGTCCACATGGGTCTAATGCATAGATCATTTTGGAGTCATCGGGATATTAAAAGTGTGGTTGATCATGATGGATTTGTTCATATGCAAAGGGTTCATATAAGAAAGTTCTTCATTCTCTCAAGGATATGTTTGCAGTTCTTGTAAGATCAGAATGCTTTGTTCAAGAAGGAATGTATTGTTGGCAGAAATAAAAGGTTCAGTGGCAGAGGTTATGATACTCATGTTGAGGTTTGCTAAGGAGCTATTTATTGCCCTTCATGATATGTTCATAATAAAGTTCTCTTATCCTCTCATGGTTCTATGTTTACATCCCTAAGAATTAGTCTTCATATCATTCAATATGTCTTCTTACAAGTTGTCATACGTATTTGCACTTTATGTTATGATTTTTAGTTGACCTACTATCGCAGGTAACCGTGACTTAAGTGACAACTTGAAGGATATAAGTATCGTGGGCAACCAGCCCCATCCACCCCTTTCACCTTGTTTACCGTCTGTCCCAGTCCAGTCTACATAACGGTGGCAACAATTATATATCAATGGTTATGTTTAAATGTTTTGGAAAGCGCCAAAAAGTATTTCAAATGCTATCATAGGACCTGATGCCTTTTAAGGAGAGCTTAATTTATTAATAGCTCGAGTTTATAAAGTTTTTTTTTAGTTTTCAAAAAGCATCGAATATATGATGAGGAGCATGTTATAAGGAAATACAATGATTTTTTTATAAAGTGGAGATTTTTTTTGTATTGAATGAGTTTTTTTTTTTTAAACTTTATCTCCTATTTTGTCAGGCCACAAATGCCATATTTTTAGAAAAGATTTTTGATAGGAGTTTTAAGGAGTTTTTTTTTTTAAGGCAATTTTTCATAGAAAGATTTTATTCTATTTTAAACTTTCCTTTGTGGTAGAGAGATTAATAAGGAGAGTTTTTTATGGAAAGAGATTTTTAAAGAGATATTTTTTATTGGCCTTCTTATGAGAAGACTCAAATGATCTTTATTTTTTAGAATATTTATATTTGCAGAGGAATATGAAAAAAATCATTTCATTATGATTTGATTTTTTTGAGGACTAATATTCAAATTGAAGATATTTTGCAGAGAAGGAGAATGAACTTTTGAAGGAATATGAAAAGTCTTATGCAGATGATTTAGAGAAATAGAGGAAAGATTGATTTTATTTTTTCTTGCAGGATGGAGAAGAAGAAAATGAATGGTCATGGGAATAAAGGGAAAATTGTTTTTATTTTTCTTTTTAGGTTCTTCATAGATGCAGTGAAGAAATATATGATGTTTTTATGCAGACATTGTTGTAGAAGATGGTTTTGTTTTCAAAGAATGCGAAAGGTCATTAAATTTGTATATAATGAAGTTACAGGAACATTGGTCAGTGTGTGTGGTGGTGTGATCAATATGCAGTATTGAAGAAAATTTTATGAAGATTCAAAATGAAAAGAAAATACAGATAAATAAATGTGAAAATCAATTTGTAGTGAAAAAGATATATTTTTCTGATCAGGTGAATTAGATGATTTCAAGGATAAAATGTCACAGGATTGGAATGATGGAATATATGTTGCAGATGAGTTGATTTGAATGGTGCAAATCAGATTGAACAACAATCACTTCTTGCATATTAGATTTTTGTTTTGATTGATTGAGAAAAATCCAGTGAGGCACAGTAAGCCAATGAGGCTTATAGGTCAATGAGACCTTAACATTTGTCAATGAGACACATATTGTAGCCAGTGAGGCATGTTTTTCAGTTAAGCCAGTGAGGCAATTTTGGAGTGGTTTTTCTAGCCCTGGAGGGTTTTCCACTCGTGCAAATCTTGTGTCAGGATTCATATTGATCTTCTCTATGTGTGTGTATGATTTACTTATGAGGTGTTGTTTATATCCTCTTTTATTAGTAGTCTTATGTATATGTGTTTAACAATGTCTTCCTCTTTTGTCTTGTAAGATAAAGTTTGCAAAAGGTTAAAAATTTTACAACACTGATTCACCCCCCTCTCAGTGTTGATTGTACTCCTACATATCTACCCCATATAAAAACATTGAAATTCCTCATTTTGCATTGGGCTTTTTGAATTTTCTTACATTTTGTAATGGGTTTATGCAGGGATCCTAATCTGGTGAAAAGAATTGGTGATGTGGCAGCTCTATGGTAATGTTTTGGCATCCTATCAGGTTGGGCCTGGTGCTTAAATTCTCTGTATTTTATTGCAAAATTTTGAATTCTCCATATCAGGCTTGTGCCCTTGCTAAAATAGTGCATATTTTGTTCTTTTCTATTGGCATTTTTGGCTAGCTTTATGGATCTAGATTTTTCATTAGCATCTCTTGCTTTAGGGTTCAGTTGGATCTACTTTGCCATTGCCATTTTCCATTGAGAGCTTTTTATGTCTTGCAGGGAAATCTGTTGCTTCTTGCTTTTTAGGTCGAACAAAATGAGTGCTTTGTCTTTTTTTTCCTATTTAGAGGATGTGATGGGTCTTCATGCTAGTAGAGTAATTGTATGCAATTTGAATGTGGGTAGGCAGAGCTTTTATGCCAAATATTTGTCTTTATTGATGGAAACACTATGCACCCACAAAGATTTATCTTTATGTATAGAAACCAAGCTTAGATTAGTCTAAGGTTTAGAAGTCATTTCATAGATGCCTCTATGATACCAAGTTTGTGTGGGTTTGTTCACACCCATACCCATTTTATCATTATAACAATTGTTACATTCATCCTGCTTGAGATTATACATTCCATGGAGGTGTAGGCAGCCAATCTTTTACAATGCTAAAAATCATCATTTTGAAGCATTTTATCTTTTTTAAAGCTTTAATAAATATTCCCTGGTGGACACACTTTTTTTAGTCTAGATGCCAAGTCTAGGGATTTCTACGGAGGATATTGGTTACAGTGATGAGAATAAAGTTTTGAGTCAGCTTGGGAAGCCTTTATTTTTGTGGAAAGCTTCAGGAAACATAGTGAAGCATGTTGGCAAAGCACTACATGTCAGGTCTGATGGGTGGCCTCATCTCCTTTTCTCTCAGATTATCAGGTAGGGCAAACCTAAGAGTATTGAAATTTTGGTGTGTAGTTAGACTTAGGACAGCAGATTAGATTTTTACCACAGTCCACAGTCTTCCTTTTTAGTGGTTTCTAGTTTTATATCAAGATTTAATTGTTGGATTGTCATCTCAATGGAGTCCCTGGCTGCAAAATTGCTTTAAAATGAATGTGTTGTGTTAGATCATCTACACTGGAGCTTATTGGTTAGTTTGGTGAAGATCAAAAGTTCTAGTTAGATTAGCATGGATACCAGGTTTAAACACTGGGTCCTTGAGGGGTATCTATTCAATCATAGTTATCATTGATTATCACCTTTTCTTTCACCTTTCTGAATTGTGCTTTTGTGCTTTTGACTCCTTGATTCTCATCGTGATTGCATTGATTTTTAGCTGATTTGAACTTTGTTTCGAGTGTATCAATTTTGTAGATTTTTTATTTTTTAATATGCCAAGTTATTTTTCCTGAGTTCTGAATCCAAGTCAAAATTTTGGTTTGCCAAGTTTTTACAAGTAGCAAGTTTTTTAAATATGACATCTAGCATGAATCTAGATGGATATCATACTGTGCATGGTCATTCAAAAGATTAGGAGAGTCTCTTGTCTGACTAGAATTAGCACCCTGACCAAATGCATTCTGGTGGTTTGAGAATTATCTTGCTATATTTGAGCATTTTTTATGTTATATTATGTTGGTGTGTGTGTGTGTGTTCAATTTGAAATTTACACCACTTTGTGTGAATAGTCTTCAAAGGTAAAATAACTCAATTTAGATTTGGCTGTGGTTACACGAATTTTTACTTATTTCACTCATGCCATGGAGAATGGTCTTTATTGTTTGGATTTGAATATATGTTTATATAGTCTTCAAAGGTAAAATAATTCAATTTAGATTTAACTATGGTTACACAAATTTTTACCTATTTCATTCATGCCACGAAGATGGAAAAGACCAGTTGTTATCCAGTGATATTGTTTGGGTCTGGATATATGTTTTCTATTGCTTTTAAGGAAAATTTGGTGATGCAGACATTTGATGAGGCAATCACTGAATTAGATACCTTAGGTGAAGATTCTTACAAGGACAATACTCTCATCATGTAGCTCCTGCCTGAGAATCTCACATTATGGACATCAGACATGTAGATTTGTGACCTTCTGCATTGAGTTGGTCTTGGGTTTTGATTGTATGAGTCAGGCATAGAATGACACTTACATGAACTTTATGCAACTCTTCTAGGAGGATGCAAGAGAGAAGATCAAATATGCTTCCAAGCTTGAGGAAGTGGGGGAGCAATAGTGATTAATGGAGACCTAATCCTATATTAAGATAGTAGATTATTAGGCATTCCTCCTATAATTTGTAACCAGTGCCTTTGTAGCAGGACAGTAAGCTTCTATCCCTATTCTAACTACTTTATTAATTTAGTTTAATGAGTTCTCACAACAAATCTTAGTGGGATCCCAAATGTTAGTTTCTCTTCTGTAGCTGTGTATAGTGAGTTTCAAGCTTCTTCTGTTGCAAAGCCATTTTCTTTAGTTCAAATGTTGCAGTCTTAGTGGCATAAACCCATAGACTTGAAGCAACTCTCCCTATTCTAAATTGAATTTTAATTTTAGTTCAGTAGGTTTATCAGTTTAATCACTTCTATTGCATTTTTTGAGAGTCCAAAAATTTATAGAGGCTTTAAACTTTATGTCATCCTGCAGGCTACATTGCAATGACTAGCAATAAAGAATATGCGCAAAGCCCTCTACTTACAATTTACCTTTGGAATTGCTATATACTACATGGTGACCATTGTTAGATACTGGGCATATGGATCCTCCATCTCAAACTATATGTTAGGTGACTTTATAAGTGGTCCTAAATGGGCTAAAATTTTGGCAAAGATTAGTGTCTTCTTACAGACTATAGTATCACAACATGTAAGTTCAAGGTCCATTCCTTTCAAACTCATATGTTTTCCCCACATATTCTTCTCACGCTCTATGCTAGTAGCATTTGGTAGGGACTCCTACTGCTGCATAGCTCTTGTTTGAACACTTTCTCTCTTTTAACCTCTTGGATTCAAGAAATTCCAGACCTGTCAACATTACACTCCATAAAATCATTTTCTAGATACTTTTGCATCTCATCATTGTTTCACTAAAATAAATAAAGGAATAAAATTATGTGTCTGGACTTGTTAATAATATGTATTTGCTACTTGCTTTATATTATGAGTATGATTAGGAGAGTCTCAAAATAAATTAATTGATGCAAGATAATCCAAAGTAGTTATTTGAAGACTTTAAATAATGTTTAAATATTTGAATGATAATTTATTTAATATAATGTAGTTTTGAATAACGATTGTTTGGCTATGTTGCTACACAAAATAAGCCATCAAATATAGACATAACAAGAACCGGGAAATTATAGTATCTTTTTCCTTTCCTTAATCTTTAATGGCCTCACAAGCACTTCAAATGCACTTATTAATATACCTCTTATGCTCTACAAGTGCCTTAGCATATATTCACAATGTAATTTATGCATTCAGTATGTTTGTCTTTATTTAAGGCAATATAAGAGGTTGGTGTATAGGTCACAACCTTTCACCTTATAACCTTTTGGTTGTTGATTTAATTAATAATTAATTATTTATTTATAAAGCTAAACTTTATAAATCACCCCACTTTATATTATTAGGATAAACCTTATAAGTTAGAGTCTTATAAATGTTATTTAGGAGTACTTACATTAAATGCAATTTTCTAATAAACATTATACTCTTACAGACTCATTTGTAAATATATGGTATCTAATAAAGGGAAGAGTGGACTAGATGATAAGTACACTATAATTGCCAATCTACTAGCTCCTAATGTGTGTTCTCCCACTCAGAGTTCATTGTTGAATTTGAGGAATGCAAATGAAGGGGGGAATGGAAGTGCATTAAATGAGCCAGTTAAAGGAGGAGAAGAGACTACATAGGAGAAGCTAGAAGACTTTAGCAATGGTAAAAATGCCTAAATGGGCTAAGTAGACCCTTTATGATGCTTCAATAGAGATAGACATGTCAAATACCTAGAAGGCAAGAAGTCAGTTTTTAAACTATGTTTTCACGGCTAAGATATAGGATTTGAATAATCCAAACATATAGGGAAGCAAAGGGAAATCCACATTGAGAAAAAATGATGTAAGATTACTATGGTTCTCTCATGAAGAATTGAGTTAGAAATTATGTCAACCACTGAAAGGTAAGAAAATCATTGGTTGCAAGTGAGTCTATAGAACAAAGTTCACCTCAAAAAGGGAGGTTGAGGAGCAAAAAGCTAGACTTGTAGCCGAAGGGTACTCACAAACTAGAGGCATTGATTACAATGAAATGTTAGCTCCAATTACAAGGTTCACTACAATGATGATAGTTCTTATAGTTACAACAAAGTATAAGTGGTAGGTACGTCAATTGGATGTAAATAGTGTTTCTTCATGGTGATTTGAAGGTGTAGACACCTAAAATTGACCATGTCTTACAACATCACCTTGTCAATACATTACTTGAGACAACTTATGACATTTTGTCCTAGGACCCTCACATACTCATTTAATCACCTAATTAGTTAAATAAATCATATTTATTTAGCTAATCCCATTTCAATCCCTCATCCAAATTGATTAAATAAATTATATTTATTTAATTAATTTCCACATCATCCCTCATCCAAATTAATTAAATAAATTAAAGATTTATTTAATTAATGTACTCCACATCATCCCTCATCCAAATTAATTAAATAAATTAAATGTTTTTTTAATTAATGTACTACACATCATCCCTCATCCAATCTTTAGTTATTTAATTAATTTCACATTTGTCTCTATCTTCACATGGCTAGAAGCTTCTAATCCTTGTAAAGTGGAAGCCATTTGACTTTAATTCCTCTCATTCAACCCTCATGAGACACTTGTCAAATGACTACAACTCCTTGAATCATTTAATCCTAGCCATCCATTCCTAATCTAATCCTAGCCATTCATTAATATCACTCATCTCCTATTAATGAAGCCTCACCCAGGGAATTTGGGGAGGGACATTTCAAGTATCATTATGCTATCCAAATCATGTTAGGTCCTCTTGTATATCATTGTTATGCTACATAAGTGAGCAATCAACATTCTAGCCAATCAAACATTCATCAAAGAGACCACAATATTCAATATTTTGCTATCATACATCCATATTGAGCTTATCATGTATCTTGCATGCTACAAATCTGAGAGCAATTAAAGCAAAATGGAGAACCTGACGTGCATATGCGCTTAAATTTGCAAATCAAACAGTTTTTTGTCAAAGTTTTGGTTTGAAGCTTTTGCAAGTGATCTCCTAGGCCAGATCAGATCTCACCATCACGTCTGAAAGGTCTTGTAGGTGAAGACCGACATAAAATTTGGTATGTTTTGCTCACAAGAAAAATTTTGAAAATTCTTTTGAATTCTTTTTACTTGCATAACAATACGGATCCGTACCGCACATATCCACTCCCCCTTGTACAGACTCGCTGAGTATTGGTTCATAGTTTGGTTTTGAGCTTTTCTTTGGGGACCACTGTAAACAGCCGATGAGTTGTAACTCACCGACTATACGGTCGGCCAGTCGACGAGAGCAGTCGACCAAAATTAATAAACGACTGCATTCAGATTTTTGACTTGATCCAATAAACAGCCTGCCGTACGCCAGTTTTTGACGGAAACAGTATGCCGTACAAATGTCAACCAACCGGTCACTTACAACGCACCGGCTGGTTAAGCTCTTCCTTTCTTTGGTATATATATTTTGTTAACCTATCTTCTCCCACCTTGTCGACCTGCACATAACACAGTCCCTGTCGATCGTAAAACCCTCTTGACCCCCTTTGTCAACCTCTGTCGACGTGCGCAGTTTATTGCCGCTTCCACTGTTGAGCATCGCCCATTCTCTGTCGACCCCCTATCTCACAGACTGCAGATCACTCTGTTGCAGGTGGAACAGGTGAAAATCCGTTGTAGATCCCTAGTCGACCATCCTGTATTCCTTCTGCCGATCTCCGTTTATCCGCTGTCGACTGTTTCATAAATTATCTTTGCCGAACTGCACCAAACTTTTCCCTGTCGATTCTAATTCCATCGCTGATCTCCGTTGTCGATCTCCCTGTCGCCTTGTTTTTCTTTTCTTGCCGCCCACCATATATTGTCATTAGCAAGCTTATTATAGAGAAGGGCAGCCAGCGTGTCTTTGGCATTGGGATCGACCAGAAGTAGAGTTAGATGGTGCAGATTCTTCAACAGTCGCTACCTTTTATACACCCGTCGACGTAAACCATCCGTCGACTATCATCTCTCACCGTCACAGATCGACCTCCATTGTTGATCCCGTCGCTTCCCTCTGTCGACAATCCCGTTTCTTCCGTCGACCCCCACAACAATCCTTCGTCGCTTCTGCAACACCCCTCTCAACCACCGCAATTGTCGCCACCGTCGACCGGTCGACATCCGTTCCCCCGCCACAATACTCTACCACTATTCGGTAATATTCTTTAGTTTTCGTTTCTTTTTTCATTCTTATTATTCTTTTTACTTCAGTGTTTTAATTTAATTTTTAATATTAATTTAATCTAGCTTTTTTTTTTTATGATAATAGTTTAGTTTAATTTTCTAATCCTACTATAGCTAAAATTTAACATAGTTTAATTCTTTAGTCTAATTTTTAGCTGAGCTAGGCCGTTTTTTCTCCATAACAGTCATTTTTTTTGCATTCTAGTCATTTTTATTTTGCTTGTCACTAACTTTTTGCTTGCAGCTATATTGTTTGTCAAAGACAATTTTCATCAAACTACTCACAAGTGGCTTGCAGATTTCGCCTGTTAAAGACATACCACTTGAACCCTTGTGTTTAGCTTTGTCTTGCGGACCTGGTTGTGGCTTGCGATGTGTGCCTCGTTATCAAATTTGAAGACAAACTTCCAAGTGCACTCGACACAACTTTCATCTTTCATTTGTTCAAAAACTTGTTTGCCATCACACTTCGATTTGGGCCTAAAACGAATAATTGTTTGCAAGATTTCACACTTTGTAATTGGGCTTATGAACTCATGTCTTCATTATCACAATTTGATTTGGGATTAAAACGAACTTGTGCTTGCATTGTTTGGTGGATTTGAGTGTGATTGAAGGTGTGTATGCTCTTCTCATGCACTTCGCGTGACCTTGAGAATCAAAAACATCGTTCAACCATTCACTTCACAACACACATTTTATTTATCTAAAGGGGAAATCAACATGATTGTGTGTGTGTGTGTGTGTGTGTGTGTGTGCTCTCTCCTCGCACCTCAAGGTGACCTTGGAGATCAAAAGCACCCACTCAATTTGCTTTTGTCACCCTTCCTAGGAGGCCTGCTTGGAGACACACCACTCCAAGGGACGACCTCAACTCTAGCGTTCCGATGGAGTCTAAAAACAAGGAGTGAATCAAAAGACACTCCTCTTGGAAGTTGAAATCTTGTCACTCAGGCTAAGCCCCCAAGAACTTTATACCTTGGGGAAGTGAAGGTGAAGGGTGGGTTACCCCTTTCTCCCAGCTGTGTGGCATTATTTTGCTTTCATTTCATGGAATTGGGCCCCCATACCTTGTGTATATTGGGGACATCGTTAGGCAAATTTGTGTATCCTAGACTAAAACCTATTGGCCACACCCATTTGACTAATATTAGGCTTGTTGATGTGTCTTCAAGTGTCTTCATAATCATAACAATCAATCTTGAAAGACAAACTTGCTATTGTGTCTTGTGTGTGTGATTCATGCATGTACATGTGAAATCTTTTATTTAAAAAAGTACCAAAGTCAAGCTATCAACACACACATTCTACATTGTTCTAAACATTCTTATCATCATTTCCATCCTAAGCCAAGTCATCCTCATCGAAATCCATCTCATTATCCCTAATCATTCTACTTGTCCTATCCATATCACCATAATCATTATCTACCTCCATCCATTTCAAGAGTCTACCCGTGTCTTTCACCCCCGCCTATCCTCTCGAGGGGGCATCATTCCAAATCATTCAATCACCATCATCCTAGTCACTTATCTAATCCTATTTACTCATATATTCAATCATCCCCTTCATTATCCAAGTCATCCACCTAATCATCCAATCCCATCATTCATAACCATCCTAATCATATCTTAATCATTCCACATCATCACCTAGTTCTATTCATAATCCAATCAATTCCATCCACCTCATATCTTAATCACATCCTAACCATATCCTAATTACTCCATAACATCATCCTAGTTCTATCCATAAGCCAATCAATTTCATCCATCTCATCATCCTAATCATAATCCAATTTCATCCACGTAATCTTCATTACACTCCATTCTTGAGCACCATCTAATCCATAACTTGTCAAAATGGTTGTGATCATTAACAAGCCTAGGTCAAATCCAAAACCCAAAATCACAATCCGAGGAGGCCCTCCTTATAGCTCTAATGGTGATGAGAATCTTGTAGATTATGATGCATATTTGGAACAACAAGTTGAAATACAAAGACTTCAACATATGTGTAAATCCATCCCAACACTAGAGAAAAAGATCCTAGCCCAACAACAATAACAAGCCCTCATTAAACCACTCCTAACCACCCACCAATCCCAAACCCAACAAACACAACCACAACATCAACAAATTTCACCTCAATCCTATGTGTCACCTCCATCATCATATCAACCTAATTCATCCACATCTCATGTCCATCCTACATCAACCTATCCCACTTCTTTCAATGTTAACCAACATCCATATCAATTCACATCCCAAGAACATCCATTTCAATTCACGTCCCAAAAACATCAATTTCAATTCACATCCAGGAAAAACATCCATTTCAATTCACATCCCAAGAACACCCATTTCAATGTACATCCCAAATACACTCATATCAATCCATACCCCAAGATCTTCCACCTACATATCCCACCATTTCACCGCACCACCAAAGTCATTCATAAGACTATCAAGTGCCTTTACAATAAGAACATGCAAGCCTAAGCTACCCTTTGCAACAAGATCAAGTGTCTTTAAGTCCTCATGCTACCTTTGACAAGGGAGACACCACTCTAGCTTATCCATCCTATGGGTATCCTCATCATCATCCCATCAAATGCCAATCCAAAAGCCTCTTAGTCCTATCCTAACACCACCATGCAATCCATTAGGTAATCCATCAACCCCTTCAATCCCTTCATTACCATCTTCCTCTAAATTTATTAATCCTAATTCATTAACCCACATTCCTCCTAGTCCTAATCCCTTCATTCATCCACAATATCCTTATTCACCCAATATATCATATGATCCTAGTCCATTAACTCCTTTTATTCCTCCACCATGGGATCTATCCACTCCTAATCCACCATCAAATCCTATTATCCATCCACCAAATCCTACTCCTAAGCCTACAACACTATCCACCATTATTATACATCCATTGTATTGCCCATCCACCCATACGCTTATGAAGGATGTGATCGAATGGCTATTAGCAAGGAATCAACTATGTCATCAAACACCTATCCTTGAGCCTATTCAAGAACCTTCAAACAGCATGTCTAGTCTTCCAAATCCATCATGTGGTCCATAACCCATAAAGCTATTGAAGAGTCTTCTACCATGAGTCCAAGTCAAGATTTATCATATAGCCATGTTATTGACCATCATGAACCTATCCAAGATTCTTCCACTCCCATTCAAGAAAATCAAGAGCCATGTCAAGAGTATAATCTAAAGCATGTGGAAACATCAAGCCCTAATACAAATCAAGATCAAAGCACTTTCATTCAACCCATCCACAACCTATACCTTCTTTATGATCAAGATATTATCTTTGAAGAAGCTATCCATGAGCAAATTGATCCCATCATAGCACAATCTCATTTATGATCAAGCTCCCATCTATGATCAAGATCCTATCTATAATCAAGAAAACCACGATGATCCTCTTAGCCAACTTTATGCATTCCATGACCAAGATATTATCACTCCACCTATACATAATCCAATAACCATCCATAAGAAAGATATCCAAATTGCTCCTATCCATCCCCCACCTAGTCCTATCCATGATCTACAAACATCCACTTCCCTTGATGAGAAATTTGGCTCCAAATAAAAAATAGATGATCAAACAAATAGCTTGGATCTTAGTGAGCATAATGATAATCAAGATCCTAATGATCCTTTGTCATCCAATATCGACCATATTACAAATCCATCATATCCCCTTGGTCTTACCACCTTCATTCATGAATGTTCTTCCTTAGGGGAGAAACAACTGCTATCTATCACCTCACCTTCTCCATTGAATAATGAGCTCATGTCTAGTGTCCAAAACACCCATAGTCCCATTGTCCATGGCATACTCCAAAAAATGAACTATCAAGGTAAAGGCTTAGGCTTTCATGAACAAGGTATTTTGGAGCCTATATATGTCAACGTCCCTCCACACTCATATGGCCTTGGATATACACCCAAAGGAAAACAATATCAAGATGTTGGTACTACCTCCATGCCTCCTACATCCACATCCTTCCATCCCAAATCCTATGCATCCTATCCTACCCCCAAAGCATATGTTGTCATCCCTCCATTATCATACAAATCCTAAAAGCATGTGACCATACACCTTCCACCATCCACTTTACCTCCACTACTTCCAACTCCTAATATCCCTCCATCTACTCTACATCCACTTCTCCCAATGCCTAATATCCCTATCATCCAATCCCCTTATCCATTTATCCATAAATCTATTTTTAATCCTTCCATCCATAAGTCCCCTAAAATTCCTAGTCATGACCAATCAATGCACACATCGTCTAATCAAGAAGCTTCTACCAAACCCATGGGATTCAAAATTAAAAATTTGGATGCCTCCTTCCATAAAGCAACAAATCCTAAAGATCATAATTTGCCTTGAGACATCAATGCAAAGAGTCCAATCAAAATCCATCTAAAAGGCTACTTAAGCCCATCCCTCATCCAAATTAATTAAATAAATTAAATATTTATTTAATTAATGTATTCCACATCATCCCTCATCCAATTAATAAAATAGATCTTTATTTATTTAATTAATTCCACATTTGTGTCTATTTTCACATGGCTAGAAGCTTCTAATCCTTGTAAAGTGGAAGTCATTTGACTTTAATTCCTCTCATTCAACCCTCATGATTTCTATTGTCATCTTATGCTTCATTGTTGGATTAGGGCTTTGTGGCTTGAATTTAGATAGTTTTGTGGTTGCTATTGATGATTCATGCTTTTACCCTGATTTTCCCTAATCTACAGAAGGAATAGATCTTCATGCAACAACCTCCTCGATTTTGAAGGAAGGTGAAGAACATTTGATTTGTAGATTAAAGAAGTCATTATATGGCTCTAAGCAAGTGCATCATGTGTGGACTAAGAAGATTGGTCAATATCTTATGGAGTAGGGCTTCAAAAACTTTTAGAACGAGCCCAATCTATATGTTAATAAGACTAAACGAAACATTCTCATTAAATTTTTTCTATGTGGATGGTCTAGTTCTAATAAGGAGCAATGTTGGTTTTATTGTTGAAACAAAGAAGCAATGGGCCTCATAGTTTAAGATGATATATTTGGCATTACTTCACTACTTTCTAGATTTGCAAGTTTGGTAGGAACAAGATTGGTTTGTTGTTCATTAGTCAAAGTATGCCAAATAGTTGTTGACAAGATTCGGGATGTAGGATGTGAACATTGTCAAACTCCACACGATCTTGGTATTAAGTTGACAAAGGATATATGGACAAAAGAGTTGGATCTTATAGAATACCAAAGTCTAGTGGGGAGTTTGGTGTATCTTACCCACACTCAACCTAATATTTCTTTGTCATTAGATTGGTGGCTAAGTTCATGCCAGCACTATAGAGTAGTCACATGAAAGTTGCAATGTGTATCTTGAGCTATGTGAAAGGGACTCAAGTTCAAGAGAGGAGGTGAATGTTTCTCTATGGCTACATAGAATTAGATTGGGTAGGATATCGTGATGACGAGAGATCTACTTTAGGATATGTCTTCATGTTGGGATATTCATTGATCTCCCAGGCTTCCAAGAAGTGAAATTTAATTTTCAAATCAATAGTAGAGGCAAAGTGTATTGGACTAGCTCAATCATTGAATGAAGTAGTATGGTTATGTGAGATGCTAGATTACTTGTATGTGCTCTAACATGTGCCAATAATTCATTGCAACAATCAAAGTGCTCCCTAGATTGCTAATAATCTTGTCTTTCATGTGAGGGCTAAGTATGTTGACATCAAGTACCACAAGGTTCATGAACTGTTGGAGCTTTAGAAGATTTTGATTGGCTATGTTAGGATCTTCACCAAGTGATTGTTTGAGAGGAAGTTTCTTAAGTTGCACTAGCAGTTATGTCTCAAAGAACTTGTCATAAAGGAGGATTATTGTCATGGCATTCTCTTCTTTGTCTATGTACTATCTAAGCTACAATAGATGTGTTGTAAATCCTCCAGTTTCACATTAAAGGGGGACGTTGGAAGGTTAATGTTGCATTGTGTGGATTTATCCCACATACATAACACGAGACTCTAATAATACAATGTGTTACCATTTAAGTGTGTGGATTTATCCTACATGTGTTGTACCTCATGGGTCACTAGTCAAGTGACACCATATAAAGAGTTTGTTGTAAATATATCCATCAAGCTCTCAATTGAGCAAGGAAATAAAGATACTTAATGTACATATCCCAATTCACGTGTTTCTATCTTACATCCTATCCTTAGACATGCAATTTCTGAACTTGTGTTTAATATGCTTTTTTGACAATTTGCCCCTAAATCTATACATAGTTTTTTTTATCCTGATAGTTTGAGACTGCCATCCCATGGATCCTTCAATATGGTCCTAACTTCTAAAATGCATAATTTTATAACATGTATTTCTATGGTTACTTTTGGTAATTCATTGAATTAATATTTAGTTGATTTTTAAAATGTGAAATAAAATTGTCACATTTCAAACCTATTGCTTGGGTGTGTTTATAATGAGCCCAAATTTTCATTGGATCCTTCTCAAATGAGCATGATTCTTTCTTATCATATTTTTCTAATAGATGTAAATACTAACAAAAAATTGTACAATTTGTTTGCCCAAATGATGAACTCTACCACATAGGAAGAAATTAATTTCTTCAGTTGGAATGTTCATATTATTGGCTATAAAGCTCTAACTTACATGATTAGTATGTCAAATCAATAAATTTACTAGTGATGTAAGATGCTTGGAAGCACATTGAAATTGAATTGTTCAGGTGGTTTACATTATGCATTATTACTAGCAATGACAAATATGATTGGGATCTATTGAGATGCTCTAGAATTAAACACAGAACTCATTATGTCTAAGAAAGTGCAAATAGATTATGTTATAGGAAAAATGCACCTCAATGGCCCCTCCACCTCATAATATAAAACAAAATGGTGGAAGGATGTATAGTGTGTTGATTTTGATAACTATGAGACTTTATAATATATTATTGTAGTCAGTTGGCTTCTTTAAAGGTCATATTGATGACATGCCTAGAATTTTCAACAAAAGTTTATCCTAAGAAGAGTTTTTTTGATGTGGATTGATAAAATATTGAAAATTAACAACAAAAATAATATTCAAAAGAATTATTGTATTATTTAACAGAGATTACATTTTATATAGTCTTAAGAGGCATAACCAATTCCTACATTTTATATAGCATAAGTAATATTCAAGAGAATTAAGTATGTATTATTTAACAAAGGAAGATTACATTTTATATAGCCTTAAGAGGCATAACCAATTCCTACAAGCTTGGATCTTAACTTGACAACTAAATGAAACTAAATTGACACCTAACTATTTAACTTGGACACCTCTACGACTCCTAATCTAACAAACTTCCAAAACTAAAACTCTTATTGAGAGCACTGAAACTAACTATTGACACTCACACTCATTCATTTATTCATTACTCTAAAACTCCCCCTTAATGAAGAACTAAATTTTCTTGGACTCCTAGCATATCCCTACATATTACAAACTTTATCTTTCTTTCCTATAGCCAAGCATCCACTAAACTATCAAATGAGCACACCACTACCCCTTTGAGACCTCAAGCACCTCTCCTCCTCCAACACTAAAATGGGGGCATGTCGAGGAACCTATATTTCCTCTAACAACCTTTTTTAAAAGTGCTTTGATGATCTCCATACATCTAATGATCATTCAAATTGTTGGATGTTTTCTTCTTCTCATTCTTACAAAAAAACAAACACTTTTGCAAACCACACTTACACTACTCTCTCTACAACAAACTCAATCTATCATACTCTACTCCAATTCTACGAGAATCAACTCTCAAAGATGCTCTCATCTCCCTAGGCACTCCCACGATGGAGTCACACCCTATCCAGCTTTGATACTATGATAAAATAGTGAAAATTAATAGTAGAAATAATATTCAAGAGAATTATTGTATTATTTAACAAAGGAAGATTACATTTTATATAGCCTTAAGAGGCACAACAAATTCCTACAAACTTGAATCTTAACTTGACAACTAACTGAAACTAAATTGATGATATACATACAAATTGAACAGTATATTAGTCATTAAAGATGATTACATTATATATAGCCTTCAGAGGCACAACCAATTCTTATAAACTCGGATATTAACTTGACATGTAACTAAAACTAAATTGATGAAATACATACAAATTGAACAGTATATTATTCATTAAAGATGATTACATTATATATAGCCTTAAGAGGCACAACCAGTTCCTACAAACTTGGATCTTAACTTGACATCTAACTAAAACTAAATTGACACCTAACTATTTAACTTGGACACCTCTAAGACTCCTAATCTAACAAACTTCCACAACTGAAACTCTTATTGACAGTATTGAAACTAACTGCCAACACTCACACTCATTCAGTTATTCATTACTCTAACATGGATATTTGTAGAATCCTAAACTCAAAAAGTGGCAGGCTAGGTGTAACCAAAATTGTGTCCAATAACTTTCTAGGGCAGAAAAGATAAGTAATCAAGGCCTTTGCATAATGATTTGAGAAAATTGTCGCAGCATTTGAGGTTTGGGTCATTAAGAAAAGATTGGGAATAGCACCATGGGAAGGCCTAGTTGAATTATGGATCAACATCAATGAGACATAAATCTCTTCTTTCTCCACAATTGAGCAAGAACTCCAAGTGAGGGGACATTTTGTGATGGGAAGAGCAGATGGTTGACACTCCACCTAGGATTAGCAGTCAAGGCAAAGGGTTCAAAAGGTCGGTGTTACAAGAAGAATTTCAGTGAAAAAGTTTGTCGATGATGTGACAAAGATAAGTCTACAATTATCTTATCAAACACCCTCAGGTTCCTAACACTAGTTTTACTTCATTCAAATAGTTTTGATTCATTGTAGGATATCCCTTCTCTGCCTTCGTTGGGTTTTCAACCATACCGCTAATGAACTAAGGTTTCTTTAAAGCTCTGATCTACAATCTCTTCATTAGCCGTGACAGACTCATCCATCATGTTTTATCAGGTAGAGCTTTGATTTTTTCGTCTCAGTGCAATAAACACGTCAACTATCCATTATAAACTACAAAAGATGATTCAAGGGATAGGATGAAAATTTAAATAACACCAATAGTTGATTTTGTGTAAAACCAACATTTAGCTCTTACTTCTATCAAATTTTTTTGAGGCATGTGGATTTCATCATTTGAACGAACATTCATTGATTTATCTTTATCTGACTTTCCACTAAGTAAAATAGAAGCCATGGGACTATGATTATCTTTCCCTGGTGCAAAGGCCCTATTTTTACAAAGAAGACATTGCTGAAAAATGATGAGATCCCCTCCGGGTCATAAGATAAAAATCTATCGAGGGAGGCAGACTAGCTTTCAATAGCTAAAATGTAGCCTTAATTTGATTCACTCTACAGATCTTACAATTGCAGCTAACACCAATTCTTATACTTTTTGTATGGGATGTAGATCTTAGAATTTTTCTTAGCAAGCAACTAATAGTGGAGATCATTTGTAACCCACAAAAACTCAAACTCTTAAAGCAATGGTTAAAAATCTGACGATTGCTTGGTAGCTCCTGCTGGCAGAAATCTGGAGGTTTCTCCAAGTTGTCCATGGAGTACTCTACAACCTAGGGTATAGGTTAGTAACCCAAAATGTAATGACAGGTTTGTGAAGGGAAGGTGAAGAATAAGTTTCTAATGTTCTTCCATATCATCCAATAAAAAATCATATTTAGGCACATAGCCTTCAGCCTCCATCTTCTTTGAAAGCTTCTCCAACATTGCATCAATGTCCTCTGTTTGTGGGTGAGATATGTGTGTCACCACAAATGTATGCACCTGGTTATTGACCTCAATCCAACTGCATCCTGGAGTTTTTCTCACTCCCTTATCTTTCATCAACCTTCTCACTGTCGCTACATCATCCCATCTGCCAGCTGCAGCTAATATATTTGAAAACAGGACATAAGGTCCAGCATTCTGTGGTTCCAGCTCAAAAAGGCGCTCTGCTGCATGTTTAGCAAGCTCTATATTTGAGTGAATTCTGCATGCATTAAGCAAGGCCCCCCAGATAGAAGCATCATGTTCAACTGCCATATTGTTGATAATATCTGCTGCTTCCTCCAGGTAACCAGCCCGACCAAGAAGATCAACCATGCAAGCAAAATGATCAGGTCTAGGTGAAATGAAATAATCTTTAATCATAGAATTGAAGTAGTGACGACCTTTGTCTACAAGGCCTGCATGGCAACATGCTGAGATGATAGCAATGAAAGAAGCATCATTTGGTTTAATATTTTCATCTAGCATTTGTTCAAACAGTTGGATGGCTGCCATCCCCTGTCCGTTCTGTCCATATCCTCCAATGATCGCATTCCATGAAGGCACATTCTGTTCTGCCATTCTGTCAAAGACTTGTTGCGCATCTTGGATATCTCCACATTTTGCATACATGTTAACCAGAGCACTCCCAACAACAACATTTGGCATAAGCAAACTTTTGATAATGATGGCATGTACCTGCCTGCCCTGTTCTCCAGTGGCTAGGCCTGCGCAAGAACTCAGAATGCTAGAGAATGTGACAGAATCTGGCTCAATCCCCAACTGTCGCATTTGGCAAAACAGTTTCACTGCTTGCTGACTGTTCCCACTTTGAGAATACCCCACAATCAGTGATGTCCATGATATTGCATCCGGTTCAGGCATTTTCTCAAACACAAGGCATCCATAATCCATGCTCCCACATTTAACATACATATCTACAAGAGCATTTCCAACAAAGATATTCAATTGATACCCGCTTCTGATGATGTGGGCGTGGACTTGCATCCCCTGCTCAATTCCTGCTATACTCCCGCATGCGCCAAGGGAACTGGCAAAGGTAAAGTCGTTAGGCTTCACACCCAATTCTAGCATCAATTTAAACAAGTCAAAAGCTTTATCCCCATCACCGTTCTGGACATATCCTGCTATCATTGAAGACCAAGAAACCTCCTCTCGGTTAGGCATTTTGTCAAACACATTGCGTGCATCTTCAATAATTCCACATTTGCCATACATGTCAATAAGTGCATTTCCCACAATAGCATGCATTTCATATCCAGTTTTAATTATCAGATTGTGTACCTGTTTCCCATAGTGAATCATCTGCAGACCGGCGCATGCACTGAGAGCACTCGCAAAAGTTGACTGGTTAGGCTCACATCCTAGCCGGTGTGTTTCGCCAAACAATGCCAATGCCTCATCCCCGTTCCCATTCTGAGCATACCCCGATATGACAGTGGTCCAGGAGACCACATCTCGTTCGGTCATAATGTCAAACAAGTCGCGTGCATCCTCAACAAGGCCACACTTAGAATACCCTCCCATCATAGTATTCCAGGAGAAGACATTTCGTTCAGGCATTTCGTCAAACACTTTCCGTGCATTTTCCAATTTCCCGCACTTTGCATACATTTCGACAAGACGATTTTGCACAAATATACTCGACTGAAATCCCATATTGATCATGTGGGCATGAAGTCTCCTGCCATCTATCAATACCTTTTTATCGATACAGAGCTGCAGGAGATACCCATAGCTGTTGGAGTCCGTTGGAATGTTACCCTTCTCCATTAAACTCAAAACTTCATCGAAGCCTCTGTTCTTACAGATTGTTTTCGTATCGACGCCAGTTAATTCCTTGTCAGTAGCATATGAAATACCCCGACTTGTAAATAGTGATTGATTTAGTCCATTGTTTAGGTAAGCAGCTCTTGAACTTGTTGTATGTTTCATGAACGGTAACTGCAATGACATGTTGACAAGGAAGATAATGTGCCTTGGCCGCTTCATTGCAGCTCTCCATTTTTTTTGGTTCACGACTTCATTAAGTTGCGGGAATTTGAAGTGCTGACTGATGGTTTTGGAATCTTACATGCTTTAATAGTCAAAACACAGCTGTTTTATAACCGGAATTCATTACTGAAAAGGTCATAGAAATGCTCATTCATATGCTCGAAAGCATGACACATGAAGCTTCACAGGCAAACAAAAACTACTCATTCTGAATCTAAACGACGGCTTACACTGCTTAAACAGGAAGTTTGCTGTAACGGATGCTAAGACTTCTTTCTCTTCATTTCAAAACCATGAAGAGATGCTAAGATTTTTCTCTTTATTTTTTCATACCTCAGCAAATGGGGAACGTTAACTTGGAGGTATATGTTTTGGTTTATTTGAATCTTCAACATCTTTTGGAACCGTGTCTCTTCACTTTCCAGCTTGAAGAGAAAAGAATGGTATTTGGTTATTACTAGCAATTGGACTTATAGGTTCAATGGGCACGCTGATGATTTTTAGAAGAAATTGTAGAATTTGTTAGATGTATCTTTTAAAGTTTTAACATGTTTGGATTACTTTGTTGTTGTTGTTGGCTATATGTTGTCTACATCGGCTTTTATTTGCTTTTTTTTTGCCCCAATGTAGTTGATGTCAATTCTAGTTGAAATCGAGCTATTTATGAAGCATGATCTAATTTATGACACTCTTGTTTCTAGGCCATTAATTGAAGTTTGTAGAAAAACATTAGATGGCTTGGAAACATTGTGCCACAAATTAAATCACAATTCAAAGTGTCACATCAAATTTTTGTCCAATCCAAAGGTGATTTAAAACATGGGCCCTACCTCTATATTGAGGGATTTTATGTTCTTTTAGTTTCTAGCAAAATTGTTTGTTTGAGTTGATAATGAGTGAATATGTTTTGAATGAAACCATGCCTAGCATGTAGGCAACATGTACATGGAAAAAGTTTTATGTGAAACTAATTCAAGCGAACTATGTTTTGGACGAAACCAATAAGTTGCCCTAAACTATGGTAGCTTCAAACTTTCATGCACATGTGGTATTGAAAAATACCTTTGATAGGTTGTTGGTTCAATAAGAATTGATAAAATAATTTAGTGGATTAAAGGCAAAGCCAATTGTGTGCACTAATGTTTTATGATTCCCCTAATTCATCATTATCTTCTCTGCTATGAGAATTAGCAATATTGAAGAATATCTTTAGTGGGTTGCGGGATCGCTAGGCTACATGTTCTCCTAGGTCAACCCCTAGAAAAGACCAACTTTATAGTCATACGAATAATTGAGGATAGTGTGCTTCAAACATGCAAATGCTTCTAAGATGTATTGATTGCAAAGGTTTATAAATCAAACAAATTCACTGGGGTAGTCATGATCAATTATTGTCCCTTATTTTTATCACAAATTTCCCTCCACAGTCATATAATAGAAGACATCAACTACAAATTCATATGGGTAAAAAGAAAAAATGTGTAATACTAATACCCGTTATTTCACTCTTTCACAACTATAGTTATACTTAAAACAAATATATTATAGATAAGGCAACAAGATTCATTGTAAAAATTCACCAAACACTTCAAGATGCATCACTGGTCATCAAACAACTCTTTCTCAACCTATCCTAGGTTAAGGCTCTCCCTTTAATCACAATACATATGAAGGCATTAGCTTTCACTATGGCTTTGGAGGACAAACGATTGTTAATTCTCATAGCAAAGAAGATAATGATGAATTAGGGGAAACAAAAAACATTAGTGCACACTATACCAGGTCACTTATGTGTGGGAAGAGATTAAATCTATGACTATGGAAAAGACCTAGACTCGTGGATTTGACCCCTCATAAAGGTGACCAACTAGTCCAATTTTGAGAGAAAGCATTGACAAGGAACCATCATTTTTAATCCTTGTTTATTTGATTATTTGGCAGGGTCTTCATTATAACGGTTGTATTAGCA
Organism: Cunninghamia lanceolata; assembly: GCA_027924645.1. NCBI lineage: Eukaryota > Viridiplantae > Streptophyta > Pinopsida > Cupressales > Cupressaceae > Cunninghamia > Cunninghamia lanceolata. The sequence goes on from BSBN01001126.1 coordinate 5,665,028, forward strand.
TTTTGAAGCATGCAGATTGCAACTTCAACCTTAGTCATTAAACTAGAAACTTCTATTTTATAATACTACTGGTTCAAATCAAGAGAACATTGTGGACCACGATATTGGAGCAAAAGAGACTTGCCACCAATTGCTAAAACTACCCCTCGCAATATCTAGCAAAGATAGAAGAAGAAAGAAGGGGAGATAAAAACATGAACAAATAGAGAGGAAGACAATTGGTTGGTTATTTAAATTTTACTATGGTTAAACATATTAGAAAATTATTAAATTTTAGTGTTGTATTATTTTATTTTCTTCCTCTATCTTTGCTAGATATGTGGGCATGGAGATCAAATCCACAGGAGCATTTTTGAACCTGATAATTTACATATATTTCTATTCTTTTAAGGTTCTTGTTCCAAAAATCTAAGTTACCTAATACAATAGCAAATCAATTTATAACATCTATAATAATCTTGTCTTTGTAAATTGAAACTTAAATCATTTTTATTTATTTATTTATTTATTTATTTCACACATTAATTAGAATATTAATTACATTATTTGTTATCAATTTAACTCTGAAATCTCAATATAAAAACAATTACTTATATTTAATATAAATACCCATAACAATTAAAATATATTATATAACTATATTAAATATTTTTAATAAATTATATATAGCTAAATTTTCATATTATATAAAACTAAACTATTAATAACTTACTATTTATTTATAAAATCAAAATTTGAATGTATATTTTTAAAAATTAAAATTGTAGAGGAAATATGAACAACAGTATTAAACTACTTACTATCCAATAACTCAATAAAATTGATACAAATACAATAAACAAAGATATTACCTTCGTAGACCGATTCACCTCGTAGCTTCTATTGTTGCCTATCTCATATTGATCTTATGAATGAGTTGAGCTCTCAGAAGTGTGTACTTCCTTGTTGTTGAAGATGACAATAGAAGAATGGTTGTAGATGGATAATGCAATGAAGATTGACTAACAATGCAATTCTATGAAGATGGATAATGGAGATATGAAGACATGGTTGAATGCTTGTGATGATAATGAGATTATACAAGTGCAATGAGGATACTTTGCCAAAGGTACGCTAGTAGAATTTCTGCAGAGTAAGTTTACAAAAGCTCTTGTATTGTTGGAATGAGGGAATGAGGGCTCCTTTTATAGGCCAAGGAGGGGCCAATTCCAAGTGTCACAATCTCAATGTGGAGAAGAAGTCTTGTGATGTGTATGGTTCAGATTTGGTTGGTTGGGATGAGGGAGAGAAATATGGAAGATGTTCCTCTCACCTTGACAAGGTGGAGAGAAAGGTGTGACATGAGGCCACATGTCACAAGGCTCACAAAGACCATAGAGTGAAGGTCAAAGAAGGAGACCTTGTTTGTAGGATGGTTGGAAGGAATATAGGGACTTATGGGACAAGTGTCTCAAGGTATATTTTGACCAAGATGACATGGAGAGACCATATCCATGTGAATAGGAATGGTTAGAGGAATAATAGGACATGTGGGTGAGGGAAATTAGATAATTAAATATTAAAATATTTAATTATGTGTACAACATGATGAGGTGGATTGGATAATGTGGAATTAGAGGATTTTTTACTTTAGGATAAGATGATTGATTAAATAATTTAGAATTATTTAATTAGGGATGACATGAGAATTGGATGATTTAATTAAATAAATAGATTTTACTTAATTCTTGGAATATTGAAGATAAACGTGAATCATATAAATAAATTGATGAATTTATTTATTGATAGAAGAATAGGAATTTAAAATAAATAATAAATATTTATTTAATTCACTTTGCCATTTTTAGGTGTATACATTTTGCCCCTCTTTGAGACAATGTGTTTTATCACGTTGTTTCAAAGAATAAAAATTTTCTGCAATTGATACATGCCCCAGTTTGCCCTTGGTACAGGTTAATGACGATAGGATGCCCCCTCGGGAGATTGGATGGGAAGAATGTGACGACAAGATGAAGAATGATCTCATGATGAGAAAGGTTGAATGACAAGTTACATGGATGAAGAAATTGGTTGATGTGGAATAAGAATCGAATTAAAAACATGCCCCAGCATGCACATGGTTAAACACCTCCAATTAGGGTTCAATGCACTATAAATAGGAGTGTGGGGTCACATTCCTAGTCATTTTCACACTTGTCTTTGCTAGAGAGTTTATAGGAGATCAGACCCTTACTGTAAACAGCAGCCAGCCACGATGCAGCAGATTCTAGTTGAGTTGCACTGCTTTGAGAGGATCTGACAGTTCAACCATCCAGTAGAGTATGGCCCACTGGTAAGTACACCTTCAATTTTAGCTTAGGTACATTTATTGTGGTCAAAAACCTAGGTCAAAGTTAGGTCAAATGAATGCACTGAAAGAATGGTTTTGTGCAAATGCCCCGCGAATTGGTACAAATGCCGCAATTCCGCGCAAACACTGTAGGAATCGGTGCAAACACTTTATTTTCGCAAACCTAGGATAGAATTGTGCATTCATGATAATGTTGCACATACAATATGATGTTGCGCAAATACCTCCTGAACTTGCACATTTGAATGCTTCTGCGCAAATACAAGGGGATTCTGCGCATCCACCTTGAATTCGCACAAATGGAAAACAAAATTGTGCATCTATTTTAGATAGTCAAAATACTTAGCAATTTGATAAAGTCGACATCGTGATCAATGTTCGCCAACTAATAGGTCATCTCTGAGATTGATAGAATTCTTAGGAGAGATGATAGGATAGATTTCCTATTAAAAATAGCTAAGTTCTTGATGTTTGATAGATAGATTTGCAATTTAGTTGATTTTGTTTGATTAATGTGCATTTGGCTGATTGCAAGAGGAGCTTGATGATGTACTTATGTCTCAGGAGTGATTTCTAGTGACAGTTGCTTAGACCGTACTTGACAAAGATTGATCACCTGATTCTTGGATCGGCAGGGTTATCTTTTATTTGTTTTATGCCCGAGATTCAGGCTAATCTCGGTATGCTGACTATGCCTACTAAGCTATATTACAGCGAGGATGGGACACTCCATCTTCCTACTAGGGAGATTACTGTGACCTTAGAGGATGTACATTAGATTTTACAGATTCTGATCGATGGAGAGCTTGAGGAGTATGAGTCTCAGACTAGGGTAGGATTTGATGAGTGCCACCGAGTCTTTGATGATGATACCATTGACGATAGAGAGATCAGTTGGGCCAACATGGTTGCCTACTATGAGCCTCTTCTGTCAGTTGTTGCTGGGTTGATTAGAGGGATAGTGTGCCCTGACAGGTGGTCACACAGGTTTACAGTTGGATGGGGGAGAGCTCTAGAGCGGATCACTACAGAGGGCACCTGATATGCTTGGGGTGTGTGTTTGCTTGCACACATTTATCATGACTTGCACCAATTTGTGTATGATGGATCTTCTAGTCTGTCATGCGGAGTCACTCTTCTACAGATATGGGCTTGGTGCCACATTGCAATTACTCGGCCGATTGGTATAGGCACTTGGGGCAGAGATCAGCCATACTCTTACATGTTCCAGGAGAGTCTTTCCCAGCCCAAGTTGGGAAAGCTGGAGTATTGGTGACATGCTTTTGACAATGTCAACTTAGTTGTTTGGCGCCCCTACATTGATTGAGAGGTATGGGATGAGGATGCCTCAGAGTTATCATTCTATTTCCAGACCAAGTTGCTAATAAGGAGGACTCCCTATATACTTGAGAGGCACATCATTTCTCATGTGTACCAGTAGTTTGGTAGAATCCAAGAGATGCCCCATGGGAATGCCATCTTTGCTAGGACATACAAGGAGCATCCTCAATGGGGTCCTAGTGCGTCCTATGAGCAAGCACAGGCAAATTTTTTACAGATACCATATCAGTCGTGGCCGATGAGGAGGACAGTGGTTGACGCAGGCATGACACAAGATTACATTAACTACTTTGCTGCACACACATTCCCTCGCTATTCAGGACCTGGAGAGTGGGCCCAGAGACTAGATGATTAGGAGGAGGGTGATGAGGGGCCTCGGTGGCAACGGAGGCAACGAGGAGGATGAGGTGGCCGGGGTGGCAGGAGTGGGCGTGATGATGGCAGAGGCGGTGGAGGTGGTAGTGATGGATATGATGGAGATGGCATGAGGGTTAGACAGCGGGTTGATAGAGATCCCACCTAGTAGGCATAGTTAGCAATGCAGGAACAGATACAGCCTCCTATACAGGGACAGGATGATGGGGTGATTGTATGGTTATGAGCCCAGTTGGCTCAACAACAAATTTAGTTGGGTCAGATGTAGGGATAGATCACCTAGCTGTAGGGTGAGCTACAAACTGCCAGATTGGAGAGAGATACCGTGATCCAGCGGTATACCAGGACAGAGGAGCTGCTTGAACATGTATAGTAGACTACGAGATAGCATCCCACAGGGCAAACAGTGGTAGAGATGGTGAGGGATGGCTAGGAGATATTCTACCAGCAGTCACTCTATGAGCAGGTTGTGCCTCCAAAGCGATGAGTAGGCAGCTTCCACCTGAGCTCCCGCAGCAGGTCTCAGCGGACTTTTATAGAGAGTGGTGGAGTTATGGGGCCACCTAGGGGAGCACCAGGTGCAAGAGCATCAGGTGGTGGTGGAGATGATTAGCCACAGTAGTCGGCACCTTTAGGAAGCAGTGCCTCCTAGACGCTATTAGACATGTATCATTTTGTAGCATCATTTTGTATACACCACATTGTGGACATTTAGAGATGTATTATTTTTTTTAATATCATTAGACACTTGGAAATTATTATTCTTTTGATGATGATATATATGATCTAATGTTTGATGGACTATGCTATGATGTAATGATTACAAATGGAAATTACTCGTGTTATGATGCTTTGATGATTATGCTTATATATGACCTACATGATTTTGATATTGATATCTATGCTTATGTTGGACCTGATGATGTGCTACTCTAATGGTTACATTAGACATGATAATGCTTCTATATGCGATAATTTTATATGTGATGATTTTATATGTTTTTTATGTTTACATGCTTATAGCGTTAATGAAAACCTATAAGGTATACCTATATGTGAAATGACGTAAGATATGTTGATGATTATGCACTCTATGTTTTTGTGATTTTTGAAATTTGATATATTCTATGTATGAGACTCATATGGATGGATGACACGATTATATGATACTTGTTATGGACATTTATGATTACCATGTTTTTGTAACCTAATGACCTAAAATGATATGCATTTATGGTTTATCATGTTTGTGATATGCCTCTTTATGAACATGTTTATGATATGCAAACATGGTTTGTTTTTGCTAAATGCCAAGTATACTCAATCATAAAATAACAAGACACTTTAGAAGAATTGATTTGGATAATGGAAGAAATGATTTGGATAAATGGATAACTTAGATCATAAAAACACTTGGAATTTTTTATAATGATGAAATGCTTATAATGAAATGGAATGCAATTTGGTATGTATGGATGTGGATTTTGTCATCTTCTTGTACAAGTTTTTGAAGTACTTTGTTTCATCATTGAGCTTTTAAAATGTTGTAAGAAAATACAAGAATCTAGGTATAATTAAACCATGATGACCTGAGTATTACTTACATGGATTTTGATTTAGCAAGTTAATACAAGCATCTAAGTATAATTGAACCAAGATGACCTGAGTATTGCTTGTGTATCAACAGACAAGGATTACACATGTTTCATGTTTAGACCTCTGATGTCCTCGATGATCATTCAAGATATAAGACTTAAACAACCATTAAACCTTCTAGCCATAGATATATTTTTCTTGTAATAACTGATAGAGTCATGTTTGATAGTTTTAGGTAGGTTGGTGTTGTCAGGTTTAGTTTGATGTCTCTTTGTCAAGATGATGTTTAAGGCTTTCTTGTTGTGCTTCTTGCAATTTAGTGATAAAACCATGATCCGATATGTTATCCTCTGAGTTGTACCATTCAAAAATTTAATTCACTAACTAGGTCAAGGATTTTCCCCCAATCAAGTAAAGGATCATTTTATTATGGATGAACTAACAACAGACATGAAGAAACGAGCCCTAAGGGACTAACCTAGTGCCTCAGGGGCTCGTTGATAAATGGCCTTGCCTATGTGACGACACAGAGGCAACGTAGTTCACTTTAGGTGGACTATGTGGACCTAAGACCTAGGCATTGGGAAGCCTCGGGATCTCATCGATGATGGCCTTGCCTACGTGACAACACAGAGGCAATGTAGTTTGACCTTGAAGGCTGACACTAGTAAATGGATGAATGGAAGATATGCAAAGTTTTATGATAGGATTAGGGATATGGACGGAAGGGAAGCCTTGGGGGCCCATCAATGATGGCCTTGCCTACATGATAACGCAGAGGCAACGTAGTTCTGAATATTAGTGATACTGACAGTGGACTTGTGATAGAATGATAGGATGGATGATAAGATTAGATGACCTAATTGGAAAAGGTGATAAGGGTGATAGAGCGCCAAGCTATGATAGGTTACTGTTAGGTGGTTGTGAATGGATGTAGTTATTTGATGGATACGGTAGGAAAGATGGATGTGGGTTGGGTTTTTTCTAAAAGATGGAGGAAGCAGTTTAATTGCAAATAGCGCTTGTTTCCAAGTTTTCACCACTTACTTTTATTTGCACGATCACAAATAGCGCCTATTTTCCAGGTTTTCACTACTTGCTATTTTTTTTTGCATCCCTTGCATTGGGGTTATTTAGGTGTAGAACCTTCGAAGGTGCATACTATTAATGGGGTCATCAAATAGTTTGCCTTCTGATGTTGATAGCTGATAAGCACTTGATCCATAGGCAGCAACTATGACATAGGGACCCAACCAATTAGGTTCAAATTTCCCCTTTTTCTCTCTATCTTGTTGATTTCTTGGATTCTCTCTTAGAACTAAGTCACCCACCTAGAAGATTCGTGGTTTGACCCTATGATTACAACTTCTTGACATTCTCTGTTGGTATGCCTTAAGATGGTTAAAGGCATGTTGTCTTCATTCTTCTAGCAGCTCTAGCTCTTGGAGCCTGGATATTTTGTATTCCTCATCATTTATGAGACCCTTTAATGACACCCTGAGGGAAGGTAACTCAACTTCTATAGGCAGGATGGCTTCAGAGCCATAGACGAGGGCGTATGGTGTCACACCTGTGGGAGTGCATATACTGGTTCTGTAGGCCCACAGAGCGGGGTTCAATTGCATATGCCAGTCACGGCCAGCATCATCGATGGTCTTTTTGAGTGTCTTTAGGATAGTTTTGTTCGATGCCTTAGCCTGGCCATTACCTTGTGGGTAGTATGGAGTGGAGAAGTGATGCTAAATGTGGAATTTATCACAGAGTTCTTTCACATCCTGATTCTTGAAAGGTCATCCATTATCCATGATAATGGATAATGGAATACCATATCTACATATGATGTAGTTGAGGATGAAAGAGGATATATGTTTCCCTGTGACATTGGTTAATGGAATGACCTCAATCCACTTCATAAAATACTCAGTGGCTATGATAATGAAATTGTGGTCATTGGAGGATGAAGGGTGAATCTTGCCTACTAGATCAAGTCCTCATTGATAAAAGAGCCAAGGTGTCGTTAATGGTTGCAACTCTTGAGTGGGTGCGTGTATCAAATTACCGTGAATCTAGAATTTCTTGCACCATTTGATAAAATGATAGGAGTCAGATTTCATGCTTGGCCAATAGTACCCAAGACGCATGAGCTTCTTCGCCAAGGTAGGACCACTAGAGTGTGTCCCACATATTCCTTCATGTACTTCACTAAGAGCGGTCTGATATTCTTCACTATCCAAACACCTAAGGAGAGTACCATCTAAACCTCATCAATACAAGGTTTCTGTGATAATGGTATATCAGGATGCTTAGCATATGAATGTTTGTTTCTGGTTGTTTGATAAGTTGGGTGGTAGGATATTCTCTTTTAGATAAGTGTAAATATTTCCATATAAGGGAGAATCGGACCCTACGATGTGGTAAATGGTGCTAGTTTCTGGGATTTCATAAGCAAGATGGGAGAATGGCTCCACCAAGAACTCATAACGAGAATGATTTTTAGGTATGTCAAGGAGGGATGCAATAGTAGTCATTGCATCTGCTGCTTTGTTTTCCAATCTTGGTATCTGCTCGAAGGATATCACAACAAAATATTCCTTGAAGTCATCCACCATACGCGTGTATGGTATTAACTTCTCATCCTTAGTTTGATAATCATCATTTACTTGATTAATGATGAGTTGTGAGTCCCCGTACACATGAAGTTCCCTAATCTTCCAATCTACTGCCATCTTCATGTCGATGACCAAAGCTTCATACTTGGCCACATTGTTGGTGCATGGAAACAAAAGTCTATAGGACTTACGGATCATATCTCCATGTGGTGTTACCAACAAGATTCCTGCTCCAGATCCATGTTAAGTATATGATCCATCAAAGTAAAGTTTCCAGGCTATGGTAGTGATGTTGAAGATAGACTCATCTAGAAATTCAAAGCTTAATGGGTTATTATCTGTCAAAGGTGCATCCACCAACTGATCTGCAATGACCTGCCCCTTTATTGCTCTTCCATCTACATATTCAATATAAAATTCACAGAGTATCATGACCCATTTAGATATTCGACCTGTTAGGGTACTTTGCTGAGTAGGTATTTTAATGGATCAATCATTACCACTAGCTTGATAGAGTGTGAGAGCATGTAGTGTCTCCACTTTTGTGAAGCAAATACAACTGCAAGGCATGCTCTTTCAATTGGTGTATACTGCAGCTCATAACCTACTAGTGTCTTATTGATGTAGTAGATTTCTTGCTCCTTTCCATCATGGTTTTGTTGTGCTAATAGAGCTCCAAGAGCTGTCGGTGTTGCTGAGATGTAGAGTAATAGTGGCTTGCCGTGAATCGACGGCATCAATACTGGTGGGTTCACTAGATACTCCTTTAGATGCTGAAATGCTTGTTCACACATGTCATCACATTTGAACAGAATGTTTTTGTGTAAGAGATGTGTGAATGGATGGCACTTATTTGCGAGTTGAGAGATAAACCTTCTAATGGACTGCAACTTTCCTTGTAGAGACCGCAACTGACTTAGATTCTTAGGTGGCAGAATTTCCATGATTGCTTTTACCTTGGCCGGGTCCACTTCTATTCCATTAGTTGATACGATATATCCAAGGAGTTTACCAGATGTTGCTCTGAAAACACACTTTTTTGGATTTAACCGTACATTAAATTGCTCGTCTCGTAAAGATTTTGTCCAAGACTTGTAGATGTCCTTCTATGGTGAGTGACTTACCTAGGATATCATCGACGTAATCTTCCATGATGGTGTGCATCATGTCATTGAATATCGTAGTCATTGCCCATTGATATGTTACCTCTGCATTCTTTAGTCTGAACGGCATGACGCACCAACAATAGGTACCCCACGGACATGTGAATGTTGTTTTGTGTTGATCCTCCAGCACTATTTTGATTTGGTTATAACTGAAGAATCCATCCATTAATGACAACATGGTGTGCCCTGATGTTAGATCGACAATGATATCTATGTTTGGCAAAGGAAAGTCATCTTTTGGACAAGCCTTGTTTAGATCTCTGAAGTCGTTACACAATTTGATCTGCTTATTTGGCTTGGAAATGGGTACATGTTAGAAACACATTCCAGATAATCAATGGCTCTGATGAACCCCACATCTAGCAGCTTCTTTAGTTCCTCTTTGACCATTAATGCTATATGTGGGTCCATTTTTCTCAGTTTCTGTTTAACTGGCTTAGCTCCTGGAGCTAGTGAAAGATGATGCATGATAAGTTTAGGATCCAGCATGTCCACGTAGGACCAAGCAAAGTTTATCTGCTTTCTTTTGAAGAATTCCATGAATTCTATTCTCTTGTTCAGATAATGACTCAACTAGGTGTATGATCCTTGGGTTCTCTTATGTGCCAATGTTTACTAGTTGAGCTGGTTCAACCAATACCGAAGATCTCTTCTGATGTGCATGGTAGGGGAGAGTGTCAATCCCTTCATCTGTTGGTACCTCAGAGAGGTTTTCACCATCAAATATGTCTTTTCTTTTTACTTTTTTGTGATCTAACACTGCCGTGGAGTGGTTTTCACTGTCATATCTGCTTTTTATTTTTATATTTTTGTGACTAAAGGGATTGGCACTCTCTCCAAAGTATGCCACGTCATTAAGTGCAATGGTGGAGCCATCCTTGTGGTCCCTTGCAAGTAAATGGTCCCTAAGCTCTAGATAATCGATGATAGCATCATCATTTTGGAATGTATCTAGGTCAGGGGTGTTTGGTAGATCCCAGTCTATCAATTCATGATGCACTAGGGGTAATGGATCATCTCATTGATCTGATGCAAGGGTGGTGATGGTTAGAATGGAGGAGTCATTTGAATAGGTAGAGGTATTGACAAGGTCTATTATGGTACTCTCCTCAAGTAGGTTCATCAAGTGTGACATCATACTCTCCTCGTGAAGTTCATTTTCATCATATTACAGATTGAACTCTAGCAATCTATCCCTAGAGCTTTGTCCCTCATGCGTCATATGAGTAGAGCTATACTGTTGAACCACGTCAACCCCTTTATCTTCACAAGACATTTCTAAGAGGTTGTTCCATTCATACTCGTTAGAATCTATTTCACTAGCTTCTTATAAGTGGTGAATTTGTTCCACTAGGTTGGTGGTAGTTGTTTCTCTATCTTTTTATTTGAGTTTCTCCTTGCCTTTGATCTTCTCTTTACCCTTGTATCCCAACCTAGTAGTGTCTTGAGCTGTGGAGGTAGAGGGTTGAATCAGTTCTATGAGACCATCTTTCCTTAATCCTATGGGACCATGTCCTTCATATCCCATCCTTTGTAAAATAGAAAACCCTTGACCATATTGTGCAATGGGTAGCTTAGGTTGATGGTCATTTGGTGTGGTTTCACTATCTTCATCTTTGTAAAGCCCCTATAAGACATCTTTTTCATCACTCTCATCTGATAGGTTTCCCCATCTAATGAAAGGACCCTTAGAAGTTTTCAATGACTTGGCCTTGTTCAGTAACGACTTTCCATAGGATTTTGGTGATATAGGCAACTGTGCTAGATAAAAAGATTTCTCAATGACATACTCTCCAAGACCCTTGTCTTTGAATTTAACTTTAAGCTCTAATGTTTTGGAGGTAGAAGCTAGAGAACTTAGATCCACATGGTTTGAAGAAGAGGAAGTTGCTCGATTGGATGGTGTTGCAATACTGGAATGGATCAGGGTCACCTTGTATGGTAATTTATTGGCCATTGTGTGGGAACTTGATACATTGATGGTATGTTGATGGAACGGCCTTCATAGCATGGATCCAAGGTCTACCTAGAAGAATTTTATATGCTAGCTCCATGTCTAAAACTTGGCATACGACATCTCTTTCTATTGGTCCAACTCGTATTGGCAAGACCACAGTTCCTTGGGAAGTTCTCTCTTCTTCGTCATATGCCTTGATAGTTATTTTCTTTTTAGGATCAACGACATTTTCTAAAAGCCCCAATACAAGGATTAACTTTAACTTGCATATGTTTAAACCAGCCCCTCCATCTATTAGGACCCATTTTATTCAGTGTTTGTGGATTTGGGCCTCAATGTGGAGGGACACATTGTGTGGTTGGTTGATGGATATATCATCTTTCTCTGTGAAAGATAAGAAATATGGTGTGGTTAGGTGACCCACCATAGCTTGGAATTGCTCTTGAGCAAGGTTTGTAGGAACAATTGTTTCCAAGAGTGCCTTCTCTAGGATGGCTTTGTGAGACAGGGATAGACACAATAACTCCAAAATGGATAAGTGTGCAGGTGTTTTATGGAGTTGGTCAAGGATGTTGTATTGATTCAATGTGGAGGATGACTTGGGTGGAGCCCCTTGTAGAGTTATGTTTCCACGATGAGTGGTCACATTACAGTCAGACTTATTATTGATGGTGATCACATTGATGTGTGAATCACTTTGTGAGATATGATTAACGGTGTATTCGTAAGAAACATTATTATAGTTTACTTTGTCTGCATCGTTGTTGTTTTGGTTGGATGGTCCTTTTTCATAGTGAGGAAGAGGATTTTTGAATGCTATATTCTCGTCATTAGAGGTATGCCCTTCAATTGATATTTGTTTTTGATCAAGTAAATCTTGAATGACATGTTTGAGTTTTTGACAATCATTAGTTTTATGCCCTTTGTTTCTGTGATATTCACAAAAGTTGGAATCACTCCACCGAGAGGGTTTAAATTTTGGTTCATAATCTTGCACTAGTGGAAGTGTTATGAGGTTTCCTGCTATTAACTTCTGAAGCGGAGATTCGAGTGACTCCCCAAGGGGTGTGAACTTTCTTCTAGGAGGAAAGTTGGTTGGTCTTTGCTCATTGCATTGAGGCTTGGTGGATGGTGTGTTGTTTTGTGAGTTTGATAGATTGAAGATTGGTTGTTTTGACACCGCACGTTTAGCATCCACTACACCATAGTTCACAATGGGTTTGTTCTTAGTCCATAATCACGACTTGTCTGCATTGTTGCTTGAACTAGGGGTGTCTTTGTATAGCTTAATTTGCCCCTTTGCTATCAAGGCTTTCTCGATGAGTAGCCCCATTTCAATAACCTTAGCAAAAGTAGTTGGACATTGTATTTAGATTTGATAGCTTAGTTCTGTGGATAGATTGTGAACAAATATTTCTATCATTTGTTTCTCTAGTATGTGGTAGGGACACTTGCTTGTAAGTTGTCTCCATCTTTGTAGGAAAGAGGCAAAGGATTCTCCCTCTTTTTGTTTGTTATTACAAAGATCCAACATGGAGATTTTGTGTTCGATATTATATGAGAAATGTGTGACAAATTTGTCTACTAGTTCATCAAAAGTGCGGATGCTGGGAGGTAGGCATGAGAATCACTCCATAGCTTGTCCTCCTAAGCTTCTTGGGAATAGTCGCATAAGGTATGCTTCGTTGTGTGCAACTTCGAGGCATGCAACACTAAATTCCCTTATATGATCTTTTGGATCACCTTTTCCTCTATATTTGTCAAATTTTGGAACCTCAAACCTTGAGGGAAAAGTATCATGAGCAAAGATTTATCAAAGGGATAAGGTGAGATATCCTCAAGGGTGTAGTTTTTTGTGGTTGTCCCACTTTGGATGTCCACCAACTGTTGTTGCAAGGCTTTGATTTGTGTCATTAATGTGTCTAAGGGATTAGGTGTATCCTTAGCCTTTTCCGATTTAGAAACATCTCTGTCAATTTTTGAGGCATCTTTGTCATTTTTGGAGTCATCTTTTGAAGACTCAGCTTCATTTGAGGTGTTGTTCTCTCTTAGATTTGAGACATCAAAATCTGAGGGCAACTTAGCTCCTTGTTGAGCTAGCATAAGAAAATATTTATGAGGATCCGTGGCAACAACCCTATCCATTATCTTTTGAAATTTTGGATCTTGGAGGTGTTTAAGGATTTCCTCTTGGCTAATTTCCTATTCATCAGAATCATGCCCACTATTGTGAAGGGAATCCATTTTTTGCTTTTGTTTCACTTGGGATCTAGTTCAAGAACCATACAAGTTTGAGATGTGGGTGAAGTTGGATTGTGAGATTTGGTGGACTTGGTTTGATGTTTTGATATGATATGATGTGAGGTGAACTTGATTGGATACGTTTAGGCTAGATTTTGGTAAGGTTTTATATTGATTCTATGTTGTCCAAACAAGGTGTTCTTGAGCTATAGTGGTAATAGCAATCGAAGTGTCAATATAAAAGGTAGTCAAAATAGGGATAGATGATCTCCTCTGTTGATGTAGACTATTCTTTTATAAAGATACACAAGTATAGTTTCAATGTGAAGGATGATTGGAATCCTGATATGAAACTAACTAGATATTTGTTTGAATTTGGTAGAGTATCAATTATGCCTTGATGCAAGTTTTGGTTTGGTTTTTGATGCGTTTGGATAGCAAAACTATGGTATGCAAAGGTGATGTTGTGAAAATGGTATGAGGATGTGACTGCAAGGTTGAAGTTATTCTCCAAGTGTACACTAGAGAAAAAAGGGTATCCAGAAATGGTTTCACTTTTGTCTCAAATTATACGGAACAAGTCTCTGTTGTGGATGTGCAGTGTCAAATGCGCAAGAAGAAATAGTGAATGCGCAGCTCTGTATGCGTAGGATGATGCTTTAAATGCGCAACACTATGTTGCAAATGTGTGGTTTTTTGTTTGCACAGCAATATGATGTATATACACAGCAATGTTTGTATGAATGCGCAGCAGAATTTAATGTATGCACAACAAGATTTAGCGTATGCACAGGACTGCAGAAATTTTGCTTTTTGTTTTAGTTTGTCAATTTGTTTTTCTTTTGCATGTTTTCCTAAGTTGCTCTAAAGTTTGTGGTATTGATCTTGACTCAAGTTATTGCCAAAAAACACAATAAACAAGAAGTTTCCATGGTTATTTGATACAATTTTTGATAAATATAAAACAAACAAGTACAGTCCTAAGGATGGCAAGGGAAATATTCGTTGAATTCCAACTTGGATTTTATTCCAGCCACTTACATAAAGGCAGATAGTTAGCAACTTGGTAGCACCGGCTCCCCCTTACAGTGCACTCACTTCTCATGCATACCAAGTTACAATCCCTCCGAAGAGTTGGATTTTCTGTCTCCACACTAGATGAGTGTATAACGTTGGATGGCTTTAGAGGTCTGACCTCCTACATCAACAAATAGGGGTTTTTGGCTTTCTAAAACAATTGGCTTTTAGTTTGGGCATCCATTCAGGTGGTTATAAGTGCGGCAATTCGCTCCGTTATGGAGGCTTCCTAGTCTGAAGAGGTTAGGCTCTATTGGGTTTTTTTTCCCAAACTAGATGCTTCCCAGTTATCCCTACAAGGTAGCCATCATTGATCAATAGGATATCCGGGCCAAGGGCCAACAGTACAGGAGATAGACCCTATAAATATCTCCTCTCCTTCTTTAGGCTCTGTAGAACCAAGGGAAGTATTCCCTATTCAACATCCGTAAAATATGCATGTGAACTTATTGGGAAGTTGACACAAAACAGATAAATCCTCTCTTATGCAAACCAAAACTGTAAAATAAGTGCAAAGGGGCTAGCTTTGGGCCTATGCTCAATTGTGAATAAGAGGATTTTAGTCCTAAAACTATTTCTAATACCCTAAAGGTTTATATTTGAAGTTTGAATTTGTATTTTGTATTTGGATGCAAGATTGAGGCCTTGAGTTGTAACCTCAATACAAGACCAGACTGGTGCCTATCTTAGGGCTCGGAGTCAATAGACATACACATGTGAATGATTACCATAAACTTGAATCAATAGCTAAGTTTCAAGGGGAAATTTTTTAGTGTCTGCCTTACAAATACTTCCCAAGACTGAGTATTTAGTCATTCATACTTAATGATATCCCTATTGCAGCATACCTTTCCCAATGCTTAACCTAAAACATTTAATTTGTTCCTTGAACAAAGGTAAGAGATTAGACATTCAACACAGAAAATCCATGTTCCTGAATCCCAAATAACCCTTAGCTATTTAGATTCAAAAGAAAAGATGCCCACAACTTGGAGACAAACAACTAAACACATGCAATGATGCATTTCTCATATAAAAACAACATGAAACTAGCAAAACTATGCATAAAACATTCAACATATGATTCATAAACTCACAAGACACCAAAACAGAGCCACCAGCAAAGCTGTATCTTATTACTCCACCAAAATTTGTGCCGTCTTCCCTCTTAGAAAAATGAGTGACATAGTCCTGATATACCTAGAATGTGTACTCAGCTACTAATTACATTGTCAACTCAAAATGATGCCAGATACATCGCACCATCAAAATGGCACCCAAAACATTCAATGCTCCAAGCAGAGGAAGAGAAAAAAGTAGTTGGCATTGGGGAAACATGCAACCACCTAAAGATTTTTCATTAAAAATGGTAGTTGGCTTGTCATTCATCGACCATACCTTTGCAATTTCGCCATAAATGCCAACCTACCGATTCCGAGATGCAGCAATGGTTCGCATTCTTCTGAAGTTTCTTCCCGCTTGGAATGCAGCTGCGAATGCATAGGAAAACTCTCCTATGAAATTTTGAAATAGAGCCGTTGATTCATTTCCTCCCGTCGAGATCTGCGATTCAAATCACGCTGATTGGTCCTTGACCAATGAAAACGTGCCACGCAGGCAGCTTTTGCTTCTTTGACTTTTCGCAATGTGAAGATACATTTTACCTTTTTCACCCACAGCACATTCAAATTTTGTATATGTAGTTGTATGTACATACAATTGCTTTGGACACATGTCAGCATCTGATTGGTCATCCATCGCTGAATATTTGCCTCTCCATCGGCCATTGGAAAGACCCTGGAAGTGTCTGCTGATAGGCATCTTCCTGCCGATGAGCCATTGTATCCATTTTGCTTTTGTAGTTGTATGTGAGGTCGTATATACATACAATCACCCTTCATACAAGCTTGGACCCCAAAATGATTATTCGCTACATTTGATTCTCCAGTCGAGTCCGGATTGTATATTTTCCCTTTGTATATCAGCTTTGTATATCGCATATACAATGTGAACATACAAGCAAAACATACATACAATCAGACTTCTACCTTGCAAACATGCGTCCGACCTTTGTATGTGCAAACATACAATGCGTACATACAAACAAAGATGCAAACAAACACTTGTGCCTTTATCAACTAAACTGCATATTTACTTTGGGTCTGGGCCTTGTATCTTTTCTGACATGTTTCCTCACATGTGCGACTTGTATATGAGATAAAATCACCTTTTTATGAAAGAAAACCCCACTTTCCTATGTATATTCCACTTTGTATATGGTCCCTTGCATGCTTCCTTTGTATCTTCATCGGTTGATCGGAGAAACCTTGGACTTAGCTGCCGATGAGGCTTGTCTCGCCGATGACCCTTTGTATATCGGCCTCTTGTATATTTCACCTTGTACATGCGGTTTGTATATTGGAAATGCATACAATGCAAGATACAAAAGAATGCTTTTGACTTTTCAACTTTGTCATTGTATCACCGCACGCCAGGTACCATTTGATAAAATTTGGAATCCGGCATTGTATGTCCTGCATTGTATATCCTTTTGCATATACATAAAATTCTTCCGCTGCATACCTATGGGCCCGACTATTATTCAACCCGATTTGAATCCTTGTGAATTCCGGTTGTATATCACCCATTGTATATTCGAATATACAACAAAATGTACATGCAATACCTTTGATACAACCGTGGAATCTAACCTGGAATATGCGATATACATATAGATTTCCATGCTCAGAAATGTATCTAAATGCCACATACAAACCTTATATGCATACAACCACTTTTCACCCTTTTTAAAGGCCGATTGAAATTTCTTTTCGGGTTCGGCGTTGTACATATGCATCTGCACATACAAAGACACATACATACAACGATACATACAACAAATTTCACCACCACATAAAAGGTTTTTTGGACTTAGCATTTTTTCTTTCTTTTCTTTTTAGCACGACGGGAGAAAGCGGTAATGCAATGCAAAGGGGCCGGTCAACCCACGAGTGCTAAGGCTTAAGTTACAACTTAAACAACTGGGAACCCGCTACAAGAGGTTAGCGACAAAACAGAAGATACAATGCAGGAGGCCGAGGGGAAATAAAATGTAAGGCATTAAGAGTTTGAGAGAATAAAAATATAAGCTTGCAAACTTGACTCAAAACCCTAACTCTAGGTAGGCACCACTAGGCTCAATAGAGTTAAATGCACCACAAGGGTACTATGGGAAACATTTGTCATTATAAAACAGTAGCACTGGTTGTTTGTGCCTTTCATCACAAACATAATTTATTTAAAGCAGCTTAAAAGTGGCTTGGCTTTAGCCCATTACCGCTTGAGGTCATCCCACTTGGAAGAAACGCAATCCCAAGGGCAAGCCTCTTCTAAAGGCTACATAGATAAAATGATGAGTTTGGCATTTTGATCACTCAAAAAGGGGAGAGCATAGTCCTATCACCATTTTCAAACACATGTTGGGATAGGTGTTGTACACCTTGCATAATATTGTACTATTTTATTCAGTTAACACTTGTATAAGTTGTATTATAACATTGGGTTAGTTATTTTATGTGTGTGGGACACAGACTAATTAATTATTATTTGTATTATTTGATTAATTGGGAAAAGTTAGTATCAATAGTCAAATGTGGGGTCAAGTGGTTTTATAAGTTAATGGTTTTGTGTTACGATGGTTTTTGGGGCACATGGTTTTATCCAATACCACAAGTTGTATTTGTGTGAGCTTGGTCTATAAAAGCAAGCACATAGTTAGTAGTTTGGATAATGTTGGCTATTCATTGTAGGTGGATTGGAGGTTTGTGAGAGACTGTCATTGTATTGAGCTCTCTCCTATAAGTGCATATTGTGAAGCATGGCAGGTGATGTGTGGAATCATGCTTGTACACATGGAGGTTGCATTAGAGGTGCTTGATAGTCTTAGGGGTATTCATGGAGGCTCATGGATTGTATTGTAATACTCTTATTGTTGAATAATACATTTGAGCGTGGATGTTTTTGGAGGCTGAGTTTTTCCTTGCAAAAGGTTTTCCCAGGGTATATCTTGTGTTCTCTTGTTGCTTGTTCATTAATCTTTTGTATTATGGTTTGTTTCAGCATCTTGTTTCTTCTATTGGGTTATGTAGAATTGGTTTAATTAGACCTACAAATTCCTAACAGTTGGTATCAGAGCCAAGTTTATGGTTGAGGGAGGTGTGAGCTCCCTGCATATGTATAACCCTTGTGTGTGTAAATCAGGTGCAAAATGGAAGCCATGGCAATGCATGTAAGGATTTGGGACACTACAAGGTTTTGTGCAGGTTGTATTGTAGATTGGGGGTTTTGGGTATTGGAGATTTGTTGTATATTTTACAGATCGGGTGATTAAAAAATCATGGTTGAAGAGGGTTTTCAGGTTTTGGCTTCATGAGGGTTTTGAGGAGGAAATTCTACAGATGACCTCCTGGGACAAAACAGACCTCACCATTGAGTCCAAGAGGCCTGAGAAAGAAGATTCATATAAAATTTGACCTATTTTGGCCACATGAGCAAAATGCAAAAATTTCAAGGCACCCCTTGTTCACCGGTACGGCCATCGCAAGTACACAGAAAAAAAATTATTAAAAAAACCCTGCACTGTACATTTGATTTTTTCTATAGTTGGAGAAAAATTTTAATTAAAACTATAGGAATGTTTTTTGAAAAAAATCAAGATATAAAAATTAAAAAATAAAAAAAAATAAAAAATTGAGGGGGGCGAGTACCCCCGTACCTCCCCTGCGCCTGCATCTGCATTTGGCAAAGAAGAGTACCACCATACGCTGGTCTGTTTCTTTCCATTGGCCTTTGGGTCGGTGCCCATGGCAGCGCTTTAACAGGCTTTAAAACTTAAAAAGTTTTATTTAAAACCTTTTTTTTTTAAAAGGTGTGGGGTTGGTTTAGCCCGTATGGGCTTACAAGATTTTTTATTAAAACCTTTAATAGGTTCGGTGGGGTATGGAAAGTATCATGACAGAATTTTTATAACTTTTTTTAATTTGGACTCTTTATTATTATTATTAAATCCTAGTGGTGGGGTCCATGAATAAAATTAAACCTCCGTAGAGTTTGGTGAAATGAAACAAATTGGAAAACTTTTGGGAGTCCGCTGGTCAAAGATGAAGATGCCAACTCAGCAGCCACCTCATGTCATGTCATCATGGTACAGGGGCCTACCATGGGTCCATTTTTAGCCCTAGGAGTGCCTTTTCTTCTGAGGGGCATAACTTTCACATACGGTATCAGTTTTATGACTTCTTATAGGCATCGGAAAGCTTTCTCCGAGCACTACATAGTGGTTAGGTTTCATGATCAGATTTTGTTGTTTGTGTCAAAATTTGGTGTTTGAAGCCCACATTACTCTGGTACAGTTTAATGCTCATAACTTTTGCATACGGAGTCAGATTTTCGATTTCAGATAGGTGTTGGAGAGCTCTTGCAATGTACTATAGTTTGGATCATGTAGGTTTTCAGTTTGGTGTGCAGAGAGAGAATTGTACTTGTTTGATCACTTGAGGGAGCCTGAGATTCAGAGTGCATTTACGAGTGCATTTGGATGGATTTGTTTGCACAGACTTGTGGGAGTGCATGTTGCTATGAGACCATCAATATGGTATAGCAGGTTTTCAGATTTGGTGCTCCCTGATATAGGTTTACAGGTGTTTTTTCAGAGTTATGACTTTGATGGAGACAAGTACAAGTTATCTTTTGGTTTGAGGACATGGTGTTGAGTATAGGTATAGCGATGATGATGATTATGGTGTCATGGATATGCATGTTCACTTTTGCATTGGCACGACATGATCATGTATGTGATTGACAGGTATGGGCTATGATGTTCGATTCATGATTATAGGTGGTGTTGTGGTGTTGGTTTTAGGGGATTGTTCTTATCTCCTAGATGCTTGATTAATTCCTTGACTATGGTATTCATTTGTGGACTTGTTGGTAAATCGAATCTAGAGTTGATTTGGTGTTTGAGTCTTGGAGTCTACAAGTTATCTTCTTTGATATCTCAAGTTGTAGTTTACTAGTGTGATGATGAGTTTGCATGTTACACCTGTTTTGGATCTTTGAGTTATGTAGTTTTGTGGATTAGCTACCCCTTGGCTACAGTGGGATGACGATGTGGATTATCTATATTCATAAGATTGATTCAGTGTTTATGCAGATTTCATTAGTTGGCCTTGTCTGTGGTCTTTTGTGCATTGGTATGATTGCTTTGGGGTAAGAGGATGGATAATTAGAGTGCCTAGATAGTTGGTTGTTGGGACTTGTAGCATGTTTATCACAATGTCTTGGAGAGCTTGGATACATGGTTTTATGTTAGCTTTTGACAGTGATGGCTTTATCTTCTTGTTTGGAGATTTTGGCTCACTAGACCTTTTGGGAGTTGTTGATGTTACAGTGGGATTCCTTGATTGGTTTGGGGCCATGGATAATCTTCATTTAGGAGATGGTTACTTTGTTGTCATGGATAGCTCGGTATCACGGTTCATTGGGAGCTTTGGCAGCATGTTGGATTCATCATACATGATGGATGATCTTCTACAGTGGATGTTGGTGTCATCGAGGAGCTCTTGGTTGTGAGAGTTCTTTGACATTTTTCAGTTCAGTTGTCAGTAGATGGTTATCTTCATATGATTGGAGATGTTGACATCTTGGTTTACCATGGAGGACTTCTTCGAGTCTTTGGTTGAGGTGTCGAGTTTATGATTTGTCGGTTTGACATGTTTATCCTTGTTTAGAGATGTTGTTATTGTGTCTTGATGGGCTCTTGATTCTAGATTAGAGTATTAGCATGATACAGGTTCTCTTGAGACAGGATGTATGCATCATTGTACACTTTGTTGCATGTGATCTTCTTATGAGGAGATGGTTAGATCATGATGTCATGATGGGATTGTTATGTAGACATGCAGTAGGAGCATTGATAGTGATCTTGTTGGTTCTCTAGGTATTGAGTACTTTGATCATTTGTTTGATTACTTCATGATGGTGCTATGTTGCATTTGGAGTTTGGCATGTATTGGTCAGTTATAGGTGCTCATGGATACTTAGAGACTTAGGTGAGGCTGGAGTTCTCTTGTGATTAGAGACACTTGTTGAGACTGTTACTCTTTGGAGGTTTTAGCAAATAGACTAAGGAGCCTTACACTTGAATATGGACATGAGTTCATTTTGGACCTAGAGGAGATTGTTCTTGGATAGAGTCATTGTGACTTGGTGTATCCTGGAGGAGCACTCTCATTCCCCACTCTTGATCTACTCAGCAGTTTATCATATGAGGTATTGCCCATCCTTTTAGATGTGTTTTACTTTATGTTTCATCTTCTCATAGATATGGATCTTGAGCTACAGTTATTGGTTCTAGAGGGTTCAATTGAGGGATGTTAGCATCGTTTTATGATGTTCATTATGAGGAGTTTAGGAGATGTGATCGGGCTTAGTCCTAGTTATGGAATGGTTATGAGTTTGGTCTACCTTGATTAGAGAGGCTTACATCCATGTTGGTTACATGTTATAAATGTTCATTTGATCTTATGAGATTGAATGGTTGGGTGTTGTTGAGGCTTTTCATTTGGGGTTGTAGATGAGATCATACTTGGCACAGCTTAGCACTTTGAGGTGTATGTAGGACATTGCGATTTACAAGTCTTCTCTCTTTGTCTTATGGCTACTTCCTGGAGGATCATGTTGATATGGTTGGACTTTAGGAGAGTTATGGTGACATGTTAGAGAGTATGCAGCAATTTATCATGCATGTGTGAATCATTGTGATTGTTCTTGATACTACATTGGCTTGTTGGTTAGCCACACCTTGGTTTGAGTGTTGATTGATAGACTTGGTATGCCTTGGATCTATTTTCAGATTTGACATTACCCATGTAGTGGGAGTTCCTGGATGTATGTGTTCTTCATTGATAGGTTTTATTCATGGAGCTTGGTATTGTAGTATATGGATTAGATATGTTGTTGGCATGAGTTTGTTGATGTTGTTGATACCTACGAGGTATGGATGGTCGGATGTATTAGCATATGTTGTGGGTGCTATTTCCAGTCATGTGGGTTTTTTTACCTTTTGATAGCAGCTTGGAGCCTTATGTTTTCACTTGGATTTGATGTTTGTTTTCTTTGGATTGGTGCATCTTCACCTTGGCATGTTCCTTTTCTTCCATAGGTGGCACGTTGGAGGATGACAGGAGTTCTTGCTTCAGATGGTGGTCACTTTGCTTTGTGGCAGGTATCTTATTGGAGCATGAGAGCATTCTGGAGATTCATGTGATTTCATGTTTTACCTATGATGATGTATTTCATGTATTGACCCTTATGCAATGTATACAACAAGTGGGAGAATGTTGGGATAGGTGTTGTACACCTTGCATAATATTGTACTATTTTATTTGATTACCACTTGTATAAGTTGTATTGTAACATTGGGTTAGTTATTTTATGTGTGTGGGACATATAGAGTAATTAATTATTATTTGTATTATTTGATTAATTGGGAAAATTTAGTACCAATAGTCAAATGTGGGGACAAGTGGTTTTATAAGTTAATGGTTTTGTGTTACCATGGTTTTTTTGGCACATGGTTTTATCCAATACCACAAGTTATATTTGTGTGAGATTGGTCGATAAAATCAAGCACATAGTTAGTGGTTTAGGTAATGTTGGCTATTTCATTATAGGTGGATTGGAGGTTTGTGAGAGGCTATCATTGTATTGAGCTCTCTCCTGTAAGTGCATATTGTGAAGCATGGTAGGTGATGTGTGGATTCATGCTTGTACACATGGAGGTTGCATTGGAGGTGCTTGATGGTTCAGGAGTATTCATGGAGGCTCATGGATTGTATTGTAATACTCTTATTGTTGAATAATACATTTGAGCATGGATGCTTTTGGAGGTTGGGTTTTTCCCTGCAAAGGGTTTTCCCAGGGTATATCTTGTGTTCTCTTGTTGCTTGTTCATTGATCTTTTGCATTATGGTTTGTTTCAGCATCTTGTTTCTCCTATTGGGTTATGTGGAAATTGGTTTAATTAGACCTACAAATGCCTAACAGGCCCGACTATTATTCAACCCGATTTGAATCTTTTTGAAGTTCAGTTGTTGTATATCACCCGTTGTATATTTGAATATACAACAAAATGTACATGCAATACCTTTGATACAACCGTGGAATCTAACCTGGAATATGTGATATACATATAGATTTCCATGCCCAGAAATGTATCTAAATGCCACATACAAACCTTATATGCATACAACCACTTTTCACCCTTTTTAAAGGCTGATTGAAATTTCTTTCAGGTTCAGTGTTGTACATATGCATCTGCACATACAAAGACACATACATACAACAGATTTCACTGCCACATAAAAGGTTTTTTGGACTTAGCATTTTTTCTTTCTTTTCTTTTTTAGCACGACGAGAGAAAGCAGTAATGCAATACAAAGGGGTCGGTCAACCCACGAGTGCTAAGGCTTAAGTTACAACTTAAACGATTGGGAACCCACTATAGGTGGTCAAAGACAAAATAGAAGATACAATGCAGGAGGCCAAGGGGAAATAAAACCTAAGGCATTAAGAGTTTGAGGGAATAAAAATATAGCTTGTAGACTCGACTCAAAACCCTAACCCTAGGTAGGCACCACCAGGCTCAATAGAGTTAAATGCACCACAAGGGTACTATGGGAAACATTTGTCGGTATAACACAATAGCACCCGTTGTTTGTGCCTTTCATCACAAACACAATTTATTTAAAGCGGCTTAAAAGTGGCTTGGCTTTATCCGTTAACACTTGAGGTCGTCCCACTTGGAAGAAACACAATCCCAAGGGCAGGCCTCTTCTAAAGGTTACACAAATAAAATGATGAGTTTGGCATTTTGATCACCCAAAAAGGGGAGAGCATAGTCTTATCACCATTTTCAAACACAGAATACACTAATTCTTTATCCTCCTAGAGTTAAAACTAAGTGTGTTTTATTCTACCAAGCACAAGAAATTGACAAGATAGCAAAAACTTTGAAAAGATGGTTAATTTTATCCTCCTAAACAAATCTATGTGAAGATTGTTGTTGAATAATTAACAAATTTACTTTGCCCTATTTAAGCTAAATGAGAGTTTGTAGTACAAGATAGCAAAATGAAAGATTTGATTAGTTTTACCCACCTAGGTTGGGACTATGTGCAAGTTGTAATGCAACAATACAATTTACTTCCTCCTAATTAGATCTAGGTGAAAATTTGCATGAAGATATCAAATTACTTTCCCTTAATTAAATCTAGATGAATTTATAATGCAACTAAATGACTAAACCAAGTTCCTACACCTACAAGAAGAATTAGTACAAAAAAAGCCATTGCGAAATAATACAACTTTTTGTCAGAATGTGAATGTGCAAGAACAGAAAGCAAATGCACAGCACTGCTCAGTGAATGCGCAGAAAGAAATGGTGAATACGTAGGACTGTCAAGTGAATGCGTAGAAACGTATTTGCATAACAGAAAGTGGTGAATCCGCAAAAAAATGGAGTGAATGTGCAGAAAGGTCAATGCGCAACAGGAATCTGTGAATGCGCCGAAACGACCTATCATGACAGTAGCTTCACAAAAACATTCAAATAGAGATTACAAATAGGGCTTTGCCCCACAGTGGGTGCCAAAAATGTTAGAGGAAATATGAACAACAATATTAAACTACTTACTATCCAATAACTCAATGAAATTGATGTAAATACAATAAATAAAGATATTAGCTTCGTAGACCAATTCATCTCATAGCTTCCATTGTTGCCTATCTCGTATTGATCTTATGAATGAGTTGAGCTCTTAGAAGTGTGTACTTCCTTGTTGTTGAAGATGACAATAGGAGTGTTGGTTTTTTCCCAGACTGGATGCTTATTCCCAGATTTCCCTACAAGGTAGCCATCAATGATCAACAGGATCTCTGGGCAGGGGCAACAGTGTAGGAGATAGACTCTATATTTTATCTCTCTTCTTCTTCAGGCTCTACAAAACCTAGGGGGGTATTCCCTACTCAACATCCATGAGGATATACATACAAGGCTGGGATGCTGACAGAAAGCAGATAAGTCCTCCTGTAAGTAGACCAAAACTGTAAGATAAGAGCAAAGGGGCTAGCTTTGGGCCTATTTGCAGTTGTAGACAGAGGACTGAGGATCCTAAAACTAATTCTAATGTCCTAAAGATTGTTTTAGATTTTGATTTTGATTTTAAGTTTGGATGCAAAGCTGGACATGGTTGTAACACAACACAAAGCAAGATTGGTGCCTATCCAGGGCCTGGAGTTAGTAGACATACACCTGTGAATGATATGCATGAATAACTAAAACTGGAGTCAGTAGACATACACCTATGAATGATATGCATGAACAACTAAAACTGGATTTCAGGGGGATTACATATGATACCCTGCCTTACAGATATCTCCCAATATAGAGTGTTAAGCTATCTATACTTATGGCATCCCTACTGCAGTATACCCTTCCCAATGTTCAATCTGAGAACAATTTAATCTACCCCTTGAGCAGAAGTTAAGAGATCAAACAGTCAACATAGGAATTCTATGTTCTAGAGTCTCAAACATTGCTTAAATATCTAGACTCAGAAGAAAGATACATGCAATACTGGAGACAGAATTAACAAAACACATGCTAGCATAGCATTTCTCATATAAAATTAACCATGAAATTAGTGGATTCATGCAAAAACGTACAACAAGAGATACATAAACTCACAAGTTTTGCTGTACAAAGCAACCAAATCAACTGTATTGTATTACAGAGCCAAATGTTCAACTTTCAACAACCTAAAATGAGTAACACTTCCTGCTTATAATAGCCAAAGAAGCGTACTCAGCATTAATTACATGGCTTTGACAAAAAATTCGCCAGATACAGATCCTTCAAAGGAATGGCGCTCAAAATTTATTGTTGCGAGAACAGAAAGTAGACAATGGTGGCTCGAGCCCTGTGCCACCATCTGGAAGTCCTCATGCCAAAAATTAGGTACATGACTGTTCAACAACTCGCCCATGCCCCTGCTACAGTCGCCATTGATGGCTCAACCACCCGCGGCCCGCTTGAAAACTGTCGCAGCACTTCAAAAAAGAAATTCCCACCAAAACGCGCTCTATCGCAGTTTCAAAAAATGCAGGGAGATTAGTCCCACATGCACGGTGAGGAGACTACCTTAGTAGTTTAAAAGCATAGTCACTTGCATAATAGGTGTGAGTGCTTTTGCCATGCTCGACACATGCTCCTCACCCAAATCCCATCGCTGAGATCAACACATCGGCCAAGCCCACGAATCTCTTGCCAACCTCAATTGTCCTGCCGACCACTACATTACAATCCCTCCATCAGCCAGAGATGCACCATCGGGCCAACTCTTCAGATCTCCACCAATAGTATGAGTCTCTCCGATGACCAGCTTGCACCCCGTTAGCAATTACCATCCTACTACCATCGGCCAGACCAATATCGTTAGCCAAGCAAAAACCCCTCGGCCGACACAGCCACATCACACCAATGAACAACTCCTGAAAGCCTCCAACATCCCCATCGGCCAGAGAAGAACCATCGGCCTAGCCAAAAGCTCTCCTTCACCGACAGACCAACTCTCACCGATGACCACTCAAATCCTCATCGGCCTGACACTACCCCATCGGCAGACCCTCCAACCGCTAACCCGATAAGCAACCTTACTCCGATGGCATTCCCCATCGGGGTGACTTCCTTCCATCAGCAAACCATAAAAGACTGCTGCCGATAGAACAACTCCCGCCAATAACATATCAACTTCCCCCTTCATCGGTCAGACCCTCCACTGTCGGCCCCAACGCAATCCATCCTCGCTGACAACACAAGTCACGCGAAGACCACCTCCGTCGGTGTTACTTACACCATCGGAGCAACCAAAATCTCCCTAGCTGATCACAATAGTCTCGTCGATGCACCAACGAGCTACACTCTGCTCCTCATTGGCCAAACACACACCAACGACTCCTCATCAGCCAAACCTCCGTCGTCGGCATAACTCAAAACAATCAGGCCGACAATACAGCTCTCGCCGATAACATATCCATCGGCCAAACATTGTATACCGGTGAACCCTCAACGGTTAGCCCGATAGAACATGTCACACCGAAACCAACCTTGCAAACCGCTAACCTTCCATCAGCCAGAGGCAAACCGTCAGGCCAACACTCCACCGTCCACCTGATGATGAACGTTACGCTGATAAGGACCAAAATCATAAGGCTTTGAACCATTGAACCATGAACTAGTTCAACCTGATGGTTCAAAAGAGAAGTTCAACGCCGATAACACAGATGAACAAAGAATTCACTGACAGGAAAAGATGGAGCCTAAGCCCATGAACCGTTGAACCCTTGAACCAAAAGGGTTCAACGCGATGGTTCAAAACGATGGTTCAAGCAAAATCTGAGTACCCAAAAAGAGTTTCGCCAATAGAGAAAATCACAGCGATGAACAAGGAAACGTAGGGCCCAAAAAGGAAAAAACCCTCCAACATCCTCCGCTCAGATCCAGACCAAAATTAGTGCTAACAAGGAGAATGGTTGTAGATGGATAATGTAATGAAGATTGACTAACAATTCAATTCTATGAGATGGATAATGAGATATGAAGAACATGGTTGAATGATTGTTATGATAATGAGATTATACAACTACAATGAGGATACATTGCCAAAGGCACGCTGGTAGAATTTCTGCAGAGTAAGTTTACAAAATCTCTTGGATTGTTGAATGAGGAATGAGGGTTCCTTTTATAGGCCAATAAGGGGCCAATTCCAAGTGTCACTATCTCAACGGTGGAGAAGAAGTCTTGTGATGTGTACAGTTTAGATTTGGTTGGTTGGATGAGGGAGAGAAATATGGAAGATGTTCCTCTCACCCTTGACAAGGTGGAGAGAAAGGTGTGACATGAGGCCACATGTCACAAGGCTCACAAAGACCATAGAGTGAAGGTCAAAGAAGGAGACCTTGTTTGTAGGATGGTTGGAAGGAATATAGGGACTTATGGGACAAGTATCTCAAGGTGTCTTTTGACCAAGATGACATGGAGAGACCATATCCATGTGAATAGGAATGGTTAGAGGAATAATAGGACATGTGGGTGAGGGAAATTAGATAATTAAATATTAAAATATTTAATTATGTGTGCAACATGATGAGGTGGACTGGATAATGTGGAACTTTAGGATAAGGTGATTGATTAAATAATTTAGAATTATTTAATTAGGGATGACATTAGAATTGGATGATTTAATTAAATAAATAGATTTTTACTTAATTCTTGGAATATTGAAGATGAACGCAAATCAAATAAATAAATTGATAAATTTATTTATTGATAGAAGAATAGGAATTTAAAATAAATAATAAATATTTATTTAATTCACTTTGCCATTTTTAGGTGTATACAAAAACCATAAATAATATTTTTTAATGAAAACCCTATCAAATTGAATTGTCTATTTACTAAAAAAATTAGAAATCATAATAAAATATAAATGTGAGATGTTAAACTTTTATTCGTGGTTTAAAGGGACCCTTAAATATCTATGGAAATATCATGGTTGAATGTTTTTAAAATATATATATATAGGGTATGTGCAGGATCATCACGGGCCAAACAGTGGCAATAGAAAAAAATCGCGTCTTTACTTAGCCAAATCACGAATTGGCCCAACTTTGACTTTCATAGGCATGTTAAGAATATCCATTTTAGTTTGGATACCAAACAAAATGGATATCCATTTCTGGAACTATACAAATGGTATTTTTTGTTATTCTTTTCATTGGTTTATGCTTAGAACTTACAATTCAACTTGCAAATTTCTATTATTACATGGTTAACATCTTTTCAACCAATCGACAAAGTTGCATCTCTCTCTCTCTCTCTCTCTCTCTTCTCTCTCTCTCTCTCTCTCTTCTCTTCTCTCTCTCTCTCTCTCTCTCTCTCTCTCTTCTCTCTCTCTCTCTCTCTCTCTCTCTCTCTCTCTCTCTCTCTCTCTCTCTCTCACTCTCTCTCTCTCTCTCTCTCTCTCTCTCCTCTCTCTCTCTCTCTCTCTCTCTTCTCTCTCTCTCTCTCCTCTCTCTCTCTCTCTCTCTCTCTCTCTCTCTCTCTCTCTCTCTCTCTCTCTCTCTCTCTCTCTCTCTCTCTCCTCTCTCTCTCTCTCTCTCTCTCTTCTCTCTCTCTCCTCTCTCTCTCTCTCTCTCTCTCTCTCTCTCATAATCCCTAGTGAGTCTTGTTTGCAAATGTGTGAGATGCACTAAGAAAAACCTTAGGCTTGATGTTGAATTGGTAGTGGTTGGTAACGCTATGCATGAGATTTAAATTGAATTCATAGAACCAAGTAGTAATGTGTCAAACCATACAAGGGGCATATTGTATCAATGTGGAGGGAAAATTCTTAGCAAGGACATAATCCATCATGGTGACAATTGTGTCTTGGATAAAGAAGTGTCTCATATGTGCAATGAGATTGCCTTGGACATTATATTATCAAATTTAAGAAAGACCATTTTAGGAGGAGATGGTTGTAAGATGATGTCAATTGATAGTGGTGATTTAATCCAACCTATTGATGAGGAAGGAGGAGGAGGAGGGTTAAGGTCTTCCAATTGCACTTACAACACCTTGAGTTTTGTGTAGATATAATTATAATTGGGAATATGTGTTAGATAAATGTCACATGGTGGAGGGATGGTGTCGGGATGAGTGATGATTGTTGTGGCAATGTATGGTCAAATGTGTTATGAAAAGGAGGTCATGGCATGGGTAGTGGGCTATCAATGTTAGGAAAGTGTTGGAGAGGATGTAATGGAGGAAGGGATGTGTGTCATGGTATAATGTTTCAAGGAATGGAAAATAAAGGATGGTGATTCATAAGATAATATGAAGAATGATGGTAGAGTAAATTGGCATTGTGGTAACTATGGCACTGCCATGGGTGAATCATGTGTTAATACAAGTTGAAGAGTGAGAAAGGGTGGTATGGGTATGGTTAATGGAGTAATGAGGTGATTTAATTGGTGATGACCTAGGTGAAGTGATGCGGTAATGTGTCTTAATGGGGGATTGCTAGAAAGTGTGATTGGTAATGGTGGAGGTTAGCTAAATGTCATCTTCTAAGGGTTCAAAGGTGAGGAAAGTTTAAGATGGCTATATGAGATAATCCATGGTTTAATGATTATTCAAGGGGAGACTCCTTAAAATGATTAACAATGATGTGTGTCGATAGGGGGGGAATGAAGTCTATGAATGTAGGTGTGGGAATGTGATCTATGACATTGGGATTGTATTGGATGAATAATGGAAAGTAGGGGCACATGTCTAGTGATGGAAGGAGCCACATGATCAAATGATGTTTAGGGAAGGGCTTTTCTTAGGAAAGAAAAGGATTTGGGTGAGCGTCTAAGGTTTGGTGGAGAAGAATTTATGGAAAAATTTGGAGGTTATTAAAATTGACATGAATAGAAGAAGTACAAGACATGGCTAAGGACTAAATGGTAGGATCAAAATATGATAACTAGGACTATGATGATGAAGATGGAAAGAAAAGTCAACAACCAATAACATGATATAGGGATAGGATTAGAAAAAAAGAGTACTGCAACTAGCAAGAAGGAAAGTGAGGACATAATGGAAAGTTAACATGGCATGAACTCTCTTGGAAGGCTAAGCATGGACTATAAGAAGATTGAACTAGTTGGATCAGTTAGGCTCACCAAATGAAAGAACACTAAAGGTTAACCTTAATTAGGTAAGGTTATTTTTTAGTGTGGTTGTTTGTGCAACAATGTGTAAATTAATGTTACCTAAGGATAAATCTAACTATACTAACATTTAAAAACCATGAGAGCTAGGACTAACAATTAGACTACAAACTTGACAAACAATACAAATTGGACACATGTAGGACTTGGAAAATGGAAAAGAATAAGGATTAAATGTGGAAACAATGAAAAAGTGGTATTAGTTGCACCTATGTAGAGAAGTGGTATTTATGAAAGATGCTTAGAATTATGCTCTCTATATATTTGTGAAGTTTGGAGGTGATTGGACCTAAAGGATATGACCACCATATGCAAAATAGCCTACCTAATGGGAGTGTGCATGGAGAGAGAGAGAGAGGGGAGATGGAGATATATATATAGAGAGAGAGAGAGGGAGGGAGATATAAAGAGATAGAGATTGGGAGGGGGGATATTGAGAGGATATAGATAGAAAGGGAGAGATAGAGAGATAGGAGAGATTGGAAGGTAGAGAGAGATAGATAGATAGAAATAGAGAGAAAGAGAGGGAGAGAGGTAGAGATAGAGAGGAGGGGTAGAGATAGAGAGAGAGGATATAGAGATGGAAAGATATACGTATAGAGGGGTAGAGATAGAAAAAGAGGATTGAGAGATGGAGAAGGATAGAGAGAGAGTCCCTAGTTTTCTTGTTTTCATTTCCCTTCATCAATAAGGGAGAGGGAGAGATAGATGGGAGAGACAGGGAGATATAGGAATGACAGGGGGAGAAAGGCAAGAGATAGAGAGATAGGGAGCGATAGAGGAGACAGAGGGGAGATAATAGGGAGATAGAGAGTGAACGAGATGTCCAGAGAGATAGGCAGACAGAGGAATGATAGGGAGATAGAGGCAAGAGGTAGGCAGAGAGATAGATAGGTAGAGAGAGAGGAGATAGATTGGGAGAGATAGAGGAGACAGGAGGGAGAGATAGGGATATAGAGAGTGAGTGAGATGTCTAGAGAGATAGGGAGAGAGATGAGAGGTAGAGGGATGATAGAGAGAGGGAGATAAGGGAGAGATAGGGCTCGATAGAGGTTTAGGGTTGCTCAGTTTAGGGTTTAGGGGTTACGAGTTAGGGGTCAGGGATTAGGGCCATTATTTAAGGTTGAGGATTTAGAGAGAGAGAGACTTATATTTTACATGCAACCATAAACCCTAAATAATGCCCCTAAACCCTAAACCCGAGTAACCCTAAACCTCTAAACCTTAATAATTCCCTTAAACCCTGAACCCTAACCCGTAAACCATTTAATAAACCCTAAATAATGCCCCTAAGCCCTAACCCCTAACCCCTAAACCCAAACCCCAAACCTGAGAAACCTTATACCCCTATATCTTAAACCCCAAACTCCTAAACCCTAAACACTAAACCCAAGAAACCCTAAACCTCTATCTCCCTATCTTTACCATTCCTCTACCTCTCAATCTCTCTCCCTATGTCTGGCCATGTCCCTCACTCTCCATATCCCTATCTCTCCCTATGTCTCTAGCCATGTCCCTCACTCTCTATATCTCCATATTGGTCCTCTCTCTCTCTCTAAACACTAAACCCTAAACCTCTAAACCTTAACCCTTAAACCCTAAACCCTAAATAATGCCCCTAAACCCTAAACCCTAAACTCTAAACCCCTATCTCTCCCCTTATCTCCCTATCTCTATCATCCCTCTACCTCTCAATCCTTCTCCCTATCTCTCTGGACATCTCGCTCACTCTCTATCTCCCTATCTCTCCCC
The DNA here is from genome assembly GCA_027924645.1 of Cunninghamia lanceolata. Taxonomy (NCBI): domain Eukaryota; kingdom Viridiplantae; phylum Streptophyta; class Pinopsida; order Cupressales; family Cupressaceae; genus Cunninghamia; species Cunninghamia lanceolata. The sequence continues at coordinate 5,698,367 of BSBN01001126.1, forward strand.
TCTATCTCCTCTATCTCTCCCTATCTGTCTCCTATCTCTCTCTCTCTATCTAGCTATCTCCAAACCCAAGCAACCCTAAACCCCTAAACCCTAAATCCAAGCAACTCTAAACCTCTATCTCCTTATCTCTCCCCTATCTCCCTATCTCTATCATCCCTCTACCTCTCAATCTCTCTCCCTATGTCCCTAGCCATGTGTCTAACTCTCTATCTCCCTATCTCTCTCCTCAGTCTCCTCTATATCTCCCTATCATTCCTTTCTCTCTATAAACCCTAAACCCTAAATAATTCCCCTAAACTCTAACCCTAACCCCTAAAGCCTAAACCCTAAACCCAAGTAACCCTAAGCTTCTATCTCCCTATCGCCTTTGTCCCTCTACCTCTCAATCTCTCTCCCTACGTCTCTGGTCATGTCCCTCACTCTCCATCTCCCTATCTCTCCCCTCGATCTCCTCTATATCTCCCTATTGGTCCTCTATATCTCTCTAAACCCTAAACCCTAAACCTCTAAACCTTAACCCCTAACCCAAAAAACATAAACCCTAAACCCTAAATAATGCCCTGAACCCAAGCAACCCTAAACCTCTATCTCCATATCTCTCCCTATCTCTATCATCCCTTTACCTCTCAATCTCTCTCTCTATGTCTCTGGACATGTCTCTCACTCTCTATCTCTATATCTCTCCCCTTTGTCTCCTCTATCTCTATCAGTCCCCTCTCTCTATCTCTCTTTAAACCCTAAACCCTAAACCCTAAACTTGAGCAACCCTAAATCCCTAAACCCTAAATAATTCCCCCTAAACCCTAAACCCTAACTTGAGCAATGCTAAAATCATAAACTCTAAATAATGCCCCCAAACCTTGACCCCTAACCCCAAGCAACCTCCCTAGGGAAATTGGAAAGGAAAAGGAAAACTAGGAAAGCTAGGAAAAGGATTTAACTAGGAGGTAGATAGGTAAGAGAGAGAGAGAGTTCCTGAGTTTATATGGAAACTATTGAACAATGATAAAATGTAATGTGGTAGGATGTGGTGAGTTTTAGATGTTGTGATATAGAATGGAGATATGTGTACATGTGGTGATGCTAGGGAAATGTAACCATAAGTCATTTGAAGAAGTACTCACAACTACATATTTAATTGTGCTAGTAGAAGCATAAATAATAATGTAGGTGCACTTGTAGCAGAGTTGAAGTTCATGTAGAACAATCTAGAGGCTTGGTTATGTTAAGAGAATGTTCTACAATACTACAAGTTGAAAGAATTGGTTAGATGGTTACATATGTGTTACCACAAGCTTATGGTTGGTAGTAGTGGTTATACAAGAAGACATGAATACATTGACTATAGATAGTAATAAACTATTGATATTTAATGTGTAACAACATATAGTCATCTATAATGATTATCCACATGGAGGCGTCATGTTTGGTGATATATGTGATATATTGATTTTATGATATGGTCAACATTATAGCTTTGTGACACTTGGTATTCCATGGGTTGGTTGGATAGTTAGACAATTGGTATTCTGTGATGATGCATATACCTATCTACTCATGTGAATGGAGAATGGTTGGATTGTGATTAGTTAGGTGTTGGATGTGAGAAACATTGAAGAAAAGTATGCTATAAGATTGTAGATATCAACTCTATCAAAAGAATTCTTCTATTAAATCAATGGATTCTAAATAATATAATGGTAACTATCTTTTACTACTACATTTTCTTGCATAAGGGTTTCTAACATAAAATCTAGTACATCCCATATTGTTTCTTTTGGTTTTATATACTATCATGAGCTTTCTTAAATGATACTAGATAGATAATACATTTGTATCATTGTCTTTGATCATATTATTTAAGTTACTCCTCTATCATAGTATGTTGGCCAATTGCAACATGGTTCTTTAGTCCCAACATTTGGTATGAAAGAATACAATTATTTAGAATTTTAACTTAAAGAACAATAAAATGAACTATAACTTAATCTAAGACAACAAACTAAAAAATAATGAAAAGAATTGGGTAAAGCAAAATAGATATATGTTTTGCAAAACATGATAAGGGAAAAAGATATTTTATCGAAGCCAAATGGATATTTGTTAATAATAGATATCCATTTTACTTCGATTTTGCCTTGTATGTAGGCTTGGGACTGTCATAGTTGACTTTCCCTCAATTCTAACATTTTTACAGGTTTCACTCTCTTCTTCAAACTTCACCCTTCGTGCTGACGACTTTTTTATGCAAAATTGATAAAACATTAAAAGGGTTTATAGAAGAAATTGTCAGCTTTCTAAAAATATAAGATTTGTTTGGTTATCATTTTATTAAATAATTATTAATAATTTTCTATATAGTGTGTCTGAAATCCTGATGGACACAGTGATTGAAAAACATCCATAACTTTCAAACCATTTCACCTTTTTGAGATCTGAAAGTTGTGTCACACTGGCTATAGGTTAAAAAAATTGAATTCTTATTTTTTTGATTGAGTTAGGTTGGATGGAAAATTACTTTTTAGTTTTTTTAAAAAGTCACAGTAAAAAAATCATGACTAATTATTATATTGGAAAAAAATTCAAAAGAATATGCATCACATCCAGGCATGAGTCCTCTACTTATTTTGAAAGTTTCAAAAAAAATATTTTTTTTTGCTCATAGTTAACGGTTGGCTGGAATGACACCCACTTTTTATTTTTTTTCTAAAAAATGCAATAGTTGTTCATTGAAATATTCATTTTTCACTAAGTAAATTTAGTTTTTTTTTTAAATAGTAGCCCATAAAATAGATTCAATTCTCTACAAATTTTGTTCTTACATCTTTTTCAAATTGTGTAGATAATCCATTCAAATTTTCACATGAACTTGATTAAGTCTAATTTTTTGTATTTTCATTGCCACTTAGAGGTATAGTTTGGCCCATCATGATCCTGCACATACCCTATACCATTAAATAACTTTAATAATAACATCCCACATATTAGTTAATATGAATTTTCCTATAGCAACTCTTAAAAGGTACGAGTGTAGTTGTTTTATTTTGCTTCCAACTTATATTCTAGCCTCGAAGTACACCTTATAATTACTTAAAAATAGGTTTAGTTTGTAGACGAGGTAAAATACCCCTTTAAATTCAAATGCAATAAATAGACCTTCATGTGAGGATAATAAATTAATTTTTCCTGGTGGAAGTGAACATCCCTATTGGTATCGAGACTTAGCATTTGAAGGTTATAATGTAGAAAGGGATAGTGTTAGAATTAAAGAAGTTATAGGGGATGGTGAGAATTTTGATGAAGAATAGAATGATGGAAATGCCCCTGGTGATAAGGATTTGCTCCAAGAATTGAATACACTCAAATCAAAGCTATCTAGGTTAGAGGCTAAGGAATCTTTAGAATTCTTGAGAAGAATAGTAATCAACTAAAATAATGTAGATAATGCAAATAAACCTAGGATAGTAGGCAGAAATGATAATTAAGGAATCACCAAAATCATGGTGGAAGAATTGGAGGGAAACCACCTGCTAGACCCCATTAAATCTAGATAGATACAGATAATTAAATTTCATAGGGATTCCTAAATACCCAAATCCAATCCTTGCTGAACTAAGATCCAAACTAATGAAATTCCAGGAAAATAATACTATCTTCAAAGAGGATCATTTAAGATCTTTCATTAACCTCATTGATGACTTTGAAATTTGCGAGGAAGATGTTCTTATGAAGCTTTTTATATAATCCTTGGATGATGTTGCCAGGGAATGGTAAAAGATTTTACCAAGAGATAGCATAGGGTCCTAGGAGGAGTTCCAAAGAATATTAGAGGAACACTATGGTGATAAGACAAACGCAAGATTTGTAATCAATGAGTTTACTAGCATTGTTTAGGGATCTAATGAATCAATGTTTGAATTTAATACTAGATATTCCAAGCTTATGGCTAGAATTCCTCCTATGATGAGACTGAATGATCTTATGTGCCTTGTTCTATACTATAATGATTTTGATGCATAGATGGAGTACATGTTGAGAGATAAGGATCCCCAAACTTTTAGAGATACCTACAAGATTGCTACCAACATAGAAAGCAACTAGAGGGCATCAAGTAAATTTCATAAGAGGAGTGATAATAGAATGACATCTCATGATAAAGGAGAAAATAGTAAACCCCTTGCCCCAATTGATAAGCTAGATCAAATGATTCCCTCACTAGAGGAGGATGCTCAAGGGGAGGTTGCACACCAACAACACACTCACAGTTTGTAGCATGATGGTGATGCTTGTGATCTCTCACAAGCTAGTTATACCTAGTGCAAGCCAAGGACTCTACTAACAGAGTTGAGGGTCTTCCAACATGGACTCTAGTTCATCTAATGCCACAGGGACACATGGAGAAATTGAAAGAACCTCCGAAGGTTGGGAAACCACAAGGGTAGGGGAAGGGTCCTGCAACACAGGCTACTTTCTTCATCTTTACCACAGATGGGTTGCCAACAATGTTATTAGAGCTTTATCCTGACTGCCATCATAGGCACACTCAGATTTTGACTTTATGATTAAACTTCTAATTCTTAATTTTCTCTCCTTTTATTTGGCAAATATTCAATTTAGGTAAAATTCTATATAAGAATGACATAGTGGTAGGATTTTAATGTCTATCAACTGACTCTAGCCATGCATTAGATGTCTATCAACTAACTCACAGATGAAGTGTATGTTCCAACAAGAGGGGTAAAAGATTCCCTAAAATTTCCAGAGTAAGTATCTGTTTTTCCAAGAGACACTGAAGTACCAGATGATGAGCTTCAAAGATATTTCGTGGCATGCATGGTTGATCTAGAGGAGAGCAATAGTCTGCATATGTATGGCTGCAATAATTTTAAGGTAATGTTTATGGTGGTGCACACTTTTAGTTTGATGTTTTATATTTATCACTAGTGTTGAGGTATATATGTTTTCATTTTTCACATGGTATAGTACAGGTTCCTGAGATTTTTCTTGTAGGCATTTGGGTCCAATGTTGTAGTCGACAGATGCATTATAGATATCTTTGCATGGAATTCTTTTTAAATTTTCCAAGTTGATGCGATTTGATAAATAATGCATGGATATTGGAAGATTTATATATAGACAAGCTATATTTTGTGCCTTGGTGTATGGCCTAAACTTATCTTGCATGCTTTACTAAACAGACTTCTTTTTGTGGATTACTATTTGTGGAAGAAGGATGACATCAAGCCAAATGAAATTCCAACACATGCAGTGACTTGGGAGGAGGATGCAAATGCATTTTTTTTAACTTGAAGATTTGAGCTTTATGCTTGATGAGAGGAATGGAAATGACATTTTCTTGATGGCTCCACAAGGCACAGAAAACAATGAGCAGAAAGAAGAATTCTCCCAGCCAAATATTCAATCATCGTCATATTCTTTTGATGAAGGGGATTTCTTAGAGATGAACAACTTCTCCAGTGGATTAGATTCAAATGGTCTAGAAAATTATAATAAATCAAATATGTACTTTGATGCTTCAATTAACCTCCACAATTTCTTTAATGCCTCAACATCCTAGAATGGAATTGAGGATCTAGATAAGGGTTTACTGCCTAAAGAGACACTGGTGCCTAAAAGAACTTATGCTGGGCCTCACGGGTACAATATGCTTCAGGAGGTAAGCTTCTACATGGCTTGGTAACAGAAGTGGGTCATATATGCAGGTTACCTTCATTGGATGCATGTTCTTGTTTTTGGATCTCTCAACTATTCTTGAAATGTTTAGAAAATGATGAAAAACATGTCCTTGGGGTTCTAAGGGATGATGTTTGTAGCTTCAAACTGGTCACCGGAACCCTGTACCCAGAAAATTTGATAACAGATCCTTATTAGTAACTATTCTATTATTTTACTCTGTTATCTCTATTACTAAGTGTGGTATTTCCAAACAAGATTTTGATATTAATGTAGCTTCACATTCGGCACAAGTAGAAGATAATTTAGCTACCCAATTTTCAGTACAAGAGCAAAGGGTGAATAGAAATATAAATCTCTATGCGTCTGGGGAGATAGATGATGCATGGAATTTGGTGCCTGCCACAGGTAGCATTTCATGTTGCAAATGAATGGGTGCAATTTGGAATGAAATATTACAATTGATGCTTCTTTGCTCATATTTTGTTGATTTCATTTTTCTGTCTATGTTAGCTTAGTGGTTCTTTTGTATAGGTAATGAGTATGATGCACCGGTGTAGCCCATGAATGCTTATATGGCCCATCAGAAGGTCAATTATGAATCCACATCAGGCCTTTTGTCAAGAGTTGTAAATATGTTGGGATCAGTTCCAACACTTCCAGCATCAACTGCCGAGTATCCTTCCAAAAATGGTCCATTAAGTAAACAAAGAAGCTTTAGTTCGATACGTGTTAGAGTTGCAAATGCTCATGTTACTGCAGTGACAATGACATGCACATGCCCAAAGAGTACAGAAAGCAAGGGAGAGAGTGCAACCAAGGATTTACTTTGCAACTGTTCTTCTGATGTAGCCTATGAAATCATGCAAGGTTCATTTATGGCTAATGGTCTTGTAACGAGTAATGTTGGTTTTGAATCAAATAATTCTAAAATTTCCCAAAGAAACACAGTCAGGAAATCAAGGAGTGGATTCCTTTTTGTTTTCTTCTTAGGAGCTATTTCGGCATTAATATGGATTCTGCTAATTGGAGCTACTTTCAAGTTTAGCAGGTCCCTATGGAGGTTCATATTATCATACCAAGAAACTTCTGTTCGTTAAAAATAAATGAACATATCATTTAGTGTTATCAAAATTGTAGCTAGACATGATTTTTGGTCAATTCAAATTGGCATTAGGCACCAAAACCTAAATCTATTTTCCTTTCTCTTCTATAAATAGACTCTTCAGAAGAGAAGCTACATCTAGATTTTTATCTATAATATAAAATTAATGTAGCCTTCTTGAAAGGCTTGAGCAAGGCATTATGTGTTAATGTATTTTGGAATTTTTGCAAACACAAGATAACATGCCCATCTCTACAAGGATGATTGAGTGGATGGAACACCATTTTTATATTTGAATTATTGACAAGCCAATATTGGCTCATAATTCTTGTCAAATAGAAGGTTGTCAATTACAATTTAACTTGTGCATCAATGTTGTTTCAGGTATCTTTCTACATATCTTGTAGGATGCAAATGGAGCATAAAATCACATAATGATGAAACTCTATGTTTTTAAACAAGCTTTTGGATAAAGAAACTTATATATGATTGGTCATATTTGTTTGAAAGTAATTCTATATAACAAACTATCACCTATTTTAAAGAAGTGAAAAAACACTATTTGTATTCAATATTTGGCATTTACAACTTCTCCCTCATTATTTGCTTTCAAATGTAGTTTGAAATCTTTTAGAAATAGTAATATTACTGCTTTTAATTTTACAATTCCATGTTGAATTTGTCCACTAATTCAATAAATTCTTATTGTGTTAATACTTTAGCAAACTTAAATTACTACCAATAATAGTTTTAACATCAACTAACAAATCACAAATCTAATGGCAGATGCATCCCTTGTTATATTATATTCCAGTAATTATTGGATGTTATGATTAATTAATATTTTAATTGAGATATTTAAAATGTTTTATTATTTTGGTAATAAAATTTATTATTTGATAACAAATTTAATGACTGTTATTTTTATAATATTAATTAAAACATGTGATTTACTTCATTTATATGCATATCACGAAGTTTTAGAAATATCAAGTGGAGTTGAAGGGTAATTGAGTTCACAAAATAATGAAACGGTTCTAGTACTAACAACATGATGTAGAACTACTTCGAAGGTTTCAAAAATGACTAGGTGAATAGGGTGGTTTGTAGCTGCCCCCTCAAGACTAGCATCTTGAGGGACCCAGACTTGTTTGGGATCATGGGTGGCGATAGAAATTAGACAAAGCCTATCTGTTCCAATAAATTCAAAAAGAAGCACAAGGCATGGAGGATATAAATTCAATAATGAAGTATTGCCAGGGTATCCCCAACTTCTTCCCATGTGAATGCAATAGTGCAATTGATTTGGTGGCACTCTTTCATGTACCGATTTAGTGTATATGTTGGCAATGCCCTTATCATTTTGTTTTCCATTTTTGTGGCATCCATTGACTCTTCTGACGAATTAATTTTGTTTTGTCTTATTTTTTAATGTCTATTATTATGCTTAAAGTTGTGTAGATGGTGATGATTTTCTATTTTTAAAACAATAGTAATTAAAAAAATAAATTGAAGTTTCAGTTGAGGCCTTATTCGCAACTTCAATTAAGGACGATGAATGAGAGAAAATAAAATTATTTAACATTTTTGTCATGCACATTGTCAATATATCATCATTTCTTAACATACCCACAATAAAGAATTCTAGAATAAAACATGCATCCATAACGAACTTTTTAGCTAGCCATAAAGGAGGGGGCTCTTTGAAGTACCTATTCATTCTTTTTCACATAGCAAAATCTTTAATATTAAGTTAGTAATGCAAAATATAAATAGAAATCATTGTAGATAGTTCAATAATCAAAAGATATATTAGAAACAGTGTGGATTTGAATATGATTCACTGTGAATAATAGTTTGTTAAGCGAAGTGAGATAGATTGATTTTTTTAAATTGATAAATTTAGAGTTTAATGTTGGTAATGGTGAAATTTGCATACCAATGTTGTTTACCATTTAGTTATGTGCTCATTTTGATGAAATGTCTTGTTATGTATGTACAAATTAACAAATGGAGTAATCTTGTGCGAAGTTGGGCTTATTCTCCTAACTTTTACCTATTCCTACACACTCAATCACCACATTATCCTTATACACACATTCACTCATACATTTGTCTTATTGAGCATTTATTACATTTATCCATAGAAGTAAGTGCATGGAAATGGGGTACAAAAAGAAGGTCAAAAGTGGCCACTTTTCTCCACCCTGAAATTGGATGAACAATTTGAGATGCATGCACTTCTGTGGGGTGTGCTCAAATGGCTAGGCCACTTGGTTATCATAATGAAGACTAAGGTTCAAATCCCCCCAAAGACACATTATCGTTGAATGGTGTGTTGCATGTATATTGTTGTTTCATGTACCTAGTTCATATCTTCGATAAAAAGGGTTTGTCCAAAAAAATTAAAAAATAAAATTGAGATGCGTGCACTCAAAATTTGAAGATACAACAAGAACAAGAATTGTAGTACTTTTCAAATCAAGTTTCTAAACCACTAAGTTTTTAAATAATGATTAATATTAAAGTGTGTGTGTATACAAAATATTTTTATTTTTCTGAACTAAAATATAACATAGTGTTTGGTGTGTGCCCCTATTTTTTGTTGCATTTAGTATTTTTTAAAACTGTTTAGTATAAATATAGTTAAGAGTGAGTAGTAGAAGTTGGGTATTTTTTTATATTTTTATTTTATTTTTTGTTATTTTTCAAAGTGGATGCATCCTAAAAATATATTGAATGTGTAAAGAATAAAGTGTAGAACAATCCTATATTTTTTTTTAAAATTGTGATAAGTGAATCAAAAGTTATAAAGAAAAATCAATTCATATGTATTTGAAGAAAAGAAAAATATTAGTAAAAGAAAATAAAAACAAATATGTTAATGTATTCCAAATAGATAAAAACATATATGGTTAGAAAGATAATAAGAAAAGTGACATTTTGGTGGTAATTTTGTCAAATATTATAAAATGAGTAAATCTAATGACGTTGAAGTTTAAAAATACTATTGAAGATAAAAAACACTTTAGCGAGGGGGAAATAAGTAGACCAAGCCTTTAGGGTCATTATCCAATCCTATTCCAAGGTTAAAAGGGTTGGAGAAGCTTTGAAAATAATAACACAGGAATGTTATTTCACACTCGCATTTTTAAAATGCGATCACCTTTTGTACAATTTTAAAAATTTATAAAAATGGGTAAAAAATCATAAAACCCATGATTTCATCCCACTGCAACTCTCTACATATACTTTATACACACTTTTTTACAATATTTTATGAGATCTTTTTATTTCATCTAAGAACAAATGATTGAATTGCATTGGAAATTAATAATTATTTGATTATTACATACTTTTTGTTTTCTCGTGAGTTTTATTTGTCAATTTTGTTCACTATTAAAATAAATTTGATAGTTTGTTAATTATTGTGACTAATAATCATTTGCTTGTATTTAAAAGTCTATTTGTGATAATCATGTTCCTTTTATGTGATCATTCTTTTTTTTTTATGTAATTCACAATTTTAATTAAGATATATTGACAATTTTGTGTATTTAAAAAGAACTAAAAATTACCATGGAAAGGAATAAATGAGGACTAGTACCTAAGCATATTAAAGTAGAGAAAGAAAAATAAAGGAAGCTCATGAAAAGGCTTTGTCAAATGAAAAAAGTTGGAAGAGAAGGTGCATCATCAATACCAATTGATATGAACATAGGAACAAGTCCCAAATCACCTATTGAAATAAGAAATAATGAAAAATATTTACCTAATGCAAACCAAGGACACCTGCAAATAAAAATGCCACCTAAAATTATTCATAAAAAATTGTGGTATCTAATTGATTGATGAAAATATCATAAAAATGCCCAATAAAATTATTGAATGCACTTGTAAAAGAATTTCTAATAAAATATACAAAACATTTTTTGAAATCTTAAATGAAATAGGAAGGTACCAATTATTTATTGAAATAATAAAACATCTTAATTTTAGAGACACTATGAATATTCTCAGTCTAAGATTATCCAATACCAATGGTGAAAAAACTATTGTAAGAAATCTACTTAATGCATATCAATCAATAGATTCAACCTCATGCACTAAAGATAGTAGTGTTACCTAATATATTCTTACATCAACTATAGTAAACAATAAAATAAAAAAATCTTGTTTAATTAGAAAAAAAAGTAGATCACTAAAGATAAATAAAAAAACACTATTGAAAGTCATGAGAAGATGTGAAATAATTGAGGATCTCAATAGAAATGAACTATAAGCATTCTCATGTAGACTCCCATGCAAAAACAAGGTTTTTGTTGATGCCTTAAGAGAATTAATTAAATAATTTTAAAAGAATAACACAAAAGTTTCACCTAATCAAAGAGATGTTGTAAGAAGGAGAATTAGATCTCAAAATCGTGAACCACATCTTAAACATTTTTGGATATGAATCAAACACAATTTTATCACATGTTTATTGGGAGTTATCCTCAAATAAAAATTATTCAAAGGTATTTTAAGATGGACAAATCTTTTTATGTTAAAATAAATCATGCACACACTACTTGTTGTAGGGTGCTTATTTAATTTTTGATGCATTACGATATTTATCATCATAGATTCATATGTGTATTAATTTACATGCTAACATTTTTTTAAAAGAATGTATGATACAAGTCCCACATAAATCATCAAGAGATTTTATTTTAATTGTGTTATATGAAAGGGTGGATGGGCACCATTTTATAAGAAATTGTGTTTGAAAAGATAATGTGTTAGTTATGGTGGGTTTGCAATATTTGTAAAAACGTATACATATAGAGAGTACACATGTAATTGGAAAAAAGTTTGTTTTAGAGAATAAAAGTTAGTAACATATGGAGTAAAAGATGGAAAAGAGTTAAAGAGACATGTGAGTTGGTTTATAAAGATATATCTATAGCTAAATTTATAGGAATATTTCAAGAGAAAAGAGTATGAGTATGTAATGCATACACACAAATCTCAATGGTTAGATGAGCAATGCAAGTTATGTAAGGACACGTCTCTTCTTGCTAAAATTGTATCTATTGTAGTTTTTTTTTATAATTATACATTACAACCATAAAATAAAGTGCAATCTTAGTACAACAACTCTATTCAAGTTACTATTTTTATACATATAACATTCATTATGCCTAATAGTACAAAGGAAAATAAAAGAGTATTGAGGGAGTATCACCTCTATATTAGTGATGATCATATTGATTCCACTAAGTTTATGCAAGGTTGTTTTTAGATGTTCTATGATAATTTAAATGCTAAAAATAACATATTTAATCAACATATCATATGGTTAGATAATTGCACATCATAATGCAAGAATTTGAGGATGTTCTATTGGTTGAGAAAGATGTATGTGATGAGCAATGTTCAACATATTTGAAATTTAACTAAGGTTGGACATGGAAAAGGAGAGTGTGATGGTGTAGGAGTATGTGTAAAAAGAGCCCTAGCAAGAGAAGAGTTGAAGTACTAAGGTGGTGCTAAGTTGATAGATGTAGCAACAATCATGTAAGCTGCTTTGATAGAATATCTACTTTTTCTGATAGAATGTCTCATATGGTTGAAGTTGCTTTGATGGGTTTTCTCATCAATGGGAAGCTCTAGACAAGTCTAATCATCTAAATATTTTGCATGGTCACTTTATTCAAGGCTTATTTTTTTCTCTAATAGTAAATGAGGTTCATGTACAAATTTTCTATAGTCCATATTTTTTATCTTCTACAAAAATCCTATAAATGCATGATTTAAGTCAAAGAACCATCAGTCTTTTATCATACCTAGTTGTAGTTCTTTCAATTTCTGGTCAAACACCCCTATAGATTTTCTTTTCTTTAAGACTATACATTCATGTATGGTTGAGGTAGGGAATACGAAATTGTTCTCCCCCTGCCATTTCCATAATTCATGTCAATGATATCCAACTGTCTCAAGTATTCAAGTGCAAAGATCCTAGGTGTAACATATTTAGGGAGCTTGTATAACATACCTACAAATCCATACAATCTAATGGTTGTACTATCTTGAGTAAAGAACCAATATCCTTTCATAGTTTTCTTAAGGAGTAATTGAGATATTGGAAGAGATGCTAGAAGTCTTGAGAGGGGATCTCCTATAATCAAGGTGATGGTTGGTTACAAAAATTGTTCAATGAACAAATATTAACAAGAGGTCATGTAAAGGTATGAAATCTAGAAAGTAATTGGGTCATACCCTTCTATTGAATGACACATTCTAGGTTTGAGATGTGGATATAGGTGATATCATTAATGAAGAATCATCTATATCAAGAGGAAAGGGTATCTAAATTTTTTAATTACCAAGAAACCTACTAACTATAAATGCATTTGCTCCTCTAGAAATATGGTGAAATCAAATCTCAGGGGACTTCCTTTTGGTGTGTTGTGTAGCATTTCTAGTACTACCAAATTCTCAAGACATCATATTTAATCATTTACCTACCCCAACAACAACCATGCTACCATACTACATACATGTCTATCTAGTTTTGTATTGAATTATGCTAACTCCATTTGATTTGACTCAAGTTGCTTACTAGGAGGTCTAGTATCTAGATTTTGAAAAAAATCATGTTGTAGTTTCCCAATCGCATTATCGCTCCCAGTATTATACCAAGCTATCCACAAAGTCACAATAGGTTCCCAAGAGAATTCCTAGAATTTTTCTTATATTTTGTGCAAAAATTGTATAGATAAAACCATTTCCTCTTCCTCTTATTATTCTTGATGATAGTTTATAACATTTAACACGTGGCAATAATCTCATAATAGTGGTGGACAATGGGGACCAATTTCTTGGGGAAAGAGGATGTCCAAATTCTGTCAACCAATTTATCTATGGCTTGTATTCCTATATCCTCAAACTTCTCTCTTCGAAAAAATGTCGCTTCTTTCAACCAACTAGGGTTGATTTGTGTAGGATGGTATCACAAACTAATTTTGTTTCATTCTAAACCATATCACTTATATTATGTAAAAAGGCACAAGGAGAGGAATAGTTTTTTACCAAGTGATCAAGGTGCATTGTTGTGTTTGAATAATAGGGTAAATCAAGCATCGAGATGTCCAACTTTCTATGGGTTAATGGTGGATCTATGAGACTAGCACTCTTTATGACCTTGTTTGATGTTCCCTATGATCTTGCTACCATTTTACTATGTTTGTTTTCTCTTGGTGCTCTAGTTCTTCCTTTCCCACTATTGATTTTCATGAATTTGAAATCTCATTTATTTGCTCCCACTTTGTGAATATCTTAAATTCTCCTTCTTTGAATGCTTGCCATTTAAAATTGTTGCAAGTAGGAATTGAGGATGTTCTTTATGGATTAAATGTCTACAATAAATAAACACCTCCATTCAACCCTAAAGTGTAACTAGAAGGTGGTAGCTTGCCACTCAATATGTCCTTTTCCACACATGTTATCCTTATCTAGGTGGTATGTCTTTTCCTTTAGTGTCCAGGAAATCACTTTGAAGATTACCTATATTTTTAGGATCCTTTCTTTCTTGCCTTGTGAGAACAACCTATAGATTTGATGTAATTGTAACGTTGGCAAATATCCCCTTGGGGGCTTTTCCCTCATAAGGTTTAGCTCCTGGGTCTTTAGCATGCATTTAGAACATCTTAGTTCATATTTTGGCATCCCGATGGAATGAGACCTAGGTTCCATGACAAATTGGACCCAAGTGGACCCCTTGAGTTGTACCCTACCCAAAATAGGGGGAGAACTTGGGCGCCCATGCCCTAGTCCTGCCCTATTTTGGGACAGCCCTAATTTCTAGGTGTTGGTTTATGACTGTTATTTGGTCCTTTTGCTGACACAGTAAGTTTTAATTTTTAAAATATTGGCGGGAGTTCTTGTAGTTGCATTTATAAGCATGTTTAGGCATTCATTTGTAAACTAGATTTCAACTAGATGATTACTAGCAAGCTATTGTGTTCTCAAGGTGATTCAAGGCTTTCATTGTGTTGAAAGAGCAAACTTATGTGTTTTGTGTGTTGATATTTGCAGATTTGAGCATCAATTTCCTCATGGAATGAAGAGCATCTTCCTCCCATGAGAGATTCACTACAAAGTGACATAATATTGTGTTTTCATCATTGATTCCTTTGGTTTATGCCTCTTCCTCACAAGGGCACACACTCTTTTATCTGATAACAGTGTTCGTAGACTTAAGTGTCCTCTGGGGCTTGACTGAGGCAAGCCTCTAAACACCACAACCCCCAAACCAAGTCTTGTGATTGTAGGTTACAAGTGTCGCATTTGAGAAAAGTGGAGTTGTAGGAAGGATTGGCATGCATCAAGGATTCAAGATCTGAAGAAAAGCAGGAGACATGAGCACTTCTAGGACTTGGGCGCTTGCTCTAGTGTCCTCCACATCTAAGTTTCTGGAAACTAAAGTTACAAGGCTAATCAGTGTCGGAAGGAGGTCTGGATTCTGCGAAGAAATGGGTACCTTGGACTTGGGCGCCCGCTCCAGTGTCCCTGACTGTTCCACTTCATAACCCCGAAAATAGATACTATGTGATTTGGTATTTTACTCCTATCTGCAAGAGCTTTTTCCATTATTCATCAATTTGTTGTTGTATATGCATAATTAGGGTTTTAATGGTCAATTGGGCATAAGAGAAGGAAAATTGATAATTAAATTCCCTAATCCAAGTTTCCCTACATTTGCAAGTGACCTAGGGTATGATAGTGCTCGTCACTCAACCCTAGATCCTTGAATGTATAGTGGAGAGGCGAATTTAAACATCTAAAATCTAGAACATTAATAAATCCAATTTTCCCCTAAACAGTAATGATAAATATAAATGCATTATTTATACATGTAACGACATGCTTCGTGTCCTATGTGTTTGGTTTCAAATGGATTCCATTCACTAGACTTGGTAGCACAACCTCATCCATCGTTGTCAACTCAAATGAATTTTCCTACTTGCATGAAATGATGAGATACAGGCCACTCCATAATGAATCAATTTTACCATGGTGTCTTGGTTTTGCTAAGTTGAAAATTTATGTAGTTGATCCCTTGTCAAACCATTTTTTACTTTTTCTTGATATTTCCCCATTTCATCATATGTTGTTTTTCTTTGTTCTTCTAGTTGTACCAACTTAGTCAGTGTATTTTTTAAAGGTCCATTTTCATCAATTTCCATCTATTGTATAATTTTGAGAGCTAGGAGTTCAATAGCACTAGGCATTCTTGCTTCTCTCCTATACACAAGATGTTGGAAACTTGCTAATGCTGTAATTGATGTAAACCTCCAGTAGTGGTTCACTTGGTTTCCAAGTGCTTTTAAGAAAATTTGATAAAAAGGTGTGCAGTGTGATAGAAGTGCTCTTAGTGTTATGCTCTGCATTTCTTCCTAGTTGAAGATATGCTTGTACAGTTTGGAGGTGTTGATCAGAGGTGTTCAAAGGTGTTATATCTAGATTTTTAGGTTCTAGACCATGTGGAAGTGAAAGATGTGTTTGACAACTTTGTGTTTGGCAATGAAGAAGACTGTCTGGGAGAAATGAGATTGCTCTGCATTTCTCTGCCTTGAGGTTTCTTGTCCTGCAGATCTGGGGATGTGCTTATACAGTCCATAACTACCTTCCCTTGAATTTTCTAGTGATGGGTTGCTCCGCAAGTTTAGTTATTATGTTGATGTTCAGAGGTAGTGGATCCTGATGTGCAAATTGAAGACATTCTTTGTTCCAGGAGGTTGTGGAAGTGTTTCAAGAGATTCTGATGGTGTTGAATGTTATGGGAAGATTTGCGAATGTTGTGGAGTGTTTCTCCCTGGTCTACATGATGTTTTGGACTTGGAGAAGCATGGATCATGGGTAAAAGAACAAACCTATGTCACACTTTATAAAGGAATCGGCCAACAGCAAAAAAATTTCTGAACTTCGACCTCATAAAAGTGGCATTTATGTTTTGAATTTCAAAATGATGTAAACTAATGAAATGTAGATCTCTTGATGAATTTTATGCTTGTAATTTTGAAAAAAATTACAAAAATTATTTTGACATTTTTTTATAACTTTAAAAGCAAATTTTGAACTACTAAAAATTTTAGGAAAAAGTGACTTTGAGTCCACATCAAAAAAAAAAGAGCAAACAATCTTATTTTTCCGTAATTTTTTTTCCCCAAATAGATGAGTTCAATATCTAGTGAATGGAGAAAAAAAATTAGTTTTCAATACATATTTTCTTCGTAATATCGTTTTAAAGTCAAACTTTACAGAATCTGATTGTTTTCATTCCACGTCAACTTTTGTATAATTTTTTTATTATTTTCACAAAACCAATTATACCCTTTTGGAGAGGACTCTTTCCTCTAGTGAACCATATAATTTTAAAAAAATTGGATGTGTTTTGATTTTTTTTTTAAATTTCTAATCAATGTCATCTCTTATTTTAACAACCTACTTGCAATAATTTTAAAAAACATATTAAAACTAATCAAAATATTTTTTTTAAAAACATATTTAGATTCTAGACTTAGAGCTCTACAAAAGGATTTTTTTTTTTTTAATAATTTATTTTGATTTAAGAAATATTCAATTGAAGTTGATAATTTTAGAAAACCAGGAAAAATGATGAGGTGGCTACCAAGTGGACTGCCACATAGATAATTTAGGGAAATTAAAAACATCTAGCAACCACCACTGCTCAGCGAGATTTTTTTTTTTTTAAGAATTTTTTTAACTTAATTATATATAGGGGTTTATTTTTTTTGTTTTTACTCAATTCAAGCATCAAGGAGAAAATAGAAGTAGAATTTTCCGCAATAGAGGCTAAAAATTATTTTTTCAATTTTTTTCAATTCAAGCATTTGGAGAAACCACACAAAAGGAGTTTTTGTGGCAAGAAAGGCTACAAATTTTCAAGTATGTAACATGATTCCCAACTTATTTGTAACTCATTTTACAATGTAGAAATTGAACTTCATGTGTTATTTTTTTAGGATGTATATGTGTGTGTAGATGAATTAAATCAAATAATTTGTGATGGGAAATAAAAGAAATAGATTAAGGTTATATATGACTGAAAAAGAGTTGAAAAAACCATAGGAACATCTAATCAAGAACAACCCATTGAAATTATTGATGAACAAGTTGAAGGGCATGTTAATGAACAAGTACAAGATGAAATTGGTAGTAGTGATAGACATTTTTTGCATGGAATGGAAAATCTTACAGAGATGGATGAGGATCTCTTTTCAAAAATATTTCACCTGAACATATGTTACCTGAAAGAACAATAAAATTGCACTCTAAAATAATTTGGGATAATTTTTTTGAAGATAAATCTCTAATTCGAAGAGCACTTGTTATGTGCAAAGTTATTTAGGCGAAAAGAAATGACCCCCATTTTGGAGTTGTTAGGAGTTGATAACAAGAAAAAATCTTCAAATTTAGTAAATCAGATAGTAAATGAAAACTTGCAAACAACATTGGATTGTATTCAAACCAAGAGTCGAAGTTCTGATTTAAGTGCTGCACGTAGAGCATTGATGACTCTAATTTCTAGTAAGAAATTATCACATAGAAGACAAGTTAAAGCAATTGCCCGATTAGTAAATGTATCTAGGAGAACTATTCAAAGATATATCAATAAGAGATACAGATTAGATGAAAATATTGAAAATAATTGGGTAAATATTTGTCAAGTCCCTCGGAGAAATAGAATTTCAGAAGATGTAAAACAAAAAGTAACTGGATATTGGACCAACAACTCACATGTTTCTTCCAATAGAAGGGACACTATACAAATAAAAGATGAAGAGGGTAAAAAAATTTCTCATCCATAGCATTTTATAGATACAACACAAAGTGAATTTTTTTAAGCATTCAAGCAAGAATTTTCACAAGTGTAGATTTCTCAAAGGATGTTTGAGAATTTACGACCAAGTTTTGTATGTATAAATAAAGTACGTGAAACTTGTTGCTATCGAAATCATGTTGAATTTGATCTACACCTACAGTCATATAAAAAACTTATGGCAATAGTTAATCCAAATGTAGCCATTCTTGGAAGTACAACACAATTTGTGAAGTCTATCTTATGTGAAAAATTAAAAGATTTAGATGAATTCAATGTACAGTGTATAAGAAATATATGTGTGGATTGTAGAAATTTGACGAAAATTTTACCATTTGAGAATATTGATCATTCAATGTCAGTTGTTTGGAAGAGATTTGATTATGAGAAATACTCAATGAAGTTAGGAGTTGAATCTAGAAAAATTGTTTTGAGAGAGAGTGAATTGCCCTGCAACGAGTTTATGAACAAATTTCGTAACATTGTATACCCACATATCCAACATTGTCATAGCGCAAGATGGCAGGCTAAGCAATTTCGTGACTCAAAGAATTGTTTTCCACTGGGTTGTATTCTCTCTATTGTAGATTTTTTTAAAAATTATACATTTAGTCCTCAAACTGAGATTCAAAGTTAATATTATCATTCAGGGCAAGTCGCAATCTGTGTACAAGTTTGCTATAGACATGCTGAGTTATTTGTAGATGAGGTAGAGAGTACCGAAGATGAACGAATTATCATCAAGGAGGTTCACTTTTATATCAATGATGATACGGGTCATGATAGAAGCTATGTAGCACATTGCTTTCAAATGTTTTTTGAAGATTTGGGACAACATGGCATTGCTGCATCACAACACTGGATTTGGTCTAATAGATGTGCTGGTAAGTGTTGATTTTATTATTATTTTTTAATTTTTAATTTTTAATTTAAAAATGTATATTTAATTTTAGGATTTGAATTTTTAACTAATTTTTGGTTTTCAAATTGTTGTTATATATAACTATTTATACAGGACAATTTAAGTCTACAAAAACATTTAATTGGTTAACACAACAACATGCTAAATTTGGCATAAAGTTTTTGTGGAATTTTTTTGAGAGTGGACATGGAAAAGGAGAGCATGATGGAGCAGGAGCATGTGTAAAACATGCACTTCGCCAATATGAAACTTGCAGGTAATATATACTACATATGTAAAATTTACAAAATAATTTTAAATTGTTGAATACTTCTATGTAATGGATCTATGTATGAGTATTGTAATAGTTGGATGTACATGTGAACTTTTTTTAAAATTCTTAAACCTCTTACCTGGGCACTGAACACCAACATGAAATTGCAGGTAACACCATATGAAATGCAAGTCAAATTGTTGAATGGTGAAAAAGCCATTTTGCTACCCGTGACTCAATAGACAACGCTATTTTTGGGAAGTTAAAGGTATATTAATTGAATTTATGTTATTTGAAAACATTAATATTTAAAAATTTAAGTACGTGTGCATGTGATTTAATTTCAAATTTGCATAGTTTTAATTGAGATGCTCAAAAATTTGTTCATACGTGCAGATATTGATTGATCGAATCCATATAATTGTCAAGCTATTAATGGTGTTAGAAGTTTGCATCAAGTCATGACTACAGGACATAGCAAGCCTCTTGCTATTCAAGTGAGAAAAATCTCATTTTTGTGTTGATTGCATTGAGAACAATGCAAATATTTTACAATGTCCAAATGTAAGGGATGGATATGTTTCATAATGGGAAATGAAACAAATAGTATCAAATCATCCTTTTGAAGATAGTGACATTGTAGATGTATATGATCCTATAT
Source organism: Cunninghamia lanceolata (assembly GCA_027924645.1). NCBI lineage: Eukaryota > Viridiplantae > Streptophyta > Pinopsida > Cupressales > Cupressaceae > Cunninghamia > Cunninghamia lanceolata. The sequence goes on from BSBN01001126.1 coordinate 5,718,889, forward strand.
ATTCAGCTGATTACGAATGTGTATTAGATTTAGTTGTTATAGGTAAGTTACAGAATTGATTTATATTCAAGATTGTAATAAAGTTTTTAACATTTGATTCACATGGTTCAACTCAAATGTACATTTACATGTTTACTTGTGGTGTGTACAGGAGATATTTTTGTTGTGGTTGCAGATCCTGACAATACAGAAGGTGTAGATTACTATCTACTAAGATGCACACAAGTAAAATTAAAATTGTTAGAATCAATGACAGATAGTGATGGATAATCATATCCCATTGGATCAGTTGTTATTGAAGGCACCTATTATCAACAAGTAAAGATAGATAAAAATGGTATTATATTTATTGAATATATGCCAGGACAAAAGGTTCTACACTACAGTCACTTAGTTTTAGCAACAAAATTAAGTTTAGAAACATTACAAAAAAGAGGACGTGGCCAACAAAAGTTGAGGTTGTCTATTGAAGATCACGAAAAGATTTTAGAGATAATAAAAGATAGAGAAGATCCAGATTATATGTACCAAGAGCTCTAACTACATTATTGAAGAGCGAGTTGAAGCAATCGATACATCCAGTATGAGGTCTATGCCTATAAGGATTTCAAGTTATAAAATTGAACTTCATGTTATGCAAGTATGATCTCTAAACTATATATAGATAGTCTTAGACGTCTTAGGTGCCTAGAGGTGTCTTAGGTCTTACAGAACTTCTTAGGTGTTTTAGGTGTCTTAGGTGTCTACTTGTGTCTTAAGTATCTTAAGTGTTTTAGGTGTCTTAGGTGTCTACCTGTGTCTTACTTGTGTCTTAGGTGTCTTAGGTGTCTAGGTGTCTTAAATGTCTTAGGTGTCTTCTAGGTGTCTAGGTGTGTAGGTCTTAGGTGTCTTAAGTTGTACATGTCTTAAGTTTCTTAGGTGTCTTAAAGATCTAGGTCTTAATTCTTAGGTGTCTAGGTGTCTTAAATGTCTTAGGTGTCTTAGGTCTTAGGTGAGGCCACTAAGCTTCCACCTTCATGTGGTGTCTTAGGTGTCTTAGGTGTTTTACGTGTTTTAGGTGTCTAGGTGTCTTAAATGTCTTAGGTGTCTTAGGTGTCTAGGTGTCTTAGGTGTCTTAGGTCTTAGGTGAGGCCACTGAGCTTCCACCTTCACGTGGTTGGCCTTGTCAGTACAGAATAAATATTTCTTGAAGCTAAGGGAAGCTCTTTTTTTTGTATTCTTATCATGTAGGGGTCTCAAACTTAACAAACAGGTACATTAGAGCAATTAGAGTCACTAGATCTTTCAAATAATAAACTACATGGAGAGATTCCAATTGAACTACTAAACTCTCATTTATGAGTGTTTTCATTATATCTAAGAGGTTGAAGAGGGAGGAGAAATTCCGTGGCATTGACCTATGTTGAGTGGATGGCAAGTTTTGCTATTGGATTTTGGGGGTTTTTTGGAATCTTGATTGTTAAAAGGTATTGGAGAATATATTGATGAACATAATCTTCATCAATATAAATATGCAAGAGCTAGAGTCACTTGGATTTATAAATAGATTTATCAACATAAATAGATGAACATAGATTCATAAATAGATTTATTGATGAACATAGATTCATAGTCTTAAGGTGTTTCATGTGACCAAGAGCTAGAGTCACTTGGATGCTAGTGCTTAGCATAGAATTTCATGCATCACACTAGCATATTGCATCTATGTGGCACTAATTGACTATTTCTTAGCATTTTTTATCACCCTCAACGATGTTGCAGATGCTTCATGTAATGCCTATATACCTCTCAAACTAGCATTCTTTGACCTATCTCCCTCATTTTCCCTCTATTCTTACATTTTTAAGTCCTATCTCTTTTTCAAAGGAGATCTATGGAATTCTTTAGCTCTCTAAATTCTACAACTTCATGATATTTTGTGAACCATTACTCCTATTATGCTCATTTGTAACATTCTTTTTGGCATTCCGAGAAAGGATTATCCATGGTTGTGTTCTTATTTAGTTGGCTAGTTTGCACCTTCATTAACTAGGTGATTAGGTTTCATTCACCTTCTTTGTATTTCTCTTCGCTAGTGTAATCCATTCGACCATTAAATGTAGTCATGTGGAAACTAGATATTTAATTATTTTAATGAGTCAAATACTCTACAATCATTATAGGAGATTGATAATATTATTTTAATTATTTTGCAAAGTCCTAAAAAGAGGTGGTTATAAATTAGTTACAAAAATGGGGAAATATATATATGTGAGTTATTTCCAATTGTCAAGGGCTCTTTTCTTCTTTTCTAAGGTCCTCCTTTTTGGAGGTTTTTCTCCACTCAACACAAGCCTTCCATAGAAACTATTAGAAGACTTTGTGCTCCAATTTTAGAAAAATTGAAGACTTTTCCTAGACTTTGGTTAGTTATTCCCCATCGATTGCAAGCTCTTTGTATGTTCAACTTGTAATCATTTCTCCATTTTTCCAAGGTTATACTTTTGGTTGAGTAATTCCTCTTATTTTTCTTGTACATTGAAGGGATAAATTATAAAACTATTTCTCTCTTTCACAGATGTTATATACATGAACTAGAGGACTTTGTATTTCCATTAGTTGTTTCCATTAGTTCTAGTTAAATTTCAACATTTTGAAAACACCTTTATCTTTAATGTGCCTATTTATTTAAGAAAATGATTTTTCTTGTTATATAAAAATGGACTACCAATAATGCACCTTTATTGAAAGTTAATAATTTCTACATGAAATGTGGACCTTATGGTTGTATTTTGTACATTTGTGTATATTATTTCTTTAATAGTAGTAAGTTCTAAGAGACTTGAAAAATAAAACATAAATTAAACCGTTTATGATCCAGATGTTCAAAATGTACACAAAATATACATAATTTACAGTGCTATATTTCCAATAATTAATTACAATTTAAGTGCCTACATACTTAATATTTACAATTTTGAGCATTTAGAAGGTCCATTTTCTATCATAATTGATTTAAATTTGGATCATCCAAACAATATAAAGTTGATTAACTTTTGAGAGTGTTACAAAATGTTAAATGAGTTTTGTTATAATGGAAAAACATCAAAAGAGAGATATTAAAAGTTGAATATTTTTTAATATTTAAATTTCTCAAAACAATAATCAATTTCAAAATAAATGGTATCTCAGTTCAAGATTATATGTAAAATAAATCCATCTAGGAGGCTTTAAATAAAAATTTATGATAAAAAAATGTTAATTCAATTTTTTCACATTAATTTTAAACTTATCATTACAAGATTTTTAACTTTGTAATTTTTTTTAAAATTAAAATAAACAAAGGTGAATCATAGACATTGAATAAACCCATGAAGTGACAAAATTTTCTTTTAATATTTAGTTAGTTCTTGTTTCTTTGTGCAGGTGGCAAGGTGTACCAAAATAATTAATCCAAATGTCCAAATAATTAGGTTGCAACTACAACATCTATCAAAATTCCTCTCTTTTATGCTTTGATTTTCAGTGTATATAAATAGTTAGTTCTTGTTTCTGTTGTGCAGGTGGCAAGGTGTACCAAAATAATTAATCCAGATGTCCAAATAATTAGGTTGCAACTACAACATCTATCAAAATTCCTCTCTTTTATGCTTTGATTTTCAGTGTATATTTAGTTAGTTCTTGTTTCTGTTGTGCAGGTGGCAAGGTGTACCAAAATAATTAATCCAAATGTCTAAATAATTAGGTTGCAACTACAACATCTATCAAAATTCCTCTCTTTTATGCTTTGATTTTCAGTGTATATTTAGTTAGTTATTGTTTCTGTTGTGCAGGTGGCAAGGTGTACCAAGATAATTAATCCAAATATCCAAATAATTAATATAAAGCATGTAAATCATAATATAAATTTTAAAATGTAAATATAAAGCATGTGACTCATAATAAAAACGTCTCTAAGATATAAAACATAAGTGTATACATATAATGTCCAAATATAATTTATGTGACTCAAATACGTCTAGATAAAATATAATATAACATGTAAGTCATGTAATGTCTGGAAATGTATTGCAAATATATAAAACATCTGTTGATCATAATAACAACTCATAAATTATGTCTCGCCCTATGAGTGGATTGAGCCTCATTGTGTCTTGAGTTGTGTCTCAAGCTATGACATCTAGATCCCTAATTGGAGCCATCGACCGATCCGTGACCAGAGCATTGTGCTGAGTTGTGGGTCTGGGTCTGCACATGAAACACCATAAAATTTTTAAATTCTATATATATATATATATATATGTTTTGATTTTAAATAAATAAACAATACTTGACAAATCTAAATTATTACCTAACATACACGGTCTACATCATGAAGAGGAGTCTCAATAGAAGCATGATCGGATCCTACAACCTATATATGACATGTGTTGAATACAATATATAAGCATATATGTGTATTTAGTTAGAAAACTTGTACACTTGATTTCTGTATGTAGAAAGTTAACTTGATATATATGTGTGTGTGTGTACACTTAAATCAAACTTATATGTACATGTGATATATAGACCTAGTTTTTAAATACCTCATGATGATGACTAGGATTGCCAGCATGATGCAAATCTCCATATCCAAGTTATAAAACAGTAGCACAAGTCTAATACACATGTACATTTAAGATTGCAGTCAAGAGTCAGAGCTTCTTGATGTATGTGATTTTATTTAAAATTGAACTTATAATTTTTAAATATATAATTTATGAATTTATATTATAATTTTTAAATACATTGCACCTCAGCTGCACCAGCAAAGGCCCTCCCAATCCCACTGATGTCAAAATCATGGAGATGTAATTATACACGTGTAGATGGTGTACTCTCAGTGCCAAAAAGAAGCCTGCTATACTCACCTCCCATAACATGTGTAGTAACCTCAATCTCAGGACCAACTGGAACATTCAGAGGGGCGGTGCCTGTAGGACCAACTGGAACATCCTGGTGTCCCCCCAACCCCTATGAACCTAACTCACCATGCCTCCTCTGTCTACCAAAATATCGCTCGAGATGTGAGGATATAGCATCAAGTGGGATCCCATGTTGATCACTAATGAACTGGTATGAATCTAATAAATCACTGGCCATGCATCTAATCATATTTTGCAAAGCACTCTCTCCACTAATATGTGCCACATCATGTGGCAAGGGTATATCAGCATGAATGTAACGATCTAAACAGCTGGTCAATGTGGCCTCAGTGGATGGAATGTCAATCCTCAGGTGTGACAAATACCTAGCAACATGATCAGATGACAATTGATCAACCTCAGTGGCAATAGTCGCCATGCTCTCAAAAAATGTGCATCTCGAGGGGGTCAATGATGGTTGGGCGGCATTTGCTAGTTCCACATGTTTTGGAAGAACCAGAAGATTTGGGCCAACTAAGGACCTCTTGTTCTGAAGAGGTGGCACATCTTGTCTTCCATACTCAGGTCTCTCTGCAAACCTCCCTTTCCCCTGACCAGCATGTTTAGGGAAAGATGTATAATTGACAAATAAATCTAAATGGAACTCTACATATAATTGTTTGCAAAAATACAATGGTAACTCATCATTGTTTGGTCATTGGTGATGAGCTACCAAAAACCTAGGATAGATGAAAGGACTGACAACTGCATCCACACACTTGGTGGGAGAATAGCCTCTCACTCTCTCTTTTCCCCTATAAGAAGGGAACATGCTGAGAATATTTTCTATTGAAACTAGCTTAGAAATAGATGGCCATTTCTCCACCCTGACAACACTCTGAGAAAGCGATGCATAAAACTTGTCAACACTAATGTCATCATAGGGATTGTATGATCGAACAACTTGGATCATACATGTTATCTCATCCCTAATCCTAACCAACCCATCTCTACCTGACAAGTTTGGTGTATTTGAATAGTATTATTCAATTCATCTAAATCTCTTTGAAACCTCTAAATGGTCTCAGCATATAATGTAGAATTATCACCACCGTCAGGTTGACCTGACTGATGTGATTGATGTGAAGATTGGTCATCCATGTGGACCTAAATTTATCTGCAGTATGATAATTAAATTTTCTGTCAAACATATTGTATGTCACGATGTAAATAAATCTGCATATAAATTTTTCAACTACTACATACATATTTAAAAAATCCATGATATAAATGCACACGTGTTGAACTCAAATAAACCTGCACCTTAGATGCTTGCAAATACATAAATAATAGGCATATCAACCAAATCTGAATCAACCATAAAACACAGAACTAGGAATGCATGTAGAAAATCCAAATTTAAACTCACATGTAGCATGTACAACATATTGACATGATAGCCATATACCTATATCATAATCTTATCTATAAATTTTGACAGTTTAGCCAAAATCTCTCCTTTCATATGATATAGTCTTTTCAAAATTTCAATTATATTTTACAGCTAAAATGTTTAAATACAACTATACAACTATCAAATTTAAGCCCTAGTTGGAGTCATACATATCTAGTGTATGTTGTTTTCTTCTTTAACCATGTTATTCCCTAGCATTTGATGGGCAAATTTGAATGGATAACCTTACGAGGGATAAAAGTGCATGTCCTACATTGTTGTAGCACTTGATTTGACCTGTTTTATGTGTGAACTGACTCCCACCCAATGCTAGGAAACAACATAGCTGTATTTAAACATTTTAGCTGTAAAATACAACTGAAATTTGACAGTTATATAGCTGTATTTAAACATTTTAGCTGTAAAATACAACTGAAATTTTGAAAAGACTATATCATATGAAAGGAGAGATTTTGAAAAGACTGAAAATAGAGGCATACAGTCTTCAGAGACAACAAGGGATTCACAGACAGAGTCAATCATAAATGAATGAAGAGAAGGAGTCTTGCAAGATGGCAATGCCAGACTGTTAGTTTATACTAAAAATATGAGTAGAGATAGTGTGCTATTTTAAGATAGTTCTAAGACCATAGAAAACCTTGTAAGGATTGTCAAAACTGTTTAAACTTTGCATAATAGTGAAAAAAAATGCATGAGTTAAGAAAGTGACAAAAGAAAAAAATAATGTATACCTTGCCATCATAGGGTGCAGTCATTATGTGTTGTTATATAGCCAAAGAATCTTGAGGGATAGAATCATCAATACCTTTTGTTTAATACTATGGAAGAGTCCTAAGTTTCTTTACTTTATCCTGCATTAAGTAGTAGTAGTATCACAAGCATGTTCCTACATGTGAGATTGAGTAAGAGAAACAACTGAAGTCTGAGCAGAACAAACACCTTGCACTCTTGAATTATAAACATTGAAGCTATAGAGAATGTCTTAAGAGGGGCTTAATCAAATTGACAAGGAAAAGACAATCTTACATTCAATAAAGAAAAATTCTCTCTTGAGAGATTTCTAAATGTGATTAATTTTTTTGTAGCTTGCATTATGTGAATGAGATTTGAAGTTTCATGTAGTTTGCTATTCCATCATGGTATGAGGTAGGCGTGGCTCTACTAACTTACTGAGATCCGTGGCTCTACTAACTTACTAAGATCTATTGAGATTCATGTTCATTGATCATTGCAATGACCTGAAGAAGTTTGTATGTGCTTTAGAAGACTTCATGATGCTTGAAATAGATTCTTGGAACCTATACAAAAATTGAAGGTAGAGAGAGACAATACCAAGAGCTCTCACATGCAGAAGAGATCAAGACCTATTTAACTAAATGTAGATGCAATAAAACATGGTGATAGTCAGCATGTGAGGAAAGCGGTGTAGTCATAAAAGAAAAGACAAACAAAGTTCTACATGCTAGACCCTTAGTGAGCACAATTGGGTGTATATACTATGAACACCTATAAGAGCTTCAAAAGACCTGATATGAACAAGCAGAGATCCCCCAAAAGAGATCCATAGTTTGAAAAGGGATAGTGACAGTGATAAAGGGTAGATCCAGTGTTAGAGAAGATATAGTTTGGGACATTGGTCTTAAGTGTACATCATCAGTGTATGTTGTTTCCTTCTTTAACCATGTTATTCCCTAGCATTTGATGGGCAAATTTGAATGGATAACCTTACAAGGGATAAAAGTGCATTTCCTGCATTGTTGTAGCACTTGATTTGAAAAAGACTGTATCATATGAAAGGAGAGATTTTGGACAAACTATCAAAATTTATATGGGACAAACTATAACAAATATAGGAATACATAGACGAAGAGAGATGGATGTTTCAAATGATCATGGTTATAGCCATCAGCCACTTGCTACTTCTGATCACCACAACCTTTTCAATAACTTATGCACAAATTCTTTCTTGAATGGTTTGAAATTGTGATTAATTTTCCATCACCACAACCTTGATAAAAACTTATGCACAAAATACAGTAAAGAAGAATTTCAATCATATAAGGTGCAGGTTTATTTCAATCGTGCCATACAAAATCTTTGATAGAAAATACCAAGGTGAAGATATATACATGGTGCCATACAAAATGTTTGACAGAAAATTTACATGCCAAGGTGAAGATGGCATACCTAGTGATGAGACTGTTGAAAAGGGATAGTGACAGTGATAAAGGGTAGATCCAGTGTTAGAGAAGATATAGTTTGGGACATTGGTCTTAAGTTTACATCATTAGTGTATGTTGTTTCCTTCTTTAACCATGTTATTCCCTAGCATTTGATGGGCAAATTTGAATGGATAACCTTACAAGGGATAAAAGTGCATGTCCTGCATTGCTGTAGCACTTGATTTGAAAAAGACTATATCATATGAAAGGAGAGATTTTGGACAAACTGTGAAAATTTATATGGGACAAACTATAAAAAAATATAGGAATACATAGACGAAGAGAGATGGATGTTTCAAATGATCATGGTTATAGCCATCAGCCACTTGCTACTTCTGATCACCACAACCTTTCCAATAACTTATGCACAAATTCTTTCTTGAATGGTTTGAAATTGTGATTAATTTTCCATCACCACAACCTTGATAAAAACTTAAGCACAAAATATAGTAAAGAAAAATTTCAATCATATAAGGTGCAGGTTTATTTTAATCGTGCCATACATCGTGCCATACAAAATCTTTAACAGAAAATACCATACAAAATCTTTAACAAAAAATACCAAGGTGAAGATATTTACATGGTACCATACAAAATGTTTGACAGAAAATTTACATGCCAAGGTGAAGTTGGCATACCTAGTGATGAGACTATTGCAAAAGGTGGTGGAGAAGCGCTTCACGCGAAAGACCTTCAAACTCTACCTTGTTGTCACTGTCAGAAAAACTGGTGCCATGAAATGTGGCAATTTCTTCTTTTTTTTTAACAGTATGATTTCGGGTGAAATAATCTTGCCCCCAGATAGTCTCACCTGAAAATATCTTGCCACATATGTGCCATGTAGCAGCTACGTGGATTCAGGCAAAATTATTTGGGGGTGAAATTAACTCGCCCAAAATTATTTTGTTGGCTGAAAGTGTGACATAGCTTTGTGCTTTTACTTGGATGTGGTCATTAGCTCAGGTTTGGCCGATCTGGCTTACCAGCGCTATTTGTGGAGCTACCTTGTGGATTGTGAATGTGATGAAAAGCTTGGTGATGAAAATTTGTGTAAGGCTAGTTAACCCTTGACATGGTCCACTTTCACTTCTTCCCACCGTGGAAGTGTTTAGTGTCGACCTAATTGGTGTTGCACATTTGAGGTGCACATGCTTCATTAGGACCAGCCTAATTGAAATAGGTCTTGGTTATAGATGGTATAAATGCAAGATGAAGTTGAGTGGAGCAAAGTACAGAAGAGAATGCAAATGTGAATCAAGGGTAGCGAGTTGTGTGCGAGCTTAAATGCTTATGACTCCAAAATGCAGTGAGCAGAAGGTGTCTACATTTCAGTGTTCTAGAAGTTGCTGGAGGCAGTGAGCCAAAGGTTGCAGATGGCAAGGAGTGGTGGTGGTGGATCTCTCCTTTTTCTTTGAGATAGTGAATCTCTCTATAACAGTCTTCTTCTTTCTTCTCTCTTTTGGATAGTGAGCCCTTGGCAATGAGCCTTTCTTTTGGTAGTGAGCCTTTCTCTAGGCAGTGAGCCTATTTGATTTTAGTGTTGGTATACATATATATGTGAGCTAATCCTCACCATGGTTTTTCCCTTCTTGGGTTTTCCGTGTAAATCTAGTGTTCTTATGTGTTTGAATGTGTTTGCATTGATGCTTCATATGTTTACATTCTGCTAATGCATATAAGAGGTTAATGTTTGGAATTGTCTTGAGGGTTTAATGTTTTAATAGACAACTGATTCACCCCCCCTCTGAGTTGACCTATGCATTCTAAAAATTGGTATCAGAGCTAAGTTCCCTGAAGAAGCTTAACCACTTGGGGTAGATCCAGATGGTGCACAGGAAAGGTATGGAGGTTCCAGTATTTGATGGAACAAATTTTTCTTTTTGGAAGACTAGGATGGAAAGCTTTCTTGTCTCACTAGGATATGGCATATGGAAGATAGTTGAAAAAGAGTATACTATACCTCCTAATGGTCCAAAGGATGAAGATGAGATTAAAGAATATGAGAATAATGGCAAGGCAAGGAGTGTTCTTCTGAATAGTCTCTCTGATTCTGAATTAGTGAAGGTGATGAGTTACAAAACTACTCATGAGATCTCAAAGAAGTTGGCAAGTACCTATGAAGGAGATGGCAAGTTCAAGCAAGCAAAGATGTAGATTTTGAAGACCAAGTTTGAAAGCCTAAAGATGTTAGAAGATGAAAATATTGCAAGCTACATGTAGAGAGTGGATGAATTTGTCAACTCCATCATGTTGGGATAAGGTGCCATTAACCTTGTAAATCCCAATATTGTATTTATTCCATTTATTATGTGTAATTTGTAATTATCCACGAGGAGATGTAATAGTTTCACTAGCAGGGGTAATTTCAGAGTAACCAGAGATAATTACAGAGTGACTTTTACTGTTGGCAAATGTAAAAACTCAAAGTAAATGATGGTAGGCGTGCTCCCTTGAGGAATCTACTATTTTTGGCATGTATGACAACTGTCATAATGTTTGGTAAGTGAATCTATGACAGCTGCAAGTTGTCATAAGATTCTGAGATTCTATGACGCATATGATGGATATGTTGTATATTTTCTATATTTAGCCCAAGGTTCCTATCTTGGAAAGATACTCTTTTGTGGAATCTATGACAGTTATGATGTGTCATAAGATGTTGTAAGAGGCTAGATTTAGTCTTGGGCACGCAACCTTTGCATGACTATTTTTGGACAAGTGTAAGATGCTTGTAAGATGGTAATTAATGTTTACAGGTTGGAGAATCTTAGGAGAGAGAAGGTGAATACCTAGAATGGAGTCAAAAATATTTCTATAAGTATTTTCCATGTATTTGTTGTTACAATAAGGTACTTAGGTGTTGTCAAAATACTGTCGAATTGAAGACTTGTGGAGAGAGTTGTGTAGTTGATGTATTGTACAATCTTGTTGAGATTAATACAAACTTGTGCCTCTTTCCTAGTGGAGTTTTTTACCCACAAAGGTTTTCTCCATGTAAACACTATGTCATTGTGTTGAGTTCTTCATTTTTGACATCTTTTCTGTAGTGGGTTTTATGTTTTGTTACAATATCCATTGTTAATGCACACTTAAGATTGCTAAAATTTATCTTGAATCATATTTTCATTGAAGTAGTGTTGCTTTTATTTCTAACATTTAGTATCAGAGCCTGGCCAGCTTTAACTCTTGGGTGGTAGTGTGGAAGTTGTAGTTGCAATGGGAGATTTGGTTGTGTTTGTTTTGCATATCTCGTGTTGTTATTATGGTTAGATCCACCGTTGCATCAACCTCTCGATTGGACATTAAGAAGTTCAACGGAACGGGGTATGAGTTGTGGAAGCTAAAAATGGAAGATTTGTTGGAAGAAAGAAACCAATGGTTGCTTGTTCAAAAAGAGAAGAAATCTGACGATGTCTCTCAAAATGAGTGGGATAGACTGGATAAGAACGCACAGGGAACCATCCAGTTGTGTCTTTCAGACTTTGTCCTATTGAATGTCACAAAGGAGGAGACCACATACAAATTATGGAATCAGTTGGATGAGATCTACCAAGCCAAGAGTATGGTAAATAAACTTTATTTAAAAAGAAAATTATTTTTCATGAAAATGCGAGGTGAATCAGTTGTAGAGCATTTAAATTCTTTTAATTTGTTATTGAGTCAGCTTGATTTAGTAGATGTTGAGGTTAGTGAGGAAGATAAATGTATCTTACTTCTTTGTTCCTTACTTGAGTCTTAGGAGAATGTTATCCTTGCTATCACTGCTAACCTTGTGGATCTAAAGTTGGATGTTCTTGTCTCAGTGCTACTGTCACAGGAATTGAGGAAGAAGAGTTTAGATAGTTCAGGGGATGCTCTCAGTGTCAGGGGAAGGTCTAAGGAAAGGGGACCTAAAGGAGATCAGAAAGGGGCTAAGGACAAGTCCAAGGGCTGGTCTAAAACTCCTGGTAAAAAGAATAGACTTAAGTGTTGGAACTGCAGTAAAAGGGGACATGTGAAGGAGTGCAGAACCCCAAAGAAATAGTGGGAGAGTGCTTCGGATAAGTCCTCGAATGCAGGTGAAGATGTTTTACTTTCTGCACGTAATGTTGTTTCTAATGACAACTAGTTGGTTGACTTAGGATGCTCATTTCATATGACCCCGCATAAGGAATGGTTCTCCACATATGAAGAATATGATGGAGGTAATATCTACCTTGGTGACAAGGGAAAGGAAAGGTATTGTTGTGTTTCAGTGACGAGAGAATTAAAACCCTCCCTAGTGTTTTGCATGTTCCTGGATTAGCTAGAAATCTTATTTCAGTTTCAAAGTTGAATGATTTGGGAATGCATGTTACATTTGACAAGCATGGCTACAGATTGGTGAAAGGGAACTTGGTGGTAGCGAAAGGGAAGAGATTCAAGAACTTGTTTAAGCTTGAAGCCACTACATTTTGTAATGCCTCTTATGTTTCTGAGGCTTCTAAAAAAACTTATATGTTGTGGCACCGCAGATTGGGCCACACAAGTAATAATGTACTAAAAACTATTAAGAATAAAGAATTGTTGGACGATTTCTCTTATTCTAATGAGCACTTTAATTTCTGTGAGCATTGTGTGTTTGGTAAACAAAACAGAAAATCATTTCCTTCAGTAAGCAATAGAGCAAAACAGAAATTAGAAATTATTCATACAGATGTGTTTGGACCTGTGGATAATGAATCTATTGGAAAATCTCGTTATTTTGTCACCTTCATTAATGATGTATCCAGATATACATGGATTTATTTTATGAAACATAAATCTGAAGTTTTCACAAAGTTTAAGGAATTCAAAGTCTTAGTAGAGAACCAATTAGGTTTAAAGATAAAAATATTAAAATATGACAATGGAGGAGAATATTACTCTAAGGAATTTGATGATTTTTGCAAGCATGCAAATATTATCAGACAAAAGACAACTCCATATAAACCACAACAGAATGGTGTTACAGAAAGGATGAACTGAACAATCATGGAAAGAGCCAGAAGTATGCTTAGTGATGCACAGTTGGATAAATGTTTTTGGGCAAAGGCTGTGTGTATTGCTTGCTACTTGATAAACCGATCTCCTTGTAAGGCTCTTGATTCAACACCTTATGAAGTGTGGACGGGTAAGAAACCTTCTGTTTCACATTTAAGGGTTTTTGGTTGTGAGGCTTTTGTTCATGTGCCTAAGGAAAAGCAATCTAAGTTGGATCCAAAGGCTGAAAAGTGTACATTCATTGGATATGGTGATTATGTGAAAGGTTATAAGCTTTAGAATCCACTAACCCGCAAGATTCTATTTTCTAGAGATGTTATTTTTAAGGAACTTAGAGCTATTTTTGAACCTAAGCAGCTAAAATAAAAAGAAGAAAAGGTAAAGAAAGTGAAAGGAAGCTAGGTGTGCAGAAAACGCTTCCTACACTAATCTAATGAGGAGAGGGCTATACAAATTCAACTTTATCCTAACTATTATAGCAATGTTAAACCATTAACATGAGATATTATAGCAATACACATACACACAAAAAGTAGACAGAAGAGAGAGACAAGATATACGTGGGGAAAACCCTTACGGGTGAAAAACCCCACACTCTAAAACACAGCTCAAATGTATTATAGTAAACAATAACATATTACAATACAATTTCAGAGCCAATGCTCTTTCAGGAGTCTTCGAATGTCAAATCTGGAGATATTTTGGCAGCATAACAATACTCGTACCAAAGTTGTCTATCTCCCATCCAAGCACATGTTTATATAGAGATTACAAGGCAAATATGGAACCTTCTAGAGATGGGCATCCATCTTGAACTCATGCCCCAAAACCCACGCCTAAGGAAACTTGTCCAACATCCCATCTCGAAGTGGGCACCTAGTCCCAAGATAGGTTATGACAGATGCTCTTACGCACCTTACAGCTGTCATAGAATCCATCATACACTGACTAAAAATATCATATTCCTCTTACATGTCATAACCTCCCTTGACCGCCCAAAGATGACTTTCTCTCGTGCAAAGATACTCACTGACATTTGTCATTAATTAAAGACCATTTGAGGTTTCGGGGGTGTTGCCCCCGAGCCCCCACGAGGGCGCTGCCCCTCGACCCCGCCCTGTATCACGACAGGGAGTGCGCCAGGGGCACTGCCCCTAGACCCCACAAGGAGCTACACCCCTTGACCTTGTCTTGGGGGCGCTGCCCCCAAACCCATGTTAATTATTCAAGGGGGAAACTGCAGCTGCCAAAGTCACCAAAAGTTACCCTGCTGCATATACACAAGGTGCTGACTAAGCCAACTCAACATGGGATAAATAAATACAACATTAGAAATTTACAAAGGTTGAGACACCTTAATTCCCAATATTCTCCCACTTGTCGAACACCTTGCAAGGGCCAAAAGCAATGACAAGATTTAACTGCTAGGGGCCAAGAGGCCCATAGACTCCGAACACCATTTAAACTTCTCTGTGCCCACTGGTTTCATCAATGTATCTGCAACATTCTTCAAAGTATCTACCTTCTCCAAATTTACCTTTCCATCCTCAACTGTGTCTCGCACGAAGTGAAACTAAACATCAATGTGCTTTGTTCTAGCATGGAAAGTTAGATTCTTCACAAGGCAAATTGCACTCTGACTGTCACAACTGATCGTGATCTGACCTGCATCAACACCAATATATGAACACAATCTCTTAAGCCAAATGGCTTCCTTACAAGCATGAGTTGCTACCATATACTCAGCTTCTGTCATGGACAAAGCAACAACTAGTTGTCGCTTACTCATCCAACTAATAGCACCACCAAACAGTGTAAAAACATAAGCACTGGTGGATCTCCTGCTGTCAATGTCACCTACCCAATCTGAATCCACAAATCCCTGAATATCAACAGAATGCGGAGGTCCTAAAACATTACCATGATAGCAAATGGAATACTCAGAAGTACCCCTCAAATATCTGAACACTCGCTTAACTGCATCCCAATGAACCCGTCCAGGATTAGCCATAAATTGACTAAGGACTCCCACTGCTTGGGCAATGTTTGGTCTTGTGTAGACCATAGCATACATCAAACTACTAACAGCACTAGCATAGGGTACTCTGCTCATGTCCTCCACCTCACTAGGAGATTTTGGACAATCCTCAATAGACAACTTTGTCCTCAAAGAAACGTGAACACACAATGGTCTACAATCTGCCATGTTGAATCTGTCCAACACGGACTTCACATACTTACTCTCGCTTAACCAAAGTTTTCTATTGGTTCTGTCTCTTCTGATTTCCATTCCTAGAATGTACCTGGCTGCCCCTAAATCTTTCATTTCATACTGAGCTGACAACTGAGATTTAAAATCAGAAGTCATATTTTTACCCTTCCCAATGAGCAACATATCATCAACATATAGTGCAACAATGAGAATACGATCACCATCAAATTTATAATACACACAGTGATCCGATTTTGATCTCACAAATCCAATTGACAACACAAAGGCATCAAACTTAAAGTACCATCTCCTAGGGGATTGCTTCAAACCATACAAAGACTTCTTAAGTTTGCAAACCAAATTTTCTTTACCTTTCACCATGTAATGCTCTGGCTGTGACATGTAGATCTCTTCCTCCAAGTCACCATGAAGAAAAGTTGTCTTTACATCCATCTGTTCTACCTCCAAGTCATAAGCTGTTGCGAGTGACAACAGTAATCGAATGGATGTCAGCTTTGCAATGGGAGAGAAGATCTCACCATAATCTATACCCTCCACTTGTGAATACCCCTTCGCAACCAATCTAGCCTTATACTTCTCAATACTACCATCTGCACCAATCTTCTTCTTGAACACCTATTTACATCCAACGGGTTTCCATCCAGGAGGCAAAGGCACCAAGTCCCAAGTTTGATTCTTTTCCAAAGAAGCCATTTCTTCCTCCATGGCCTCCTTCCAGGAACCTGCATCCTTCATATCCAAAGCCTCTGATACAGTTCTAGGTTCATCACTGTTAGTGATTAAAGCATAAGCACAACTAGAATCAAGCAATGTAAAACCAAACCTTTCAGGTTGCTTTCTTATCCATGTAGACCTCCTCAAGAGCTGAGGTTGAGGTTCAACTTCTTCCTCTGAGCTTTCAGAGCTGCTAGAGCTCTCCTCATCATCAGGTTTAACATTGTCTTTTTGTTCAGTCTTCTTAGGGGTGAGAGGAAACTGAACAACATCCTCTGTCTTTTCTTTTTCTTCTAGCTGCAAAATAGTGGAAGAAGGTGTAAGCTCTCTGAAGATGACACTTCTGCTATACAACACTTTTTCATCCACGGGGTCTCAAAGCTTGTATCCTTTCACACCAAAACTATAGCCAATGAAGATACACTTAGCTTTGTTCTCCAACTTTGACCGCTTCTCCCTAGGCACATGTGCATATGCCTCACAACCAAAAACACGAAGATGCCTTACTGAAGACTTTCTACCAGACCACACCTCCATGGGTGTCTTTCCAGCAAGAGTTGATGTAGGAGATCTGTTTACCAGATAGCAAGTAGTGGCAACAGCTTCAGCCCAAAACTTTTGTTCTAGACCAACTCCACTAAGCATACTCCTAGCCTTCTCCATCAGTGTCATGTTCATCCTCTCTACAACTCCATTTTGTTGTGGTGTGTATGGAGTTGTCTTATGTCTTTCAATCCCAAGTTCCTTGCAATACTTATCGAATTCTGTAGAACAGAACTCACCACCATTGTCAATTCTCAAACATTTAATCTTTTTACCAGTCTAATTTTCAGCAAAGGCTTTAAATTCCTTAAACTTGCTATAGACTTCAGATTTGCTTCTGAGAAAATAAATCTATGTCCTTCTACTGTAATCATCTATAAAAGATACAAAATATACAGACTTTGATAACGAAGGAACATTAATAGGACCAAACACATCAAAATGGATGAGGTCCAACACACTAGAAGACTTATGAGAACTCGAGTAAAACTAAACACGGTTTTGTTTTCCATAAATGCAATGTTCGCAAAAGTTGAACTCAAGATTACAATCATCTAACCCCTCAACGATGTTCTTATTTTTCAGGGTACACAAACCCTTCTCACCAATATGGCCAAATCTCTTATGCCATAACATTGTCTTTTCTACAGGAAGTTTAACTTCCAATGCACGATTACAACCATCAAGATTAGAAACAGCAGATTTCTTCACTACTCATTCAGATGGTGGGGATGAAGTGACTGCTACCCTCTCCCTTGAGTCAGAAGAACTATTGCATTGTGCAATGCATGCTTCCAGCTGAAATAGAGTACCTCTCCGAGTACCCTTAGCAAGCACCATAGATCCTCTAGTCATCTTACATCCTTCTTTCGAAAAGACAACCTACACACCTGCATCATTCAAACTACTTACAGAAAGTAGGTTCTGTGCTAAGCCTGGGATGTGCATAACCCCAGAGATCCCCTTCACTCGACCATTAGGGAATCAGATAGAGACTCTTCCATGACCAACGATCTTCAGATGAGAGTCGTCACCCAGATACACCTTTCCACCATCAAACTCCTCATACTTAGTGAACCAGTCTCGATGCGAGGTCATGTGGAATGTTGCACCAGAGTCGATTAGCCACACATCATCAGATGCATGGGTTGCCAGGGCTGCGATGAAGGCATCACCGTCATCTTGTGATTTGTCAGAATCTGAATCAGGAGCTTTCTTCTTTTTCTTCTTCTCCTCTTTGCATTCCTTTCGAAAATGCCTGATCTTGCCACAGTTCCAACAAAGAGCCTTGGACTTTCCAGGAGATTTGGATCTCCCATAGGATTTGGATCTACCCTTCTCAGCTTTCTTGTCCTTCTTCTTCCCTTTCTCCTTGGGTCTTCCATGAACTGTAAGGGCTTCTTTGGCTGCCTCAGAAGACTTTCTCCGCATCTCTTCAGATAACAGTGAAGAAACCACCTCTTCCATTTTGAATGTGGATGTGGTGCTTCTGATTGCAATGACAAGATGATCCCATGAGTCTGGTAGAGAACAAAGCAGGGTCATACACCGATCCTCCTCCTCCATCTTTACACCAATAGATGTCAATTGTGTAACTAGCATATTAAAGGCATTCATATGCTCAGCCACGGATCCTTCGTCCTCCATTCGAAGAGAATACAACTTCTTTCTCAGGAAAGTTTATTGACAAGGGATTTGGCTTGATACACATCCCTCAACTTCTTCCAAAGGAGTGTTGCAGTAGTCTCCTCATGGACATTTAACAACATAGAATCGGCAAGACTAAGTCTTATGAGACCCTTAGCCTTCCGATCCTTGAGATCTCAGTCAGCTTGTGACATTGCAGCTGGTTTAGTTCCATTAACACTTTCCCAAAGGTCTCGGTCAACAAGCATGTCTTCCATCTTGAGCTTCCACAGCTCAAAATTACTGCCATTGAACTTCTCTACTCCAAACCTTCCTGATGTGCTTGCCATCTCCTTGCTGCAATAAGATACAGAATGCTCTGCACAGACTCCCACTCAACCTAAGATTAGCTCAAAAAACCCCTACCCTACAACTAGGACCAAAGGTGATCAAGCTATGACACCAACTGAAAGGAAGCTAGGTGTGCGGAAAATGCTTCCTACACTAATCTAATGAGGAGAGGGCTATACAAATTCAACTTTATCCTAACTATTACACCAATGTTAAACCATTAACATGACATATTGTAGCAATACAAATACACATACACACAGAAAGTAGACAGAATAGAGAGAGACAAGATATACGTGGGGAAAACCCTTACGGGTGAAAAACCCCACACTCTAAAACATAGCTCAAATGTATTACAGTAAACAATAATAGATTACAATACAGTTTCAGAGCCAATGCTCTTTCAGGAGTCTTTGAATGTCAAATCTGGAGATATTCCAGCAGCATAACAGTACTCGTGCCAAAGTTGTCTATCTCCCATCCAAGCACCTATTTATATAGAGATTACAAGGCAAATATGGAACCTTCTAGAGATGGGCGTCCATCTTGGACTCATGCCCCAAAACCCACGCCTAAGGACACTTGTCCAACATCCCATCCTGAAGTGGGCGCCTGGTCCCAAGATAGGTTATGATAGATGCTCTTACGCACCTTACAACTGTCATAGAATCTATAATACACTGACTAAAAATATCATATTCCTCTTACATGTCATAACCTCCCTTAACCGCCCAAAGATGCCTTTCTCTCGTGCTGCCCCCAAACCCCCATTAATTATTCAAGGGGGAAACTGCGGCTGCCAAAGTCACCAAAATTTACCCTACTGCATATACACAAGGTGCTAACTAAGCCAACTCAACATGAGATAAATAAATACAACATTAGAAATTTACAAAGGTTGAGACACCTTAATTCCCAACAGAAAGTGCACTTTGATTTAGAGCAGTAAGATGCACCTTAGGAAGAACATAATGATGGATTAGGGAGTGAAGAGGAAGAAGAAGATTCGAGTAGTTCTGATGAAGATGAATCTATTGTGATAGAAGAGGTTGGTGCAGATGATCATGCAGAAGAACGAGTAAAGTCTCTTACTCCAACCTTGAGGAGATCCACAAGACACCAAAATTCAATTGACAGGTATAGCCCACTAGATTTCCATTGTGTATATGCTTTATTGAGTACTAACGATAAACCTAGATCCTACACGGAAGCTATTTCTATAGATTATAGTGAGTCTTGGCAGTTAGCCATGCAGGAGGAGATGATGGCTTTAGACTCTTGTAACACATGAGATCTTATTCGTTTGCCCAAAGGAAGAAAGGCCATAGGTTGTAAGTGGGTCTTCAAGAAGAAGTTTGGAGTAGACGGGTCCTTGGAAAAGTACAAGGCTAGATTGGTAGCCAAGGGCTACTCCCAGAGAGAGGGAGTTGATTTTGGTGAGATATTCTCTTGTTGCTAAATTGACTTCTATTAGATTTCTTTTATCCATTGTTGCAGCTTATGATTGGGAGATTGAGCAAATGGATGTTAAGACTGTGTTTTTACATGGAGATCTTGAACAAGAAATTTATATTCAACAGCTTACAAGTTTTGAGGTAAAAGGAAAAGAACATTGGGTTTGCAGGTTAAAAAGGTCTCTTTGTGGTCTGAAATAGTCCCCCAGAATGTGGTATCAAAAGTTTGACTCATTTGTTTTGAAATTGAGTTTTGTTAAAAGTGAGGAGGATCATTGTGTTTACATTTATTGTGTTGATGATTCTATACTGGTTATTGCTTTGTATGTTGATGACATGTTATTTTTCAGCAATACTAAGGGTATGATCAGTGAGCTTAAAGCCCAACTTTCAAGTGCATTTGAGATGAAGGATCTTGGTGCTGCAAGGTATATTTTGGGAATAGAGATTAGGAGGGACAGAGTTAACATAAAGCTTTGGTTGTCACAAAGTAAGTATGTGAATACTATTTTGCAAAGGTTTAGTTTGCAGGACTGTAACCCAGTTAGAGTTCCTTTACCCATTGTTACTAAGATTTCATTAGAGATGTGTCCAAAGACTAAGGATGATCTTGAGGATATGTCTAATGTGCCATATACTAGGGTTGTAGGGAATTTGATGTATGCAATGGTTTGCACTAGACCAGATATTGCCGAAGCAGTGGGAGTTTTGAGCAAATTTATGTCTAACCCTGGTAGACAGCATTGGAACTATGTAAAGATGGTGTTTAAATATCTTGTAGGTACTCTTGATTATTGTTTGGTTTATTCTGGTACTGATAGTGCTGACAAATCTTTGGACATACAGGGTTTTGTTGATGCAGATTGGGTAGGTGACTTGGATAGTCGAAGGTCCACTAGTGGCTATGTGTTTACTCTGTTTGGAGGTGCAATGAGTTGGATGAGTAAGAGGTAGCCCACTGTTGCTTTGTCCACCACAGAAGCAGAGTATATGGCTGCTACTCATGTCTCTAAGGAGGAAGTTTGGTTGAGGAGACTATGTACAGGTAATGGTTTTGATTGTAGGATCATTCAGATTGGCTGTGATAGCCAAAGTGCTATCTGTTTGGCCAAGAATCCCATGTATCATGCTCAGACTAAGCATGTTAATGTTCAGTATCACTTTGTTTGAGAGTTGGTTGCAAATGGAGAGATTGAGCTGAAGAAGATAGACACTCAAGAGGATGTTACAGATTTATTGACCAAGCCTGTGAGCATAGAGAAGTACGTATGGTGCAGAGAGGCCATTGGCCTTGTTTCTAGTTCCTGATTATTTTCATTTGATTTCCTATGGGTTGATTTACAATGTATAATGTCAAGTGGGAGAATGTTGGGATAAGGTGCCATTACCCTTGTAAATCCCAATATTGTATTTATTCCATTTATTATACGTAATTTGTAATTATCCATGAGGAGATGTAATAGTTTCACTAGTAGGGGTATTTTTAGAGTAACCGGAGGTAATTACGGAGTGACTTTTAATGTTGGCAAATGTAAAAACTCAAAGTAAATGAGGTTAGGCATGCTCCCTTGAGGAATTTACTATTTTTTGCATGTATGACAACTGTAATAATGTTTGGTAAGTGAATCTATGACAGCTACAAGTTGTCATAAGATTCTGAGATTCTATGACGCATATGATGGATATGTTAGTTGTATATTTTCTATATTTAGCCCAAGGTTCCTATCTTGGAAAGATACTCTTTTGTGGAATCTATGAAAGTTATGACATGTCATAAGATGTTGTAAGAGGCCAGATTTAGTCTTGGGCACCCAACCTTTGTATGGTTGTTTTTGGACAAGTGTAAGATGCTTGTAAGATGGTAATTAATGTTTACAGGTTGGAGAAACTTAGGAGAGAGAAGGTGAAAGCCTAGAATAGAGTGCAAAACATTTCTATAAGTATTTTCCATGTATTTGTTGTTTCAATAAGGTACTTAGGTGTTGCCGGAATGCTATCGGATTGAAGACTTGTGGAGAGAGTTGTGTAGGTGATGTATTGTACAATCTTGTTGAGATTAATACAAACTTGTGCCTCTTTCCTGGTGGAGTTTTTTACCTGCAAGGATTTTATCCACGTAAACACTATGTCATTGTGTTGAGTTCTTCATGTTTGACATCTTTTCTATAGTGGGTTTTATGTTTTGTTACAATCTCCATTATTAATGCACACTTAAGATTGTTGAAATTTATCTTAAATCAGATTTCCATTGAAGTAATGTTGCTTTCATTTATAACACATCAATGGTCTTGGTGCAAAGCTGGAGGAAAGTGAAGTGGTAAAGAAGGTACTAAGAACTCTTCCAAAATCTTATAGTGCTAAAGTTTCTACTATTGAAGAAACTCAAAATTTGGATAAGTATTCTAGGGATAAAATGTTTGGTACTCTAACTACTTTTGAGATAAGAGAATTTGGTCAAGATGATTCAAGGAAAGAAACTGCTTTTAAGGCTAGCAAGACATAAAAGAATGTTGAATCATATTCAGATGACTTTGATGAAGTGGAAGCAAATTTTGTAATCAGATTGAAAAAGGGCTCTAGAAAATACAGAGGTAAGTTACCTTTCAAATGCTTTAACTATGGAAAGATAGGTCATTATGCTTCAAAATGTCCAATCAAAATATCAAATGACAAATACAAGGATAACAAAGGAAAATCATTCAAGAGAAGTTATTATGTTAAAGAAGATGAGAGCATATCTGATGATGAGTCTGTCTATCCAAATGATGAAAGTAATGAATGCTTATTCATGGCTTTGAATGATGAAACTAATTCTGAAAGGGATATGAAGTAAATTGCCCCAGAAACAAAGCATAATATCACAAGACCTCTAGTAACTAATTTTCATGCAAGAGAAGAGGAGAACCTCTGGTTAATTGATAGTGGGTGTTCAAATCATATGACAGGTGATAAGAATAAGTTTGTGAAGATTGAGAAGTTTGATGGAGGTTTTGTTAAGTTTGGAGATAATGCATCTTCCAATATATGTGGAAAAGGTTCAATCAGTTTTGATGGAAAGCATAATACAGATGATGTTTATGTCAAGGGTCTCCGACATAATCTTCTAACTGTAGGACAAATGTGTAGCAAAGGATATAACCTTGTATTTCAGGATGGTGGCTGTGAAATCGGAAAGGAAAATTTTGGAACTCTGGTTGCTATAGGAACAAGGACAAAAGGAAATATATATTAGCTCAAACATGTGCTAATGGTATGTGCTTCATGACATAGGTTAATGAAAGTTGTCTATGGCATAGAAGAATATGTCACATCAATTTTGACAGTCTAGCACGAGGATCATCTCTACTCAAGCTATGAGGGATCTACCAAGAATTACAAAGCCTATCAATGCAACCTTCAAGGAATGTTAGATTGGGAAGCAAACAAGGAAGAACTTCAAGATCAAAGAGTATTCTACCATTAGACCTCTAGAGATGGTGCATATAGATTTGTGTGGACCTACATGAGTAGGAAGCTTTCAAGATGATAGGTATTTCATGTTGTTGATTGGTAATTATTCTAGAATGACTTGGGTAGCTTTTCTCAAAGAAAAATCAGAAGCTCTAGACATGTTTAAATCATTCAAGGTTATGGTTGAAAATGAAATTGATTTGAAAATCAAGTGTTTGAGGTCTGACAGAGGTGGTGAGTTCACCTCCAATGAGTTTAACTGCTTTTGTGAAGATCATGGAGTATAGGTGAAATATATCAAGATCAATCACTGAAATAGCATGTGGAGAAAATGTGGCTCCCACAAGGGTTGAGCCCAGGATGCTTATGAATAGCCTTTTGTCATATTACAATCAACATCAGTTCAGGTACAGCAGTCATCATTCAAATCAAAAGACATGTCCATCATAAAGTTGTAGTAATTGCAATAAGGAGCAGCAGTCAAGCAAGAATGCAAGACCAGAGCATCATGCATATGCCACAGGAGCTTGAGATACAATAGTAATATAGGAGGTGCTTGATAGTCACCATACAGGAGCAATCATATAGAATGTACCAAGTCCTTTGCAGATATAATGAGAGATTTAAAACGCATTTAATAGCACAGTCATCATAAGTAGCATAAGAAATCATGCCTCATTGGCTCATAAGGTTAGTTCACACATGAAGATACATCATGAAGACACTGAGGTAGTCATGAAAATGTGTGAGGGATTCATTACACACATATAAAGGACAAAGCATCATCTAGACAGTCATCAGTGCCATGACAAAGATCAAGAGACAAGAAGGATGGACAGTCATTAAGAGATGCAAACAATCTTAAGGGGCAGCCTGCAGTCATAAGGGCAGCCAAGCATGAATGGAAGAGCACAACGTACAAGGTATATAGAAGGTAGAATTGGCATTGAAGACAATGATGATACTAGCCATGCAAAATTTGGTTAGTGCACCTAGAGGTTTATGACCAAATAACATGAGACAATGACAACAAGGCATTAGATGAAAGGGTTGTCATCATAGAGGTAACAAGTATAGAGACAAGGACTGTCTTATCAATGGAGAATATACACTTCCAAATGCATACATAGACATATGAGGATAGAGGATAAAAGTATAGCCAAAGTCATTTTGATAAGTATGAACAAGCTATAATGAAAAAGACAGCCTTTGCTAAAGTGAAAAGATGGTCAACATGCCTTCCAATCCAGAGATGACTACCACAAACATTCAAATGCTAGTGAGTGGAGCAGAGTGTAAAGGGAGGTGAAACCCTAGTGGGGTTTATAGAAAAACACAGAAAGAGAATTATCCAATAAACCCACTAGGGTTGCTCAAATAGAGAATATAGTTACTTCATTTTTACTTCAAAATACACAGAAATATATATTTATTTGTTTGTCTACAGAGGCCAAAAGAAGTGCAGGTGTCACCATCTTCTTTCAAAGAATAGAAAACACAGCTTGAGGAGTGTAGTGTAGGTGAAACCCCGTGTGTTTCTACCCATTTACTATTTACCTAGATTGGTTAATTTGATTGAATAATGAATGATTATGGAATCTTTACATTTATGTGTATTATGAATCTTGACTGGAATATGAAGAAAATGGAATAATGCAATGTCTTGTATTATATTTGATTATTGTTAGAAAATGTATGAAGCAAATGGTTATATTTTGATCAACTAACTTTTGTGATCTAAGTGGATGCAAGAACAGTTTGCTCCTCCGAAAGGGAGGGGAAGTATCACTCAGGAGAAGGACTTCATCTGGTAACCTTAGTAAAACCTATATTGAGTAAGCACACACACACCATCCTATTTTGGTCTAGTTGTGTCAAGTTAGTTTGGGTAGCACCTCGGTAAGTGATCTAAGTTGTGAGTCTTGTTTCTTGTTTTGGTTGACTTGAACCTACATGATGTTAAGTGTTTAGTTGTTTGAGTAAAGTTTTATTGTGATAACTATAGCTTGTGTGAATCCACGATATGTTCTTATACATGAGTCAATATGAGCATGAATATACATAGGTATACATACCTATGTACATTCATGAGTGTATTGCTCATAGATATGGAAATATCGATTGGACTGTGCGAGAGTTATCATCTCTTTGGTGTTTATGCATTTTATGATATTTTGTCTATGTCAATTTTATGGCAATAAATGAATAATATGTTATAAGTGATTTTTATGATTGATGATATATATATATAATATAATGTAATATTTTTGGGATATAAGCATTCCTCAAATGGCACTTACTCATGTCGTTTCATCCGATGTCCCTGGCCTTTCCTTAAGTGTGGATCCTCCTGGTGTGAATGGTGATTCCTTCAGCAAGAACAAACCTGATGCACTTGTCTATGGTCGCGCAGGCTCCACCTAGAGTCGAAGCTTCAAAGGCATTTTGTAGAGTGGTGCTAAGGCTCGTGACACCGCTATGCCACATCAAAAGCCTAGCCCATGGACTAATGCAATGGTCTAACCATCAATGGCTCCAGCTACCTGGAGGGATGGAGTTTCAGATAGGCATGGTAAAGAGAAATTGGATGCAGACAGTAGATTATGAAAAGGTCGCCTTCAGATGTAGAAAGTGTTTCTCAATTGAGTATTGTACACCTCAGTGCCCTAAATCAAAAGGCCTCGACATAGGAAGCTAGGCTTCACACAGCACTCCCACTTGGTGGATTGGTGTTGAACCTCATCATTACTCTATTCCACCATCTTCTCAGACAAAGCCGAGTTCCTCTGTGTCCCCATTGCCAGGTTGCTCAAACCCTAACTTTCCTTCTCCAACCTCAGGTCCAAGGGTTTAATGGGACCCCAAAAATAGTTCCACTCAAGCAATCTCAAAAAATTCAATGGGGCTAGAGGATTCCAAGCTCACAGA
The DNA here is from genome assembly GCA_027924645.1 of Cunninghamia lanceolata. NCBI lineage: Eukaryota > Viridiplantae > Streptophyta > Pinopsida > Cupressales > Cupressaceae > Cunninghamia > Cunninghamia lanceolata. The sequence continues at coordinate 5,745,768 of BSBN01001126.1, forward strand.
TCTTTCAGTTGCATCTCTGGAGGTCTCAGTGTTGGAAGAGCCTTGTTTCAAGGGTGACATTAAATCTAAACAAGCAGGGTCAGAAGACAAGAGGAGGATGTCTTTAGATGAAGTGGACCAAAATACAATGGCTCATCCTCAATCTAATCTTGGATGGTCGGTGGTTAAGAGGAAAAAGTCTCCTCTAGGTAAGCAACAAATGTTGCTTGAATCTTCCCTAAAAGCGGGAATTGGTGGGCAAAGAGACAATATCCCTAGTAATGAGTCTACTAAGAGTTCAATTAATTAACACTATGCTAATAGTACAGGTGAGAGTTGCCAACACAATTTATGTTGGTTACCTGTTGCACCCCTTGTGGCAAGGGCATGCATTTTTACAAAAATTGGTTCTTTATTTTTATGGGGTATTGCTCCCTTATGCCTAACTTAACAAAATATATATATATATATATATATAATGTAATATTATTATATTCTTATGTTTGTAATATATATGTAATTATAATGCTTTTGGAGAAATGAAATTATATTGCTAAAGTATCCATTTGATATATTTGAATGATATATATATATATATATATATATATATATATATATATATGTTGATATGCATTGGACAATTGAGAAGGGGGGTGAATCAGTTGTCACAAAACCTTAAACACTTTTTGCAATTTAAACATTCATCACTTATCCACAATTATTATGATTTAACCATGAGTGCATGAAATCAGAAACTTAAGCACAAATACAACATCAAACAAAAGAGACACCAGATTTACGTGGAAAACCCCAAGGTGGGGAAAAACCATGGAGAGGATTAACTCTCAATATATATTGCAATCTTGAAATAATGATGTTCAAGCTTGGTCACTCCACGGGCCTAAACATACTGGCTTACTGCCATGAAGAACAACTAGGTCTAGCAGGCTCACTACCTCAACCCTAAACCTAGCAAGATTACAATAAGGGTTGTTAAACCCTGAGGGCTGTTAAACCCTACTGGTGGCTTACTGCCAGACTCACTGCCATGATCAACACCTTTCTATATTGTGAATAACAATTCCTCAGCTCTGCTCTTCCTCTGCTCTACTCTTCCTCTTCTTTCCTCTACCTCTTCTCTGCTCTGTCTTTGGCCCTTTCTTAATATTTTTCCATTTTCGCTCAAGGACACCTTTTCCAAGACTCAACTACAAGTATTTATGAACTACATCAACCTTGGAATGATCATCAAGGTCGGCATCACAATCATCAACCGTTGGAACAATCTCCAAGGTCGATATTACAAACATTTACAAAATAGGTCCTGACCTATTGCAATATCATGCAAAGGGAATGAAATGTGAATCACGCCATGCCTTAGCTGGGACTCAAACATGATCTTCCATGCCACAACATGCTTTCACAATCTTCCAAAGATCTCCTCAATCACTGGGATCAACTAGGTCAGCCAAGACTGGTTACACGCTACATTATCTAGGAACAATCTTCACACACCATCTCAATTTCTTAATGCGGACCAAAGTCCAGATAAGAACATGATTAGGAGACGTCCATAAGCATGCTATAATCATCAAGAGCAATCGCACGAACCTTAACCACTTTATCCATAGGAATCTTCTCACCTGAAACATATGAACTTCGTTGTCTTCAACTGTCATAAAAGAAAGATAGCTTGCGGACCACCAAACCACGAACCATTGCAATTGTAGACACTTATCATCATCCCAGAGTTCCCTCTAGAGCTACAAAGCAAAATGCTTTATTATGGAGGAATATGGAGCCAAATACTATCTTCCTATCTGTTGCCCCAAAATTTTAACCTATACAATCATCACTTTGCCCCAGTCCGATCATTTTCTTGTCCCAAAAATTTTAAAGTCTCGAAAAACCTTTTTATAAGTTTTTGTTGTCGGGCGGTTTTCAAATCCATGAATCTTTTGTTTACCTGACTCATGTTCTTAATTTCGAGAAATGGCCGACTTCCTGACTTCTCCTTTGTGTCGGGGAAGTTCAAAGCTTCTGAACATTACTCAATAGTTCGAAGAATCTCCTTCATTGTCGGGAACTTGCAAGTTTTGTGAAATCCTACTCTAAGTTCAAAGTTTTGGGTCTACTCCGACTGCCGACTAGTCTGCATCTTCACGGTGCCCATTTTTTAAGTTATTACCAGCTCATCAGGTTGCTCGTGTGGTGTGCGATGAGAATGTCTTTTCAGAAGCTGCGGAGTGTAAGTTCAAATCTTGAGACCTATTTCCCAAAATATAAAATTGATGATGCATTAATGACAAGTGTAATAAAACTCATTAAGACGGTGGCATGACGTTAATAAGTTGGAAAGACATCATTACTTACTGACGTAATTAGGTGAAGGCGGTGGTGCTCTCTGTGTTCAGTTTTCTTGCCAACCGCTATCTTTCAGATTGGGACTTCTAGCAAACGATGAAATCTGGGATGATGAACCTATGCATATTCTGCAACCTGATTTACAATGGCCTAAGGAGGAGCAGATCAACATCATTTCTCAGCTGTGCACAGTCGTATGGAAGGAGAAAACCAGTTATGCTGAATACTGCAGGAGAATTGATGTCCTGGAAGAAGAAGAACGTGCTGAGCTACGCCAACTTTTTATCGAGATACGCCTAGAATTAGGAGAAGATTAATCCCACCTGTCTTGCATATTTGAAGTCTTTTTGTATTTAGCGATGATTACTACAATTTTGGTATATTGTAACCATTTCCTATTTTGAGAAAGTCACTTTCTTGATTACGGTTACTCAAAAAGGACCGTTTTTGAATAGTTATAATTTTTCAAGAAGTTATATAAAGAGGGAGGAATTCCCATGGAAGGCATCCTTTTCCGGTGGCTGTCTGTGAACAGTGGGGAAGAAGAACAAGTTTATTTTGTATTAATTCCAGTTATATTTTTCTTAGCTTTGTTCATATATAGAAGCATTATAGAAAAACTTTGAGTTTTGGTTATATTGAAGAAATGAAGAATTACTTACAGAACTTTGTGTCTTCAAGTGTCTTCTGTGATTGCAATTGTTCTTATGTCAATTAGTAATCTATCTTCAATATTGCTTCTTTTATGTTAACATGTGTTAAGGTGGAATATAACTGTATCTCTCAATTAATTTATACTTGTTCATGAATGTTGGATAATTGGGTTGTGTATCGTTTATCTACATTCATTTCTTTCTGTAATCAGTCATGCACATCTATTTCATGGCGATGGGTAGATGTTAACACACCTTTCTTGCTTTCTGGTTAAAAGCACACCCTATGTTTTATTCATTGCATATCTTAAGAGGGAGTTGTACCTCTAAAATTCAGAGGAAGGTTGTCGACTCAATGACAACTTCTCCAACTGTTGGAGCTGTTTGTTCTTCTTCTTGGGTGTCTTGAGTCATTTTCTACATTTATTCTCGAAGGACAAATTTGTCAACCAACAGATTTTTGGCAAGTCTACTAGGAATTTGAAAGTGAAGAACATTGCCTTTGTTTCCAAGATATTTGAAGGTGCCTCCCTGAGGACGGAGGCTGGCGACTCTACTTGATGAATGTGCTCAAAAACATTTCTATTCCAATGAAGACCTATGCTAATTTAATTCTCAGATTTGTATTATGGCATTGTTTTCCTCCCAGCCATGGGGAAATCACTTTTGACCCCTCTTTTTGTCTCAGTTTTCACCTCTACCTGAAGGATCAAGAAAACACTTCCCAAAATTCAGTGGAGAGAATCATCAAGACACTGAAAATCAGATTCGGGCATTCACAGTTGCATGCGGCATTTTGGGGGTAAGTGAAGAAGATGTTTTTATCCAGCTATTTATTGAATCACTTGTTGGGCCCGTAGCAGATTGGTTTTGTTGTTTAGAAGAGAAGTGTATAACAGATTAGGATTCATTAAAGAAGAATTTTTTAGCAAGATATAAAGGTTCGGTTGATGAAGCTACTTCGCTGAGGCAATTTTTTAACATTCAAAAGTGAAATAATGAATCCATCAGAGAGTTCATAGATAGATTCAACCAGCTGTTCAAAAGAATTCTTGTATCTACTCAACCAGGTAAGCAACTCCAGCTATGTACTTTTATTTCTGCATTGCATCCAGATGTTCAGTTTGAATTGAAGAAGAGTAAAGTAAACAATATAAAGGTTGCTCAGCAAGAGGCTGTGAAAATAAAAGATGATCTCATACTAAGTGGTATATGGAAAGTAAATCATATCCTAGATAATTTGTTTCATGAACCTATGAGGATGCCTTTTATGTATAAACAAAATCTCAAGCCTATAGGTTCCCATAATATCCTATCTCCTTCTGTTGAATGTTCTAATCTCTCTATTTTTTATTCCAAACGATTTGGTAGAAGTGAGGCAGGTGCTACGGGAATTAAATCTCACGTGAATAAGAGAGTTGAAGCTTATTATTTGCACTATGGGGAAGATAATGATAAATCTGTAGTTTTCCCATGCAATACAGAAGATGAGCAACCTGAAGCTATACAGAGTGAAGAGGATATCAAAAAGGTACTATCAAAGGAATCCAATATCACTCTCATTCCAAGGTGGTGCCTGGAGGAATCACATGATGAATTTTTATGTGGGGTCTTGGAAGGAGATAGTCACATTACTGAAATTAAAATGGACGCAACCACTTATGTCTCCCATGATATGAAAGAAGGTATGAACGGTTCTGCGTCTTCTCCTGAATCAAAAATTTTTAATTTTGATGAAAAAAAATCAAGTGATATAAAATACTCCTCATGAGGCTAAAAAAGAGTTTTTAAAGCAGAGTTTAGACATGGAAGTTTTTGTCTCTGATGATATTGGTTTAGCATTTGATAAAGTAGACAAAGAAGAGTCTGACAAGAGAGTGGATAAAATACATTCCCAATCTACTTATCCTCTCAGTAATAATGGAGACTTCTCTTCTTCCACAATTCCAGTACGAAATGATCAGGTACTTGATGATCCTGCACAAGTAAGCTTTTTAAAGAATTTTTATGGTAATATGCAATTTCAATTTGATAAAGTACACTCGGCCTTGCTTAGAACTTTGCAAGAAATTGAACAAAGAGATGGGAAAGATACGCATTTTCTTGCTTGCAGCCATGAAGAATCTCATCCTTGGCATAAAGAAGACCACGATATGAAAGATAAAAATTCTTCTGAAATGCCCTCCGAAGCAGTGAAAGCATGTGAAAAAAAGTGTAAGGATGAAGTTGTTTCTCTAATGCATATACAACCAAAGGAGGAAAGGATTAGTCAAGTTGATGAAGGTTCGCAACCCCAAGAACTTTCAAAAGCTCTAGATGGTGACCTCCTTTGTGAAAAAGATACTATGCTCTTTCCTATACTTAAATAAAATGGCCTTGCTGAAAGTGATCAAATGGATGATAGATGTGACAAGAGTGAGCCTCATGCAAGTGAAGATGAATTTTTGTGTGGAGAAGAAGTTACAATGTCTAATCTGTAAGATATAAATAGAAATGATGAAGTGTGTCATGAAGTTATTAGGCCAAATCTTGTAGAGGAAAATGAAATTATTCCAGTTGGAGGTGACTTTCAGCCTAATGAAAGTATTGTTTGCAGTTCAGATTTTCAGTCTTGTCTACTTCCAATTTTACATGATACATACATGGCTGATGGTTGGTCATCCAATGGTTCAAGTGGTTGCTTTCAGAAATGGGATATCAGCTTACTTGCTGCAGACAGAGCTGATTGTATACAAAAAAAAAGGGGACATCCAGAGAAGGTTTTGTATCTCATAATCTTTGTGTGGAGTGTCCAATTCAGGGGCAAACCCATGCTTGCTCAAAAAACCAAGTGCATTCTGATGAGGTTATACAGGCAGATGTTGGTAATCGTATGTTGGGTAATGCTGATATGAGTCATTCTATTGCAGAAGTATATAGTGAGGGGCGGATGGTGGAGCATCAGATTTTATCTAAAAAAAATTTACATGGTGTTGTTCACATTCCTCTGATTATGATAGTCATCAATTGGTTGTCGGTCACTTGCGGGCTCCTCATTCACCAAACAGTGTTGCACACGGGTAGCTATTTCTCCCAGCCAGTTAATGGGTTTGCGTGACAATTCTAGATTTTCTGGAGGTAGGGTCTTCCCCACCATGTACATATTAGGAGTTTTTGTTGTGCTGGTAGTGTAGTTGTTTCCTTTTCCTGGTGTGTTTTATTTTTGGCTTGCTCTAGGTCTTTTGTCCTCTATGCTCTTTGACTCTGTTGCCCAATGGATTTATGCACTGGTCCATGCTTGATGTTCTGATTTTCTTGCTTCGTCCCTTGTAGTCCTCGTCCCTAATCAGAACTTGTTGTTGCCCCAAAATTTTAACCGATACAATCATCGCTTTGCCCCAGTCCGGTCATTTTCCTATCCCAAAAATTTTGAAGTCTCGAAAAACCTTTTTATAAGTTTTTGTTGTCGGGTGGTTTTCAAATCTGTGAATCTTTTGTTTACCCGACTCATGTTCTTAATTTCAAGAAATGGCTGACTTCCTGACTTCTCCTTTGTATCGGGGAAGTTCAAAGCTTCTGAACATTACTCTAATAGTTCGAAGAATCTCCTTCATTGTCAGGAACTTGCAAGTTTTGTGAAATCCTACTCTAAGTTCAAAGTTTTGGGTCTACTCCGACCACCGACTTGTCTACATCTTTGCGGTGCCCAGTTTTTAAGGTATTACCAGCTCATCAGGTTGCTCGTGTGGTGTACGATGAGAATGTCTTTTCAGAAGTTGCAGAGTGTAAGTTCAAATCTTGAGACCCATTTCCTGAGATATAAAATTAATGATGCATTAATGACAAGTGTAATGAAGCTCATTAAGATGGTGGCATGATGTTAATAAGTTGGAAAGACATCATTACTTACTGATGTAATTAGGTGAAGGTGGCGGTGCTCTCTGTGTTGAGTTTTCTTGCCAACCAAACTATTTTTTAGAATGGGACTTCCAGCAAACGATGAAATCTGGGATGATGAACCTATGACTATTCTGCAACCTGATTTACAATGGCCTGAGGAGGAGCAGATCGACATCATTTCTCAGCTACGCACAGTCGCATGGAAGGAGATAACCAATTATGTTGAATACCGCAAGACAATTGACGTCCTGGAAGAAGAAGAAGAACGTGCTGATCTGCGCCAGCTTTTTATGGAGATACGCCTAGAATTAGGAGAAGATTAATGCCACCTGTCTTGCATATTTGATGTCTTTTTGTATTTAGCGATGATTACTACAATTTTGGTATATTGTAACTGTTTCCTATTTTGAGAAGTCACTTTCTTGATTACGGTTACTCAAAAAGGACTGTTTTTGAATAGTTATAATTTTTCAAGAAGTTATATAAGGAGGGAGGAATTCCCATGGAAGGCATCTTTTTCCGGTGGCTGTCTATGAACAGTGGGGAAGAAGAACAAGTTTATTTTGTATTAATTCCCAGTTATATTTTTATTAGCTTTGTTCATATATAGAAGCATTATAGATAACCTTTGAGTTTTGGTTATATTGAAGAAATGAAGAATTACTTACAGAACTTTGTGTCTTCAAGTGTCTTCTTTGATTGCAATTGTTCTTATGTCAATTAGTAATCTGTCTTCAATATTGCTTCTTTTATGTTGACATGTGTTAAGGTGGAATATAACTGTATCTCTCAATTAATTTATCCTTGTTCATGAATGTTGGATAATTGGGCTGTGTATCATTTATCTACATTCATTTCTTTCCGTAATCAGTCATGCACATCTATTTAATGGTGATAGGTAGATGTTAACACACCTTTCCTGCTTTCTGGTTAAAAGCACACCCTATGTTTTATTCATTGTATATCTTAAGAAGGAGTTGTACCTCTAAAATATAGAGGAAGGTTGTCAACTCAATGACAACTTCTCCAACTATTGGAGTTGTTTGTTCTTCTTCTTGGGCGTCTTGAGTCACTTTCTACATTTATTATCGAAGGACAAATCTGTCAACCAACACTATCTCAACTGAACTTACAGAAAAAGCAGGTTTCACTCTGGTGAATACAAATCACTCAGATCTTCATGTGGATGGCTCAAACCTAAAATGTAGCATCCTCAGACATACCTCTAACTTACTTCCAATCCGCAGACCACGATCTTCAAGAAGAAATAAATGCAGAGCAGTTTACCGGACTGTTCTTCAACATACAACTCACTGTCTGTACTACACTTCTCTCTAACTCACTTGTTTCTTTCGGAGAGGCTAATTTTCTCAATATACTCAACATACAATCTTTCTAAACAAGTAATAGAATAAGATACACTCGACACTAATGACAATAAGGATATGTTGACATCAATGACAACACTGATTAGGCACATACTTGTAACAATCTCCCCCTTTATCATTTATGGCAACATATGATGTGAAAAACTTTAACAGCCATCAAGAAAAGATTATCCCCCTTTCTCTTTACACACCTGCACTTCTTTTTTTCTCCAAAATTCTCCCCCTTTCTTTTACACATCTGCACTCTAAGTTTTTCACATGACTTCTATCCCCCTTTGACATCAATGGTAAAGGACACATACTTGCACTCTTCTACTCTAATCTAATCTCTCTTCTGAACTTTCTAACTACTCCCCCTTAGAAGTAGCCCTAAAAAGCATCAATCCAGACCTCTAAACACCTCTAGACTGATGCACCATTATGCATCTTAGTTTAGAGTAGGAGGGGTGATGACCCCTAACTTTTCTCTGAGATACTCAAAAGTATCCTTGGGCAAAGGCTTGGTAAAGATGTCTGCAATCTAATCCTTGGTAGAAACATACTCCAACTTGACTTCATTCTCTGTCACTTTTTTTCTCAGGAAATGATACCTAATGGATATGTGCTTAGTCCTTGAATGCATCACTGGGTTCTTTGATATGTTTATGGCACTTGTGTTGTCACAAAAGATTGCAATAGGTTCTTCATACACAACTTTGATGTTCTTCAAATTCTGCTTCATCCATAACACTTGAGTGCAACTACATGCTATTGCAACGTATTTTGTCTCTGCAGTAGATAGGGATATTGAATCATGTTTCTTGCTTAGCCAAGATACTAATCTTTTTCCCAAGAAGAATGCACCTCCACTTGTACTTTTTCTGTCATCCACATCTCCGGCCCAATCATCATCAGTATATGCACTGAGAGTAAAGTCACAATCCTTAGGGTACCACAAACCATAATCTATTGTGCCTTTTAAATATCTTAGAATTCTTTTGATTGCCATCACATGTGATTCCTTGGGTTCTGCCTAAAATCTTGCCACAAGAAAAACTGCATGCATTATGTCAAGTCTGGTTTGAGTCAAATAAAGTAATCCTCCAATCATAGATCTATACTTTTTCTGGTCTGCCCTAGGTGAGTTATCAACTCTACTCAACTTACAACCAGTTATCATAGGTGTGCATACTGGTTTAGAGTCTTCCATCCCAAATTTCTTTAACAACTCTTTCACATACTTAGACTGAGAAATGAAGATACCCTTATCTGATTGATTTATTTGCAAACCTAAAAAGTTCATCTCTCCAAACATAGACATTTCAAATTCACTTTGTATTTCTCCAGCAAAAACTGAGCCCATACTTTCATTGCCTCCAAAAATAACTGTTGTCACCCAGATTTGCACCCTTGCTGAGTTTGTAAAAAACTTGGCAATCTGGAGAAACATGGGAATGATCTCGAAGTGTGGGACCTTGCGAACTGAGATCAGACCTCCGGAGAAGGTCAGCTTCCTTAACTGGTTATCACCTAAAAACTATTGTATCTTCAGAGGAAAAGGGAGAAGGAATGCTTTTAAAAATGAAAGATAAAATAGGAAAACTTGAAAATAAAGGTGATCCACCAGATTGAATAAAAGAGCCCTCATAGAACTGAGAAAATGCATAACACAACCAGATACAGCAAGTAGACATACACAGATTCAGATGATTCTAGCAGAGGTAAGAAACAAAATGGTTGAGAGGAACAAAACGTTCACAAACATTCATATGCAGATCCACACTAAGCCAAAAAATCAGTAAAAGAGGTAAAATAACTTGCATATATTCAATAAGAAGGCATGGTTACAGTAGAGGAATGCTCTGTTTGGAATTAGAAGCATCAATCACTAAAACTTCCAACGTTCCCCCTTATCTACATCTCATTTTATGCATATATAGCATTTACATTTTGACCTAAGTCGGTTACAATGGATTCATCCTATAGGCATAGTCAGGAAAATATCTGCGATTGAAGGGACGTCCACCTGCAAGAAGTTATGGAATAAAAGATCTGGAACAGAGGTAGATGGAAGATATTTTGAATCTTCAATGTGAGCTACTGAATCATCAACCTGCACCCATAAATGCAACAAATATCTGCATTTGCATCTGCCTAATTGGTCGCTGAAACGTCCAGTCGATCAAGCCTACAGACTTGCATCAAATTTTGAAAGTGAAGATTTCCTCCATAAAGCCTGCTAGATGAAAAAGGAGGCAAAAACAAGCACATTTGCCTTTTGAATCATGTTGAAATTCACCAGGATGAGGGAGATATGGGCGGTCAAAGTTATGGTCAACAGCGTCTTGTATCTGTTTATCGCTTTGCATCTGCATATACAATCGTGGTATGTATCAGGCTATCAGGAAGACTATGAGTTGAGCCGCCAATGAGCATGTCACGCTGATCCTGCATGTGCCTTTTGTATATGCTTTATACGTGTAAATGTATATACATACAACCGCCAACATACAAGAATGGACCCTTGCCTCTAATCATCTCTTGATTTGCCTTTGAATCAGCCCCCTATATATATCATGACACGTTTCATCATCTGATTTGCCGCTGAGCTGAACCTGGGACCCATCGCTGAACATTCGCATGCTTTATCGGCCGTCGGAAAGACCACAAACTAAGTCGCCGATGCACTAAATCTTGTCGAAAACCATTGTATGCAACCCTTTGTATATCGATTGTATAAGAGATACAATCGCATATACATATAATGTGGAACTCAGGAGATTATCAACTAGAATAAAACTTTAGAACAGGTCCGGCCTTTATATCTTTTCTCCTTTGCATATCGGCATATACAATGCACTTATACATACAACCACGGACTCCACCGCTGAGTTTGCCAAAATTCATTTCCCAGTCAAGCCCGCTTTGTATATCCTTGTTGTATCTAACCATTCGTATATCGCATATACAATGCGAAATATACAAACCAAACTGCATGCAAACACCTGTTCAAACAAACATTGCATCTGTCCCTTATATGTTGCCTTGTATATGACCTTTGTATATTCACAAACATACAATGCGAACATACATACAAAGAATGCATACAATCACTTCTGCCTTTATAAATCAAAATGCATATCTTTTCGGGTCTAGGTTTTGCATCTTAGGATTGTATATGCCATTGTATGTGGGATTTGTATACGCAAAGATATAATCGCCAACATACAAGTGGTGGTCCCCACCCTTTACATCTTACCCTTGTATGTTTTTCTTGTATCTCGCCAATATACATCCTGCCTTTGTATGTTTTGCCCATATACATTTCCTTTGTATATTCCACCTTGTATCCTCCCCTTGCATCTTTTCCTTTGTATGTTTTCCTTTGCATATGCCGATATACAAACAAAATACATACAAAGGACCCAATTGTACAGTAACATGTACATGACCAAGATACAAGGAAAAATGTATCTGAGATGCAATTCGACCAAACAATAGAAAACCCCAAAACAAGGATGACGTCATCATCATATACATGAAAAATGGCTAAGTATAAAACTGAGAAATCTCTGCAATAGAAAACAATTGGAGACAAAAGATTTCTGGGTTTTTCTGGGTTTTCTACAAGGATTCTCCAAGTGAGAGTTTGGGATTTTTGGCAAGGCAGAGCATAGGTAATTGAAGGATTTAATCCTTGCAGTGTCATTTTCTAAAGAATATTCAAGGAATATGAAGGTGAACTATTTAACTCTGGATAGAGGAAAATAGGTCAACATTTTGGTGACTTCTAAGGGATGTTTTCCTGATAAACAATCAGACCAGTGGCCTTAAGCATCCATTGGGTATGGAGTCAGACAGGGACTAAAAAGATAAACCTTTGACAATCAATCTTCCCCTTAGTAACTCAGCATATCTGCAATGAAGAACACTTAGAAGACCAAAAAACTAAAACAAAAAGCTAAAAGCAACTCCTCGAACTGTGTTAGACAGCACTTAGGGAAAACAAAAGGGATCTAAAGTATTGTGCAGCAGCACTTATTGAAAGCGAGAAACCTAATCTAATGATTTACAAGGCAAGTCATACCTCAAAACACCTCTTCAGGTGTATCCCATTGACTAGGATAGGCAAATTTTCTCCATCCATGTTTGATAACTGAATTGCATTGTGCCCCTTGCATCCAGTAATGATAAATGGGCCACTCCACATGCTGTCAAACTTGGAGTGCTTCCTTGGCCTGCTTTTCAACTCATCCCATTTGAGTACCATATCACCCTGCCTAAAAATTTTGGGAGTGGCTTTCTTATCAAAATCCCTTTTTGTCTGAAGCTGATGATACTCCATAGTTTTTAAAGCTTTATCTCTGATCTCTTCAAGCTCCATAAGTTGAGTATATCTGACAGCCATGGGATCTTCTTCTTTAAACATCTCCAGCTGATTCATGATGTCAAGTGCTGGCAGCTCTATAGATATAGGCAATCTTGCCTCTTTTCCATAAACTAACATATATGGGGAGTTTCCCATAGACCTTTTGGGAGTTATTCTATCTGCCCATAAGGCAAATTTCAGATTGGTGTGCCAGGTTCTCTGGTTATCCTCCATTGATCTTTTGATAATCCTTATGAGATTCTTATTTGTAGATTCAGCCAAACCATTACCCTGTGGGTAATAATTTGAAGAAGTGTTCAAATAGATTCCATTCTTTACAGCCCAGTCAGTTATCTTCAATCCAACAAAGGCTAAAGCATTGTCTAAGATAATTGACTCAGGCACTCCAAATCTGGATACCAAATCACAATAAAAATTCAAAACAGCATTCTTATTGGATTCCTTTAGAGCCACTGCTTCAGTCCACCTTGTGAAATAGTCTATTGCTGTAAGTACCCACCTGTGGCCTGCACTTGACGGTGGGTTAATGGGACCTATAAAATCAATGCCCCATCTCATGAAGGGTTGTTCTACTTGAATTGGCTGCAGAGGTAAAGTTGGCAGCCTTTCTTTGCCTACAAAAATGGTGCATTTTACACACTTTCTGGCCCATGAATAAGCATCCTTGAATAAGTTGGGCCAGTAATATTCAGCTCTCATTATTTTCCAAGCAGTAGTCCTTGGGCAAAATGACCCCCTACTGTTCCATCATGAAACTCATGCAGCACCTTGTTAGTTTGATCATTATCAATGCATCTTAGCAACACACCATTAAAATCCTTTCTAAAAAGGATGTCATTTATTAAAACATATGGAATAGACTGCAGTCTAAAATATCTTCTTTTGGTTCTATCTAAACCTGCTGGACATTCGCCAGTTTTAAAAAATGAGTCATGTCATTAACCCAACCTGCTCCCACTGCTACTGTATCATCCTGATGTTCATCTTCAATGGTCAGAAGCACCTCTTCTTCTTTCTCTGTTTCATTTTTAGAACTAGTAGCAAGTTGTTCACTGAGTCATCTACCTCTAATGAGCTTGGTTATCTTGATATCTACGTCATACTCCATGACTTTGGTAATCTAACCAGCCCTTTTCTCATTAACATCCTTACCTAACAGGAACTCTTTCACACTAGGGTGAGCAACCATCAAATGTACCTTATTGTTAGAAATAAGATGCCTAAACTTCTTTAGACTTTTTACCACTGCAAGGACATGTTTTTCAATGAAACTATACCGTTGCTCATACTCCTCCAGTCCTTGACTAAAGAGAGCGATTGGCTGCTCAAAGCCTTCACTTTGCTGCTATACCAGAATTGCAGAAATTGTATCCATACCACCATAAGCATACAAAATAAAATCTTTTGAGAAATCAGGATTTACTAGAGTTGGTGCAGCCGATAATGCTTCTTTTATGGACTCAAAGCTGAGTTTGCCCTCTTTTGTCCAACTGAAAACTATATTTTTCTTTAACATAGAGGTTAATGGCTTCAATAAATTTACAGTGTTAGGTATAAATCTTCACAGCAAATTAATTCTGCCAATAAAAATTTGCAGTCCCTTCTTGTGACTGGGCAAAGGCAGCTCCAGAATAGCTCTTACTCTTTCTGTATCAATGGTAACTCCCTTTTTTGACACAATGTGTCCTAAAAGCTTGCCTTCATGCACAGCAAAAATGCATTTCTTGGGATTGAGAGATATCCCAAACTCTTTACATCTCTCAAATACTTGCCTCAAGTGGAATAAATGTTCAGCTGCATCTTTAGAGAAAACTATGATGTCATCAAGGTACACAAGTACCAAATTATAAAGCAAACCTTTAAAAGCCATATCCATAGCTCTCTGAAAAGTAGAGCCAGCATTTGATAGACCAAAAGGCATCCTTTTGTAGGCCATGGTGCCCCATTTGGTGGTAAAAGCAGTTTTAAACTGATCTTCCTCCTTGACTAATACTTGATTATAACCTGAATATTCATCAAGTAAGGAGAATCTTTCTAAACCAGCCACTACTTGCAGAATTTGCTCCATTGAGAGCAGTGGGTAGTGGTCCTTCAGGGATGCTCTATTAAGGTCTCTAAAATAAATGCATAGCTTAATGTCTCCATTCTTTTTCCTCATAGGAACAAGATTCGAGACCCAAGACGTGTGCTTGATCAGAAAAATGATGTTTCCCTCGATCAGCTTGGTTAATTCTTTAATCATCAGAGGCTCAAGTTTTGGATTTAAAGGTCTTTATTTCTACCTCACAAGTTTCACACCTAGCTCTAACTCTATAGTATGCTAGGCAATGTGAGGGTCAAAATTCCTCAAGTCTGAGTATTCTCAAGCAAACACAGCCTCAAATTCTTGACAAAGAGCGATAAAAGCTTTCCTATCCTCAGGTGAATAGATTTTACCAATTTTGAGAAGCTTACCTTTAAAAATTTCTAGCTCCTCGTAATGTTCCTCTTTGACCTGCATGTTGGCTCTGCTCTTTTTCAGCTGATCATCAATACCAAAAATGGATTCCAAGGTTACCAACACTCTGGGTAGCTTATTAGTTCTCAACTGAACAACCTGATCATCATCATATTGTTGTTTGAGTCTGTTCTAATTCATCACAGAAAACTCATCCTCTTCTAACAAGAAATGCAAAATTTGCTCATCACACTCAAAAACATGCCAATGAATGTTATTGTCAGGGATAGAGGGCCTATCAACTATTTTCACATGAGGCTGTACCTTTTCTCTTTGAATATCACTAGGGATATCGAACTGAACCCCAATTGCAGCTAACCTATCTGCATGATAGTTATGATTTCTTGGAATAGAAATTAGATTAAAAGCATCAAACTCCTCAATCATATCCCATACCCTATGCTTATAGCATTTCAAAACATCATTCTTTGTAACATGCAGTCCCCTCACCTGATTTACAATGAGTTCGTTGTCCCCATACACCTGTAAACAGCCAACTTTCCTCTTTCTTGCCCACTGCAAACCTTGAATCAGCCCTTCGTATTCAACAATGTTATTTGTACAAGAGAAAGCAAAATGGAAAGCAGAATAATATCTATCACCTTATGGAGACACAAGCATTGCACCACCACCAAATCCATTCCTGTTCCTAGAGCCATCAAAGTATATTTTCCATACTTCATTTTGCTGTTTTGTCTATTGTTCTGCATTCTTTACAAGGTTTGGAATTTCTGTTTTGGGTTCGTGCAGTATGTAAACCCCCATACCAGTTCCTTGAATGTGTCCTTTAGGATCATCTACAATATTTTCTAAGGCCCACTCCTTTAATAACACTTCTGGTATACTTTCAGCTTGCAGTTCTTGAGCAGCAACAAGCTCAGGATTGCATTAACAACACTTGGGACATAAGGTTCTATGTGATATTTGGCAAGCAATTTAGATTTTACGGTCAACTTTGTGCCATATCAGGTCCTAAAGAATATGTGGGACCAGTCTGAGGATAAATATCCTCCTATCTTGGATGTGAACTCTCCTGACAAACACATAGCAAAATGAGGAGGTAAATCTATGATGAACACCTCTAGAGAAATGGAAATGTTTGGACAGGTATGTAGAGTGAGACCTAGATCTTTCATCACACCTACAGTGTTAACAGCTATGCCATCTAACTGGAGCACACCCTTCTCAAGGGGCTGGTATTTCAATCCTAATTCGTCTGCAATCTGTTTTGGCATTACAGAACTACTTGCACCACTATCCACCATGCAATTATGTACTAACTTGTCTCCAATTATTAATGACACAAAAAATGGAAGTGGTTTAGCACTCTTATGTGGTTGTTTACTGTTGTCCTGGGATGAATTGGTAAGAACAGCCCTAGTTGGGTCAACAGTTGCATCATTTAACATTTTTAAATCAGACAAGGCAGATTGTAACATGTCCTTTTGACCTAGGATGGTTAGGGAATCCCACATAGATATTGTCACATTCATCTTCTTCATATTTTCAATGATATTAAAAGGTGGAGTGACGTTTACCTTCTGGTGTGACTTTGCAGCAGCAATATCAGCGTGTAAACGAGGTTGTTCCCTGGCAGTTGCTTGAGTATTCCTTTGCAATATATGGGGAATCTGGGGTGTAGAAGGATCAGCAGGTACTTTTCCTTTATTTGATGCTTGATCTATCTCATAACCCCTCTTTTTAGCTTTGGTATTTGCTGCAACTGAAGTATCATCTCTGTTTACGCCACAAAATTCATCTCCCTGCCAATTTATGAAGGCAGTATCATTCTGAGGCTGTTCTTGCTGCTGTACAGCCCCATCATTAGGTGTTTTTGGCTGTGAAACTGCAACATTTTGTACCATTAGAGCCTGATTTATCACTCCATTTGAACAAGTTGCCTGTCTGTGCAGTTGATTGCATGGAAAACACCATTCATACTCAGCTGCAAGGTTATTCTGAATAGGGACAAGGTCCCTAACTGCATTAATGGGCACAGGATTGTAAGGCTGAAAAGGCCTCTGGTTCACATTCTGCCTGGTACCCTGGTAATTGCCTTGATATGGAGGCCTATTGGCTTGATATGGTTGGTTTTGCCCCTGATAAGGTTGATTTTGCCCTTGGATGTGTGCTGATAAGGCTGTTTGTTCTGGGACTGCTACTTTTTGATGTTCACCAGCTCATTCCCAAAAGTTTGCAAGATATTTTCTATTTTCTATTGGCTATTTTTATCTCTCTTAATTCTTGTGATGAGCTAGAAACAGAGGATTCAGGATTGGCAGTACTTGGCAATGTTGCTGCAGCAGGTAAAGGGGCAAAATATGAGATCGGTAAAGGCATTAAAGCTGGAATTTCAGGGAAAATGGGCACTAATGGTCTAGGTGCTATTTTTCCAGCCTGAATCAGGTTATTTTCTGCTCTAATAGCTATTTCATATGCATCAGGTAAACTTGTACCTCCCAACGATTGTATCATTACTGAAATATCACTATTTAGAGCTTTCAAAAAATACAGAAATGCATATTTTGATGGAGGCCTTACTGTGGCAGGAATTCTGTCCCATGTCTTCTAAAATTGAAAATTGAAATCCATCATTTGCTCCTGGGGAGCTCTCTTTATTGTAGTCAGTTGTTCCACCAGTGATAAGTTATCTGACTTATCTTGAAATTGTTTATTCAACTTATCACCTAGATCATCCCAAGTTCCTATGGTTTGCATTGGTAAACTCTTGAACCACTGTAATGCTTTTCCTTTAAACGAGGCAGCCAATAGCCTGATGGCTACATTTTCTTGGGTTACATGATGAACACCACATAGAGAAGCTACGTCTCTAATGTGCTTAATTGGGGTAGTTTGATCCTCCCCTGTGAAATAGGGTAGGCTTTTCAAAGCGGCCATGGGTATATTGTCATGGACTATCAAATTCAATGGGCTGCCTCCATCAAAAGCCATAAATAGCTGATTTCTTTCCATTGGAATAGCTAGAGGTAGGTTTCCTTGAAACGATACAAGAACTACAGGTGCTACTGGTCTAAAATTTGGTGGGGTTGATTGTACTCTTTTGGAAACTGGAGTCCTTACCATAGCTCTACTCTATCTTCTAGGCGGAGACAGCTGCAAATAATCAAATGAACTCAAACTCTGAGTTTGAATTTTTTTCATAAAATTTGTGACAGCACTGATCTACTTATACCTACTCAATATGAGTCGCCAGATATGCTCAAATGTCTCTTAAAATCCTAATAATGTTGGTAGCATATCATATCAGTAATATGATTGTAAGGTCCCACTGAGTGTGCCAAAAACTGTTGTCGCCCAGATTTGCACCCTTGTTGAGTTTATAAAAAAATTGGCAATCTGGAGAAACATGGGAATGATCTTGAAGTGTGGGACCTTGCGAATTGAGATCAGACCTCTGGAGAAGGTCGGCTTCCTTAACTGGTTATCACCTAAAAACTACTGTATCTTCAGAGGAAAAAGGAGAAGGAATGCTTTTAAAAAAGAAAGATAAAACAGGAAGACTTAAAAATAAAGGTGATCTACAAGATTGAATAAAAGAGCCCTCACAGAACTGAGAAAATGCACAACATAACCAGATACAACAAGTAGACATACACAAATTTAGATGATTCTAGCAGAGGTAAGAAACAAAATGGTTGAGAGGAACAAAATGTTCACAGAAATTCATATGTAGATCCACACTAAGCCAAAAAATTAGTAAAAGAGGTAAAATAACTTGCATATATTCAATAAGAAGGCATGCTTACAGTAGAGGAATGCTCTGTTTGGAATCAGAAGCATTAATCGCTAAAACTTCCAATGTTCCCCCTTATCTACATCTCATTTTATGCATATATAGCATTTACAGTTTGACCTAAGTCGGTTACAATGGATTTGTCCCATAGGCACAGTCAGGAAAATATCTGCGATTGAAGGGACGTCCACCTGCAAGAAGTTATGGAATAAAAGATCTGAAACAGGGGCAGATGGAAGATATTTTGGGGTAGATGGAAGATATTTTGAATCTTCAATGTGAGCTACTGAATCATCGACCTGCACCCATAAATGCAACAAATATCTACATTTGCATCTGCCAAATTGGTCGCTGAAATGTCCAGTCGATCGAGCCTGCAGACTTGCATCAAATTTTGAAAGTGAAGATTTCCTCCATAAAGCCCTCCAGATGAAAAAGGAGGCAAAAACAAGAACATTTGCCTTTTGAAGCATGTTGAAATTCACCAAGATGAGGGAGATATGGGCGGTCAAAGTTATGGTCAACTGCGTCTTGTATCTGTTTATCGATTTGCGTCTGCATATACAATTGTAGTATGTATCGGGCTGTCGGGGAGACTATGAGTTGAGCCACCGATGAGCATGTCACGTCGATCCTGCATGTGCCTTTTGTATATGCTTTATACGTGCAAATGTATATACATACAACCGCTAACATACAAGAATGGACCTTTGCCTCTAATCATCTCTTGATTTGCCTTTGAATCGGCCCCTTGTATATATCATGACACGTGTCATCATCTGATTTGCCGCTGAGCTAAACCTGGGACCCATCGTTGAACATTCACATGCTTTATTGACCGTCGGAAAGACCACATACTGAGACGCCGATGGACTAAGTCTCACCGAAAACCATTATATGCGACCCTTTGTATATCGATTGTATAAGAGATACAATCGCATATACATACAATGCGAAACTCAGGAGATTATCAACTAGAATGAAACTTTAGAATAGGTCCGGCCTATGTATCTTTTCTCCTTTGCATATTGGCATATACAATGCACTTATACATACAACCGCGTACTCCACTGCTGAGTTTGCCAAAATTCATTTCCCAGTCGGGCCTACTTTGTATATCCTTGTTGTATCTAACCATTCGTATATTGCATATACAATGCAAAATATACAAACCAAACTGCATGCAAACTCCTGTTCAAACAAACATTGCATCTATCCTTTGTATGTTGCCTTGTATATGACCTTTGTATATTCGCAAACATACAATGCGAACATACATACAAAGAATGCATACAATCACTTCTACCTTTATAAATCAAAATGCATGTCTTTTTGGGTCCAGGCTTTGCATCTTAGGATTGTATATGCCATTGTATGTGGGATTTGTATACGCAAAGATATAATCGCCAACATACAAGTGGTGGTCCCCACCCTTTGCATCTTACCCTTGTATGTTTTTCTTGTATCTCACCGATATACATCCTGCCTTTGTATGTTTTGCCGGTGTACATTTCCTTTGTATATTCTGCCTTATATCCTCCCCTTGCATCTTTCTCTTTGTATGTTTTCCTTTGCATATGTCGATATACAAACAAAATACATACAATAATACATACAAAGGACCCAATTGTACAATAACATGTACATGACCAAGATACAAGGAAAAATGTATCTGAGATGCAATTCGACCAAACGATAGAAAACCCCAAAACAAGGATGGCATCATCATCATATACATGAAAAATGGCTAAGTATAAAACTGAGAAATCTCTGCAATAGAAAACAATTGGAGACAAAAGATTTCTGGGTTTTTTGCAAGGATTCTCTAGGTGAGATTTTAGGATTTTTGACAAGGCAGAGCATGGGTAATTGAAGGATTTAAGCCTTGCAGGGTCATTTTCTAAAGGATATTCAAGGAATATCAAGGTGAACTATTTAACTCTGGACAAAGGAAAATAGGTCAACAATAATATCATCAACAAAAACTGCAACAATTAGGGTTTGTTCATCATTCATCTTGAAGTAGAGATTACTATTTGTAGTACCTTTACTGAACTCTATCTGTATCAGGTACCTGTCCAACTGTGCATACCATACCCTGGGAGCTTGTTTTAATCCATACAATGCTTTCTTCAATCTGCATACCATGTCCCCTTGTTTTGATGACTGAAATCCTTCCGGTTGTTCAATATAGACTTCCTCTTCCAACTCTCCATTTAAGAAGGCAGACTTCACATCCATTTGATAAACCTTGAAATCTTTGTATGCTGCAAAATCTAGAAACATCCTTATTGCTGCAATCCTTGCGACTGGAGCAAAAGTTTCTTCAAAGTCTATTCCTTCAACCTAAGTGTATCCTTTGCATACCAATCTTGCTTTATTTCTTACCACTTCACCATTCTCACTCAATTTAATCTGCTCATATGCAATTCCTTTTCTTTGCCAATGCACCTTTGCTCTTTTTATCCAAGAACTGGTCTTCAGTGTGATACTTCTACATAATTTCTAGGGATCTCAGGAATTCTTTCCAAAACTTCTTCTTCTTTAACTTGATTGTCTTCTTGTTCACCAGATACTTTATGAACAACATACCTGAAACACATATAATGATCTTCAACTACAGAGGCATACTGATCCAATCTCTGTTACTTACTTTATATATTGCTCATGCTTTAGTCATTTTGGGCTTCCGGACTAGAATCCTTTTGTGCTTTGATCTACAGAGTTCCTTTTAAGCAGTCTGCCATGTAAGTCCTCATATCTTTGTGTCAAATCTCAGCACTGACTATCTGGCTGGGGGATTTAGAATTTTCAATACAGCTCCCCCTGAGCCATGACTCACAATCTACTTCTCGGAGGAAGTACCTGCTCCGGAGCCTGGAGCAGACTCATCTCTTCCTTCGTTTGTTTCCTTCTTGACCCAAACCTTATTCATTTCTTCCTTGACTTTTTCCAAATCAACCTTTTCCACTAATTTCTTCGATTCTTCTTGATTATCCTTCTTCATGTTCTTACTTCTACAAAATCTTGCAACATGTCCAGGCTTGTTGCAACTAAAGCACATAGTATTTTTTTGACCATTGTTCCTTTCATTCATCCTTGACCTGCATAGGTTAGCTTTATGCCCAAATTTATTGCATATATAACAGTAGCCACTGAAGGATTCCATTTGTCCCATAGCCTTTTATTACTTGGTTTCTACAGTCATTAGCTCTATGTCCCATTTTGTGGCAAGCATAGCATTTAATGGAATTCTGACTAGAGAAGGATGGGATATTTCGATTCACCCTATTTCTACACCAATTAGTCTTGTGACCAAATTTGTTACATAAATTATAGTAACCATTGAAAGAAGAGTACCTCTGAGCATTTGGTTGTCTAATTGATAGTCTTCTGCTTCTTTGATTCTAAGTCCGTCTGATCTTGTCCTTTTCCTGACTTGTTTTGAATCCTTTGTCTTTTCCAAATGTTATGCCTTCTCTATCATTTTTTTGTTTTGCTATTAGCTTATCATATCTGGCAGCACTCACACTGAATTGATGTCTTTGAGCATGTACATGTTTTAGATTAGCTTTCAAGTCTTCAACCTCTTCTTCAAGCTTCATGCAGTCTTTATTTTAGTCTTTCAGACAATTCTCAATCTTTGTCTTTTCTTCAATGTTCTCTTTTAGAGTTTGTTGTAACTGCCTGATTTACCTTCTTAAATCTTCTTTCAAATCCATGTCTCCATCTGCAGTTCTTGAGTTGTCTTTGTCAATACTAGCAATTAAGCACAAATTCATTTGATTTACAACAACTTTGTGATCTTCCATGTCGCATTCGGTGGTTTGGGAACCTTCTTGTTTTTCAATTTGCAAACTCTTGTTGGTTGAGATTGAATTCTCCTGGATGTTTTCAATAACTTTAACATTTGTACTTTCCACGATCCTTCCCAATCTATTGTTGTAACACTGGTAGGCTCCGGTCCAGGATGAGTATCCAAGAAAAATGCCTTCCTCATACTTAGCATTGTCCTTTTCCATTCTGATGGGGCATTTGCTTCCAAAGATTTTAAAATATTTCACAGTGGGTATTGATCCACACCATAACTCAGCAGGGGTCTTTCATTCTTTGGTTGTTACCTGAACTCTATTTAATGTGTAGACAGTTGTTTGTATTACCTCCTTCCAAAATACATCTGGTAAATTTGCTTCTTCCATCACTAATTTTGCATTCTCCTAAATAGTTCTACTTGCTTCTTCCATTATCTAAATTTTGGCAGAGAGCTATTTTTCTATCCTATAGGTTTCACAAAATATACTAAAATCATTGGATATATGTTCTTCTTTCCCAATTCTTAGGCCTTTGATGTTTATGCCTAGCTCATTTTCAAGGGTTTCTTTAAAAATTTTGAGTGCCTCCAGAATCTCTGATTTATCTTTTAAATAACTGACCCAAGTCATTCTAGAAAAGTCATCAATGAAAAACATAAAGTACCTTTGACCATGGAGGCTTGGTATTCTTGTAGGATCACAAAATTTTGTATGAATTAATTCCAATCATTCAGTGGAGGATCTTTCTTTATCTTGCCATGTTTTTCTTGACAATCTTTGACATTTCTTGCAACTGATGTTGCTTGAGTAATCAATCGCTAGTAGATCCTTCACAATTTGAATAGAGTTTGTTAAGTCATCAAGATTTGTATGGCAAAGTCTTCTATGCCAAACCCAGCTTTCATTTGTCTAAGATATGTATCTAAGAAAGTCACTTTTTCTGAGATGATAGAGGTTCTTTTCAGTTCTTTTTGCAATTGCTATTGTAGCTCCAGATTTTTCTTTGACTTCAAGAGAGTCATTCTCAAGTACAAACTTGAATCCCTTCCTGTATAACTATCCGACACTTAAGAGATTTTGTTTCAAACCTTTTACATAAAGAACATCTTCAAAAATTTGTCTATTGCCAAAATTTGTAGATCCTATTCCATAGACTTCAATAGTGCAGTCATCTCCAAACCTGACTAGCCCTTCATTATATTCTTCTAGACTAACAAACTTACTTCTGTCACCAGTCATAGGGTTTGAGCAGCTATTATCAATAGCCCAACAATCTTCATCACAGGTACAAGCTTCAGACCATCTTCGATAGTTGTCATTTTGTTCTTCATGAATCGCTTCCTTGGACAATCTTCTCTTGATATCTCTTGATGAGCATTCAGTTGTATCGGAGAGTATTTGTTTTCCTTTTGTCTCCATTTGGATCTCCCTTGAGTTTTTAGACTCTTTCCAAAGGGACTTGGCTCTGATACCAATTGTTGTAATGCGCCAGACAACTGAGAGAGGGGCGGTGAATCAGTTGTCACAAAACCTTAAACACTTTCTACAATTTAAACATTCATCACTTATCCACAATTATTATGATTTAACCATGAGTGCATGAAATCAGAAACTTAACCACAAATACAACATCAAACACAAGAGACACCAGATTTACGTGGAAAACCCCAAGGTGGGGAAAAACCATGGAGAGGATTAACTCTCAATATATATTGCAATCTTGAAATAATGATGTCCAGGCTTGGTCACTCCACGGGCCTAAACATACTGGCTTACTGCCATGAAGAACAACTAGGTCTAGCAGGCTCACTACCTCAACCCTAAACCTAGCAAGATTACAATAAGGGATGTTAAACCCTAATGGCTGTTAAACCCTACTGGTGGCTTACTACCAGACTCACTGCCATGATCAACACCTTTATGTATTGTGAATAACAATTCCTTAGCTCTGCTCTTCCTCTTCTTTCCTCTACCTCTTCTCTGCTCTGCCTTTGGACCTTTCTTAATATTTTTCCATTTCCACTCAAGTACACCTTTTCCATGACTCAACTACAAGTATTTGTGCACTACATCAACCTTGGAATGATCATCAAGGTCGGCATTAGAATCATCAACCATTGGAACAATCTCCAAGGTCGGTATTACAAACATTTACAAAATAGGTCCTGACCTATCGCAATATCATGCAAAGGGAATGAAATGTAGATCACGCCATGCCTTAGCTGGGACTCAAACATGATCTTCCATGCCACAATACATTTTCACAATCTTCCAGAGATCTCCGCAATCACTGGGATCAACCAGGTCGGCCAAGACTGGTTACACGCTACATTATCTAGGAAAACTCTTCACACACCATCACAATTTCTTAACACGGACCAAAGTCTAGATAGGAACATGATTAGGAGACATCCAAAAGCACACTATAATCACCAGGAGCAACTGCATGAACCTTAACCACTTTATCCATAGGAATCTTCTCACCGGAACACATGAACTTCGTTGTCTTCAACTGTCATAAAATAAAGATAGCTTGCGGACCACCAAACCACGAACCATTACAACTGTAGGCACTTATCATCATCCTAGACTTCCCTCTAGAGCCATAGAGCACAATACTTTATTGCGGAGGAATGCGGAGCCAAATACTATCTTCCTGTCTCAATTGAACTTACAGAAAAAGTAGGTTTCACTTTGGTGAATACAACTACTCAGATCTTCATGCGGATGGCTCAAACCTAGAATGTAGCATCCTCAGACATACCTCTAACTTACTTCCAATCCGCAGACCACGATCTTCAAGCAGAAATAAATGCGGAGCAGTTTACCTGATTGTTCTTCAGCATACAACTCACTATCTGTACTGCACTTCTCTGTAACTCACTTGTTTCTTCTGGAGAGGCTAATTTTCTCAATATCCTCAACATACAAGTCTTCTAAACAAGTAATAGAATAAGATACAGTTGACACTAATGACAACAAGGATATGTTGACATCAATGACAACACCGATTAGACACATACTTGCAACAATATATATATATGATACGTTTCAAATAGCACGATGGGCATTTCTTAAGGCACATGACCTATAGAATAGCATGGTCAGCGCATGAAGCACTCAACATATGCGCCACCTTGTTGCATGTGGGTTAGCCATTAGAGGAGGTGGTGGGTACGACTTTGTCTAACCACTATATCACATCCACTTCTTACCTTTTACTATGCATGCCTTATGTAGCGCTATGCAAGCGGTTAGAGGTAGGAAATAATATGCTTTATTTTGTGAGTTTGCAATCAAACTCTTTTTGGCAGTTTGACTTTTTCTTTGAATGTTTATGAAAGTTATAAATGTAGTTAGAAGTTTGTATAAGAGTTTTTCATTTGTTTTTAACATGCTTGGACTTTTTCTTTGCCAACCAACTTTGCAATTTAATAGGGGACATGATTGATTTAGTGTCAATTTTATGAAGAGTGATTAGTCTTGTAGAAGTCTATTTTGTTTATTGTTTTTACAAATGTCTTTATATGTGTTAATATATCACTATTTCTTTGCCACTTCTAATTTGTGAGGGAAGTTGTGTCAACTTGGAAAGCAAAATTTTAGCTTGATCTCTCTTGGATTTTTAGTATAAAATGAGGAGCTCTTTCTCATTCTACACACAAGTTTTGCCAAGAGCATTCTTATTTTGCCATTTTCATTTAGCATTGAGAGTTTTTGCCGTTTTTGCTTGAAGTTGTGAGGAGATGTTTTGGAAGTTTAGGAGAGTTGTTTTACTTGGGAGGAGAGTTGTTTTACTTAGGAGGAGGTTTTAGTTCATTGGAAGGAGCTTGAGCAAGGAATCTTCTTTGATTTGTTGGAGCTATTATCACAGGCATAAGGATTTCTCTCTTATTATGCTTCTCTATTTTTGAAAGGCATTTTGTGTTGTTGTTATGATGGAATGAATTGTGTTATCAATTTGATTGCTTACTTGAAGATATATTATATATATTTAAATAGTAATAGTTTTGTTTTATGAATTAATCTCTTTAGAAGGAATTAGTGACTAGATAGATTTGTATGATTATTCTGGGTATGGATAAAGGGAAAAGGATAGTAAATTGTAGATAGATTTACTTCTTCGTTTGTGTCTTAATAAAAGCTTCGAATAGGTTAACATTGGGATATGTAATCCAATGAAGAGGGAGATAACCTAGTATAGAGATTGTTGTATTTGCAAATCGAGATAGAAGGGTGGGTGAACATGTGACGTCCATTCTGAGTTAGGGGTGATTGAACTTTGGCCAAAGTAGTGTAAGTAGCCACTGTTTACACTATCAGTTCACTGTGATCTAGGTTTACATACTAGGAAGGGCAATCATGCTTGTAGGTTGTAGCCATAATGTATGATAGTACTAGTTATGTAGGACACAACACCTTGCTCAATTTAGGCTTATCAATGAGGTTACCATACCAATCCCTTTGTCGAAGGGTAGGGCCGTTTACCGGTTTGGTAAATGTGTGGGGGACCACAGATAGTCTGTGGATGGAGGAAAAGCACTTGAGTGATGCTTCCCCTCATGCAGTTGGTAGCCTAGATTTGAAGACAGACATCAACATCATATGTATCTCTATTTTTCAGTTAGCTCTTGAAGCTTGTATGCATCTATTTTATGAAAAAGTTGTAAAGAGAAGTATTCAATTATTTTATTGAGGAAATGTAATTTGATTATGCAATGGGAGTTTGAAATATGTTTCAAATGTGCATCTTATCAAATGAATTTAAGGCAAAAAATTATTGCATTCTCTATCCGTATCTTGATCATTTTACTTTTGGAGTTAAACATGGTAAATCTTAGTTGGTAGAACAAGTGGCATGTTACACATCCCAACATGGGGAGACAATAAGAGCAAATCTAGGATGAAAAATAATGACCAAAACTGGGTCAAACCTCCTTTAGGCACCCAAGAAGTCTCCTAATTTGATATTGCTTCTTGCATGTCATGGTTGACCTTTCCATCTCCTACAAACTTGCTCCAACAGCTCAAAAGGCTCCTTGATGCTTGGGAAGTGTTGGAACTACCCCTAGATGTTTGGAAGATTATCCCAGCTATCCATGATGTCTTTAAAAACCCACCAAACAATCTAAACTACCTCATAACCACTTCAACCTCCACCTTGCAAAGTAATAGGACATGTGACTAATGTTATTTGATGTCATTAAAGCTCTTGTGGGCGTATGGAAAGAGTTATGCCTCTTTAATAGTTCAAACTACTTAAAATTGTCTCCTAATGGCTTGGAAATGCCCCTGACTTCATTTATGACCCCTGTAGGGTCTTCTTCAGGGTTAAAACTGCCAGCATGTGTCTTTGAATTCAGTTTGTAGCCTCTAATAGTGATGGGAGACTCCATTTCTCATATTTTTGTCCTTAGGTTGAAATACACAGTGGATATTTTTACTTGAGTGTTTTGTTGCTTGTCCTCCTAGGTCTAAGATCTCTTGAGCATGCATTTAGCTTCACATCTTAGTCTCTGAGCTATTTGACACTTATCATTGTTTTGACAAGGTTTCGTCAATGCCTCTATCAAGGTTCTAGCATCTCAGTCAATACCTTCTTCTTCATCTCTATGCTCTTGATAACTGTGCTAACTATTCTCTGTGTTCTTGTGTGGATACCTAATTATCTCACAAACTCAATGACTTGATGCAACCTTTTATGCCATTATAGGACTGTTCACTATCATGCTTTGTATGACAGTTGTATCTACTTTGTTCTCTGTCTCTTAACAGTCTGCTGCTCCATCATTCTTAACTGTCATTAGGAGTAGACCATAGTCCACTTTTATATCACTACCAAATAGTGATCTCCTTTATTTATAATTCGTGTTAGGATTCTTTGGCATCCATTAAATCCTCATAAATCTCTAAAATCTGCAGGCTATCTACTATCAACTAATCTTTGTATGAGGCTCTTTCCACTATCACACCCTCTGCTACTGCATAAGACCTTTGACAATGTTATATCTTCATTTGACAACTCTACAATGAGGGTGTAAGGTTTGGACATTAGAAGAAACTCTTACAATGGTGAATAGGATTCATACCTCATATGACCCTTGTATATCACTGTGACATGTATAAGATCTTAGAAACCTTCAGTGTAGTATTGACCACTATCCTGTGTAGACCTATATTAATTGTTTCTTGGATGCTCTGATATGAAGTTCTTGTTACTTTCCCAACACCTTGCATATCTCTATTATAAGGTGCAGTCCTCTTTCATTGTTTGACACATTTCTGATGTGTATTAATTGTGTCTTTTATGACCTACACTTTCTAACAGTTTCATGTATCCTTCCATACTATCTTAAACATGTTATTGTAGCTCTCTTAGACTTTTGATTTGTACTCTTTACACTATGCAGACCACTTAATGGTGACTCCATGCATGGGTGGACCTTCTTGTTGTTATGTAGGCCTTCATATTTTATGACAATGCCCTAAGTGTTTGGAAGGTAATACAATTTTTAACAATATTCCAAATCTATCCATGCATAAGCAATACCATACAACCTTTAAAACCTTTAACTACTCATTGTGACCTATGAAGTCTTCATTACATACATATAACAGTATGACAAAACCTCAATATTGTCATGAGACCGTGTCAAAGGACTCATCCACTCTTATAACTGTCCCTAGACTGAGACAAAATCTCTTATGTTGCTATTGTGTGGCTTTCATCAAAGCTTTTAAACATAAGTGCAAACCCCTGTAGTCTTTGCACATACCTTGCAGACCGTTCTCTTCACTTGAAAGCTGACCTAGATATATGGATGCAAACTATCTTCATAATCCTATAGGCCTTGAGACTCTGTCAGTTCAAGCTTGACTATCTCCTTCTTTACAATTTCAAACAAACCCTAACCCTCTTCATCACTGTGCAAGTCATAATGCTTGCCAATACTTCTCAAAATGTATGCAAACCCTTAAGCTTCATATTGGATGATTGCTTGGTGTCTTCATGTAAATTTCAAGTCACTGTATAAGCCTAATATACACCCTAAAACTGTGAGATTTCTCTTTGTTACCTTGCATGAATCCTCTTGCTCTTATACATGTGCAGACTTCTGGTTACCATTGGATTCTCCTCCATTTTTATCAGTCCTCTATATTCTTCAATGTCAGACCTTATGTTAATTCTTCTTTGTCCTTCCTTGCAAAGGTTTGCTATGGAAGACTCTTGTCAGACCCCTATGGTCCCTGCAAATGCTTGTCACCTGATTTCTCATGATTTCAACCTCATACTGATAGGAAAAAGGAAAAGAAAACATGACACATGGTCCCTGAGAAGAAAAGTAGAACATTATGAAGAGGGGCAGATCTCCTTGAGAACTAGTAATAGATGTATATCCTTGGAGGTCTTCATAAGGCTTTATCATTGTCATGCCCAACACTACTTCTCACTTATGCTTCTTGCTATTTCCACCATGCAATTGTACCAAAACCACTATGATGGCTACTCTTTTCATAAATCTCCATCTCCACATGCTTTCACAGAGCTCTGCACTATACACTGTCTCCCACGCTTCTTTATCACTATTTTAGACCTCCTTGCATCTTCTTTTCATCTGCTTCTGCTAGCATTGAATACCATAGGTTTACAGACCTCTGTATGCAGGAGGCTTTCTGTTGATAATAAGGAATACTGAGAGGGGGGGTGAATCAGTATTCCACAAAACCACTTCTTAACAAGTTTATTTATCCAATTTCCAAAGTTAATAACATGAAAGCAAAGTAAGCATAGAAATAACAACCACAAAAACACAACACATGAACACCAGGATTTTTACGTGGAAAACCCAAAAAGGGAAAAACCACAGTGAGTGTTAGCTCACAATATATTCATATAGCACAATACCAGATTACAAAACGGCTCACTGTCTTAGGGCTCACTGCCTAGAGAAATGCTCACTGCAAGAAAGGCTCACTACCTAGAGAAAGAAAGAAGAATGGCTCACTGCCAAGTTAAACTACTTAGATTGCATCTACACATGCATGGTTGCAGCTTCAATGAAGCACAAAAAAATTGTCTCAAAACTCTTCATCTCTGACTTCTCTATTTCACTACTTTGCTTTTACATAGGGATAAAATCTCTCTTCTTCTGCTCTTTATTGCTTCCACAAAATCACCTTAATCTGTATGTCACACATCTATGTGTATCACATTCGCACCACACAACTCAAACACTGAATTCAATCCCATATATATATCCGCAACACTTGATATCTTCATATTAGGTCAGCCTTAATAAAGTGAAGCATGACTCATACCTTAAGTAGCTTGTTGGCCAAATTCATTTACCAAAACTCCCAGCGGACTCAAACAATACTTGAATTGCATTCACATAAGTCAGCCTCAACTATTGAACAACTTAGGATTAAGTTCTAAACATTAGAACTTACCGCATACAATTCAAACTTATCATGTCAGCCTCTAACTCAGACTGCCACTGATTTAGTGCATCTGTCAGACTACATCTTTTATTGCGGACCATAGGACTTTCTCAAAATCATGTCAAAGTCTCCTCAGACATCACAAATCATACCTTTAGAACTGCAAAGCAAAATATCCTTTAGCAGAAAAATACGAACCATTAGAACTCAGACTCTGTCACAGTTAAACTCTGTCAAATAGTGTAGAAATACTCAGCAGCTTGTAACTATCTTTCTGGTGGACATCAAAACCTACAACTCTAGATTTAGAAACTTCATACAAGTGTTTACAACACCTCTAAACTGCATATCAAGATATGCAACACCCGAGGAATGCAGACCAAAACAACTGATTGTACTACTCTAAATAGCACTGTATTCTGTTCTACGAGACTTAGGTCATTTGAAGATATACTTCTGGAACTGATCAAAAGTTGAAACCTTGGATATAAGATCATCTAAGAGTTAGGAACATCATACCAAAACTGCAAACCTTGGTCTTTAACTGCGGACCAATCCCAATCCAAACACTGTTCTTATGTCTCTGCCTCTGTACATTGCTGATACTTAGCCAATACGACTAGACCACAATCTTTGTTCCAACCTTGTTTCTTTTCTTGTTGCCATCAATGACAACACTCAATTATTCAACATAACAGTGTCTCTTGCCAACAATCTCCCCCTTTGGCATTGATGGCAACACTTAGTGAAAAATGCTTGACTGCCTTGACTGCTCCCCCTTTCTATATACACTCTATATTTCTTCTCCCCCTAAGATGTTTGCCCATTTTTCACCGATCTTCTTCTCCCCCTTTGACATTAATGGAAAAGGTAGGTGAACAAACAAAATTGTGTCAAAATTTCTTTAAAACTGTCATATTATGCCTCATATATACAAGTACACATTTCTATCTTAATTTACAGTTGAAGGTATAATATCATTATAGATAGTCTTTATCAAAGCTATCTCTCCATTCTAACTATTCCTTGCACTCTCCAAAATATGGTTGTGGCTATTTACCAAAAAGACTAGCTTTTATGCCTTCTACACATCTGATGGTGTATCAATTAATGCTTGTGATTTCAAGGCTTCATCTGCCAGATTGGTCATGGAATCAATTTTTGGACTTATCAACCCCCTTAGCTGGCACAACTTGTCTTTGATTTCTTCCCTTTTCTTCATCAGAGTGCTCAAATCATTGTGAATATTGACAACCTGTCTCTTTGGCACTTATTGACTCAACTGTCAGATTATATGTCTTAGAAATGTTAAGTAGTTTGAGTTCCATGTCCTTGATTTTATCTTCTAATTCCTTTGTGACCTCTGGCCAAGATAAAAAAAAATTTATACAGGTCATAGGCTTCTTTTATGGCACTTTGTATACCTCTTATTCCTTGGTCTTAAGAGGTTTTATGATTGATCAACATGGTTTTTAACTCGGCTAATCTTTTCTCATCAAACTCTTTTCTAACCTTTATTTTTGCATATTTTTCAAAGGATTCAAAATGATTGCGGATTGATTTTATCATACCTTTTAGTTGATCAATAGATGATATTGATGTATCTTTCTGGTATTCATGCATCAACTTTCCTAGTACATCAGATAGTACTATTGTAATGAGCTTATTGTCTTGCATGTGAGTTTTCATCATTTCTTCCTGTGCCTTTGCTTGGACAAATGATACTAATTCAAATTTATGTTCCAGAGACAAGGAATTTAGATTTATTGGTTCTTCTTGAAACTTGGGTAGATCTAGGATTTGTGCACTTTGTAGCTTTTCCAAGGACTTTGCAATAGTGTCTCTTGCCACTTTTTCTTCACAAAGTGAAACGTTCTTTCTTTTCTTCTCTTCAGTTGTGGCTTCTGTAATAGATGAGGTCATTATTCTTTTTCTGGGACTAGATGTTGGTCTCTCCTCTTCAGATCTCTTATCTTTCCTTTCTGGAGTGCTTGATGTCCATTCTACCGGAGCACCTATGGACTTTGATCCTCTTGATTTGGTTTTTTCATTACTTAATTGTTCATCTGATGTTTTCTCTGACTTCTCAGGTTCCATCAACATTCTGTAAGATCATTCTGAGAATGTCCCAAATCTATCCTCTTTGGAATCATTAGGTTTACTTAGTAGTTCATCAGCTAATTCAGTCAACACATCTTCTGCAACTTCATAACCTAGTACAGGGACCCATACAGTTCTTGGTTCCACAGCTTCCATGAAGCATTTGTCTTTGACCACCATGAATACAATATTCTTTTTATACTTTATCACTATATTTTCAAGTATCTAGAACCTACTTAACATTTTCTTTTGAAAGTCTTTGAAATATTTCCATAAGATTTTGTTCTGCTTATCTGCATTACCCAAACTTTGTAAGTGATTTCTTATTTGAGTGGCTATAGGTATGTGATCAAGCTAGACAATATTTCCTAAACCGGGTAGCTCTCTTAGGAAGTAAAAGAGTAAACAAGTAATCAATGTTCCATATTTTAAAGGATGATTAGTTTCTTTCGTTCTTTTCAAGTTCTCCATTAGTTCACTCTGGAGCAATTCACATAGGTCATAATCCATATTGTTTTTTATCATGTCATATGCTATGTATATAGCCAATGCAGACACAAAATTTTCCTTGTTGGAAAAGTATATTTTTTATCCAATAATCATTGATGCAAATCTGACAGCCGGATTCTTAATATCATTTACTGTAAGGGCATTCTTATCAAGTTTGGCTCCTATTAGCTACATTACCACATTGTTCTTCATTTTCTTTATGCCTGGAACCCTTATGGAGGATTTCATATTGGTTACAGCCTTGATAGCTTCTTTAGTTATCATATAGGGTTCATCAAGCCATAGAAATTCATCATGAATTTTGCTCAGAATAAGCTTGACCCATGCATCATTCAGAATTGCAAGAAAATCCAACCAAGTGTCAAATTTCTTTTCTCCTCGAGCTTTATATTCATCTTTTAATACAATATCCATAGTATTCAGTTCGTCCTAATACAGTTTTCCTAGCTTCATGTGATCATATTCTTCTAGACTGATATGAATGTATGCTTTGACATCTTCCATATGCATAACACCATGTGGTGTAATTGACAATGCCCCTAACGGATCGTTTTCCAATGATTTGAAGAATTGTTTCTTAAACTTTGAGCGAGGCATTTTCCCTATCTCGATTACATGAGGAGTAAACATTTACATAGAATAATTTAATTTTCACAACAGGGTTTTCAAGTTGTAAATACCTTTTACGTCGGATTAGGGTTTCCTTGATCTTGTCTTGATTTGCTTGGAGAATATTGTAGTTGCTTTGAATTTTGCTCTTAGTTTGCCTTAGACACTTGAGAGCTTAGAATGCAAAATGATTTTTCTTTCGGATACAACTCCTTTTAACCCTCGCATGCCCAAACCTAAGTGTAATTAATATCATCTTTTAAAAAGTTGTCAAGCACTTTCCTGATAATCATAAACAATTTAGATTACTCCACAAATCTTCACAATTGATCCTTTTCTTCTAGGACTTCCTTCAAAAGATCTGTCATATGATTATTTTCATCATATCTTCATGCCATATTTTAGCACTGGCTGACTAGCTGGGGGGTTTTGAATTTTCAATGCAACTCCCCCTGAGTTAGAGCTCCCAATTTACTTCCCGGAGGAAGTATCTGCACTAGATGTTAGTGCGGATTCATTCTTGACTTTAATCACATATTTCTTGATCCAAATCTTGCCCATCTCTTTCTTAGTTTCAATCAGATTAACCTTTTCTTTTCCTTATCATTCCTTTGCTCTATTTTCTTATTTTTAGTATGGTAGTTTCTTTTCACATTCTTGCTTCTGCAAACTCTTGCAATATGCCCATATTTGTTGCAATTATAGCACACCACATTCCTTTGTCTTTGATTCCTTCTATTGATTGGATTTGATTTGCATTGATTAGCCCTATGTCCCAATCTATTGCATGCAAAACACTTTCCACTGAATGATTGACTGTTCCTTGCATTGTAAGAACCATTCCTTACTAGATTTCTGCATTCATTTGATTTATGACCAATTTTCGTGCAATTGAAACATTGACCAGAGAATGATGGAACATTCTGATTTACTCTACTTCTGCATTGAGTATCTTTATGACCAAACTTATTGCATTTAAAACAGTGGCCATTGAAAGATGGATACCTTTGAGCATTTGGTTGTCTGACCGGAGGTCTTCTAGGTCTTCTTCTTTGATTTCTGAACTAGTTTCCTCTATTTTGCTTTAACTCAATGTTTGCTTGACCAGATTTTGAACTTTCTCCTTTCTCAAATCCCAAACCTTGCTTATCATCGGCACTCTTTTGACTAGCAATCATCTCATCAAGCTTTGCAGAACTTATCTTGAACTTTTCTTCATAGCTCTTGGCTTTTTCCAAGTCTGCTTTTAGACTCACGATTTCTTTTTCAAGTTTGACACAATCTTCTAATTTGCTTTTCACCATTATATTTAGATCTTCTTCTGCTTTTGCTCTTTCTATAACTTCCACTTCCAAATCATTTAGGGTTTGATTTGTTGATATCAATTGATCACTAACTTCTTTGTATTTTTCTTTGAATTGTTCTTTGAATTTCTTGTCTTGTTATTTTAACTTTGAAATGCATTCATTAGCTTCTTGTAAGTTATCCTTCAGATCTCTGACTTTTGCTTCAGACTTTTCAAGATTAATAAGAGCTCCTCCCAGTTCAATATTGTTTGAGAAATTTCCAAATCTTTTGGCTGCCATGAGTAAACTCTCCCAGATCTTCCTCAAGCTATTAGGCTTCTTCCAAGGAACCTTGCTCTGATACCAATTGTTGATAATAAGGAATACTAAGGGGGGGGTGAATCAGTATTCCACAAAACCACTTCTTAACAAGTTTATTTATCTAATTTCCAAAGTTAATAACATGAAAGAAGAATAAGCATAGAAACAACAACCACAAAAACATAACACATGAACACCAAGATTTTTACGTGGAAAACCCAAAAAGGGAAAAACCACGGTGAGTGTTAGCTCACAATATATTTATATAGAACAATACTAGATTACAAGAAGGCTCACTGCCTAGAGAAATGCTCACTGCAAGAAAGGCTTACTGCCAAAACAGGCTCACTACCAAGTTGAACTGCTCAGGTTGCATCTACACATACATGGTTGTAGCTTCGATGAAGCACAGAAAAACTGTCTCAAAACTCTTCATCTTTGACTACTCTACTTTTACATAGGGATAAGATCTCTCTTCTTCTGTTCTTTATTGCTTCCACAAAATCACCTTAATCTGTATGTCGCACATCTATGTGTATCACATTCACACCACACAACTCAAACATTGAATTTGATCCCATATATATATCCGCAACAATTGATATCTTCATATTAGGTCGGCCTTAATAAAGTGAAGCATGACTCATACCTTAAGTAGCTTGTCGGCCAAATCAATTTACCAAAACTCCCAATAGATTCAAACAATACTTGAATTGCATTCACATATGTCAGCCTCAACTATTGAACAACTTAGCATTAAGTTCTAAGCATTAGAAATTACTGAATACAATTCAAACTTATCATGTCGGCCTCTAACTTAGACTGTCACTGATTTAGTGCATCTGTCAAACTACATCTTTTACTACAGACCATAGGACTTTCTCAAAATCATGTCAAAGACTCCTCAGAGATCACAAATCATACCTTTAGAATCGCAAAGCAAAATATCCTTTAGCGACAAAATGCAGACATCAGAACTCAGACTATGTCACAGTCAAACTCATTCAAATAGTGTAGCGATACTCAGCAGCTTGTAACTATCTTTCCGGTGGACATCAGAACCTACAACTCTGGATTTAGACACTTCATACAAGTGTTTACAACACCTCAAAATTGCATATCAAGATATGCAACACCCGAGGAATGTGCACCAAAACAACTGAGTGTACTACTCTGAATGACACTGTATTATGTTCTACCAGACTTAGGCCATTGAAGATATGCTTCCGGAATTGATCAAAAGATGAAACCTTAGATATAAGATCTTTTGAGAGTTAGGAACAACATACCAGAACCACAAACTTGGTCTTCAACTATGGACCAATGCCAATCCAAACATTGTTCTTCTGTCTCTGCCTTTGTACATTGCCAATACTTAGCCAATATGATCGGACCACAATCTATGTTCCAACCTTGTTCCTTTTCTTGTTGCCATCAATGACAACACTCAATTATTCAACATAGCAGTGTCTCTTGCCAACAATTTCAAGGTAGTTAACAGGGTTTTTTAAGCTTGATAGCTTATACATGACTGTCACAAGACTATACATGACTGTCACAAGACTGTCTATGTTGATTTAGGCCTGTTTATAACTATAACACTTGACAAGATGTAGATCTCAGGGTGCAGAGGTCTAAATATGTGCTTCTTAACATTTCTTTGACCTTTTGAAACCTTGAAACTATTAAAGAGTCTAGTTCACGTGCATAGCTTTGCATAGTGACTTCTCCATCTGCATCATTTCAAACTTACAGATCTGTATGAGCTGCTCTTTTCATTGTGCTCATAGACACAACATAACTTCCTTCTTCACAAAAAACAAGTGAAACCTACACGTACCTTTCTCAACCTAGAGGAAACTGAGCATACGAGGGAGGTGTATGTAGGTTGTTGAAAACATTTCTTAAGCCTTAGACATATGCAATAGAAAAAACAAGCTACCTCCATTTCACCATGAGTGAAACCCTCCATAGAGATGGAAAGACCTAACACAACAAATCATGACTGTCACAAGACTGTCTATGTTGATTTAGGCCTGTTTATAACTATAACACCTGATAGGATGTAGATCTCAGGGTGCAGAGGTCTAAATATGTGCTTCTTAACATTTCTTTGACCTTTTGAAACCTTGAAACTATTAAAGAGTCTAGGTCACGTGCATAGCTTTGCATGGTGACTTCTCCATCTGCATCATTTCAAACTTACAGATCTGTATGAGCTGTTCTTTTCATTGTGCTCACAGACACAACATAACTTCCTTCTTCGCAAAAAACAAGTGAAACCTACACGTACCTTTCTCAACCTAGAGGAAACTGAGCATACGAGGGAGGTGTATGTAGGTTGTTGAAAACATTTTTTAAGCCTTAGACATCCATGCAATAGAAAAAACAAGCTACCTCCATTTCACCATGAGTGAAACCCTCCATAGAGATGGAAAGACCTAACACAACAAATCATGACTGTCACAAGACTGTCTATGTTGATTTAGGCCTGTTTATAACTATAACACTTGACAGGATGTAGATCTCAGAGTGTAGAGGTCTAAATATGTGCTTCTTAACATTTCTTTGACCTTTTGAAACCTTGAAACTATTAAAGAGTCTAGGTCACATGCATAGCTTTACATGGTGACTTCTCCATCTGCATCATTTCAAACTTACAGATCTGTATGAGCTGCTCTTTTCATTGTGCTCACAGACACAACATAATTTCCTTCTTTGCAAAAAACAAGTGAAACCTACATGTACCTTTCTCAACCTAGAGGAAACTGAGCATATGAGGGAGGTGTATGTAGGTTGTTGAAAACATTTCTTAAGCCTTAGACATCCATGCAATAGAAAAAACAAGCTACCTCCATTTCACCATGAGTGAAACCCTCCATAGAGATGGAAAGACCTAACACAACAAATCATGACTGTCACAAGACTGTCTATGTTGATTTAGGCTTGTTTATAACTATAACACTTGATAGGATGTAGATCTCAGGGTGCAAAGGTCTAAATATGTGCTTCTTAACATTTCTTTGACCTTTTGAAACCTTGAAACTATTAAAGAGTCTAGGTCACGTGCATAGCTTTGCATGGTGACTTCTCCATCTACATCATTTCAAACTTATAGATCTGTATGAGCTGCTCTTTTCATTGTGCTCACAGACACAACATAATTTCCTTCTTTGCAAAAAACAAGTGAAACCTACATGTACCTTTCTCAACCTAGAGGAAACTGAGCATATGAGGGAGGTGTATGTAGGTTGTTGAAAACATTTCTTAAGCCTTAGACATCCATGCAATAGAAAAAACAAGCTACCTCCATTTCACCATGAGTGAAACCCTCCATAGAGATGGAAAGACCTAACACAACAAATCATGACTATCATAAGACTGTCTATGTTGATTTAGGCCTATTTATAACTATAACACTTGACAAGATGTAGATCTCAGGGTGCAGAGGTCTAAATATGTGCTTCTTAACATTTCTTTGACCTTTTGAAACCTTAAAACTATTAAAGAGTCTAGGTCACGTGCATAGCTTTGCATGGTGACTTCTCCATCTGCATCATTTCAAACTTACAGATCTGTATGAGCTGCTCTTTTCATTGTGCTCATAGACACAACATAACTTCCTTCTTCACAAAAAACAAGTGAAACCTACACGTACCTTTCTCAACCTAGAGGAAACTGAGCATACGAGGGAGGTGTATGTAGGTTGTTGAAAACATTTCTTAAGCCTTAGACATCCATGCAATAGAAAAAACAAGCTACCTCCATTTCA
Organism: Cunninghamia lanceolata; assembly: GCA_027924645.1. Lineage (NCBI taxonomy): Eukaryota > Viridiplantae > Streptophyta > Pinopsida > Cupressales > Cupressaceae > Cunninghamia > Cunninghamia lanceolata. The sequence continues at coordinate 5,785,503 of BSBN01001126.1, forward strand.
CCATGAGTGAAACCCTCCATAGAGATGGAAAGACCTAACACAATAAATCATGACTGTCACAAGACTGTCTATGTTGATTTAGGCCTATTTATAACTATAACACTTGATAGGATGTAGATCTCAGGGTGCAGAGGTCTAAATATGTGCTTCTTAACATTTCTTTGACCTTTTGAAACCTTGAAACTATTAAAGAGTCTAGGTCACGTGCATAGCTTTGCATGGTGACTTCTCCATCTGCATCATTTCAAACTTACAGATTTGTATGAGCTGCTCTTTTCATTGTGCTCACAGACACAACATAACTTCCTTCTTCGCAAAAAACAAGTGAAACCTACACGTACCTTTCTCAACCTAGAGGAAACTAAGCATACGAGGGAGGTGTATGTAGGTTGTTGAAAACATTTCTTAAGCCTTAGACATCCATGCAATAGAAAAAACAAGCTACCTCCATTTCACCATTAGTGAAACCCTCCATAGAGATGGAAAGACATAACACAACAAATCACAACCAAAACCTGACCTAACCACTTAACTCGACCATGAGCTTGAAGTTTAGAACAAAACCACAAATAAAAACTTTCAAAAACTCCTCCCTCCTTCACCTGTACTAGCTCATTTTGCCAAAAATATGGTTTTGGACATGAAAATGTGGCTATTTGGCCTTTGAATCTATAAATCTCATGCATGCAATGTGGAAATGTCTTCTTTTTGAAGCACAGGACATAACTAAATGTTTTAAAAGGATCAAGGAAGGCACATTAGACTCCTCTCAAAAGACTCATGTGAAAATTCCAAAACCCCTATACACTTTAAAGGACCCTTAAATGACTATTTAACCTGACTAGGCAAAATATGTCAATAATTGGATCATGGATAGGGCTAGGTGGAGAATGGATAGGAGTAGTTTGGATATCTTGCTCATGGATAGTTGTGGGATTATGGATAGGTGGAGTGATAACCTCTTGATCATGGACTGCATAAAGTTGGCTAAGAGGATCATCATGGTTTTCTTGATCATATATAAGATCTTGATCATAGATAGGATATTGATAGGAGATGGAAGCTTGATCATAAATAAGATTAAGTGTGTTATGGATGGGATGAATTACTCATGGATAAGCTCTTCATCATAGATAATAGCTTGATCATAGATAAGATATAGGTTATGGATAGGTTGAATAAAGATGCTTTGATCTCGATTTAGATGAGGGGTTGATGTTTCTGCATGCATTAGGTGGGACTCTTGACATAACTCTTTATTTTCTTGGACAGGAGTGGGAGACTCTTGGTTAGGCTTTATGGGTTCTAGATGATCAACAACATGAGTGTATAATGAATCTTGGATTGGACTCATGGTGATCAACAACATGAGTGTATAACAGATCTTGGATTGGACTCATGGTAGGAGACTCTTCAGTAGGCTTGATGGGTTGTGGGCTACATGATGGGATTAAATGAATAGACATATTTCTTTAAGGTTCTTGGATAGGTTCAAGGATGAGCATTTGATGACATGGAGATGGTTGATTCCTTGCTAATAGCCATTGGATCACATCCTTCATAAGTATATGGGTGGATGGACAATATAATAGATGGATAATAAGAGTATATGATGTAGGATTAGGATTAAGATTAGGTGGATGGATAATAGGGGTGGATGGATTAGGATTAGGATTGGGAATGGGCGGAGGGATAATGGGATTCGATGGATTAGGATTAGGTGTGGATAGATCCCATGGTGGAGGGATAAAAGGGGTTAATGGATTAGGTGGTGGATCATATGATATATTGGGTGAAGGAGGATATTTTGGATTGTATGAAGGATGATATGGTATATGGTAGATGAACAAAGGGATTAGGATTAGGAGGAACGTGGGTTAATGGATTAGGATTAATAAATTTAGAGGAAGATGGTAATGAAGGGATTGAAGGGGTTGATGGATTGGCGAATGGATTGCATGGTGGTGTTGGGATAGGACTAGGAGGCTCTTGGATAGGCATTTGATTAGATGATGATGGAAGATACCCCTAGGATGCATAAGCTAAAGTGATTTTCCCCTTGTCAATGGTAACATGAGGATTTAAGGACACGTGACCTTGGTGCAAAGGGTAACTTGGACTTGCATGTTCTTGTTGTGAAGGAACTTGATAGTCTTGTAAATGGATTTGATGATGAGTTGAAATGTTGGAATAAGGAGTTGGATGATCTTGGGGTGAATGTTGTTGGATATACATGGGATAGGTTGATGTGGAATTGACGTGATATGTAGGTAGGCTAGGTTGGTTTGATGATGGAGGTGATACATGGGATTGAGGTGTAATTTGTTGAGGGTGTGATTGTGTTTGGACTTCTTGTTTTTGTGTTTGTAATTGTTGTTGTTGTAAAAGAGCTTGTAGTTGAATGTGGGATTGTTGTTGGTTTGTTGGTCTAGGAGTTGTTGTTGTTGGAATTGTTGGTGGGGTTGTTGTTGTTGTTGTATGTGTTGATCTTGTGGTGGGGTAGTGACTTGTTCCTTTTTATATAGCATCCTAAGTTCATCAAGCATTTTTCGAACACCGTTCTTATTTTCTATTGTCATAACCATTTTGATAAAGGATGGGTTAGATGGGGCTCAAGAATGGGATTATGATTAGGATGATTAAGAATAGAGTGTGATGGAGATTATGTGGATGAAGTTGGATTAAGACAATGATGTAGGATGATATGGGATTATGATTAGGATGATGAGATGGATGAAATTGATTGGATTATAGATAGATTGTGATTGATTATATTATGATGAAGGGTTAGAGTGATTAGGGATGAAGTGGATAAGAGGGATGATTAGGATGACTAGAATGGAGTGATTGGATGCTTGAGATGATGAAGATGGATAAGGAGGATGACTTGGATAATTAGGAATGATAGGATTGGATGATTTGGAATGATTGGGATAATTAGGGATGATTAGGGTTTTGATTATGATGAAGGTGACTTGGATTAGGATGAAAGTGATGACAAGGACAATTAGGATGATGTGGAATGTATTTGTTGATAGCTTGACTTAGGCAATTTTTGGACAAAATATTTCACATGTACATGCATAAATCACACACACAAGACATAATAGCAAGTTTGACTTTGAAAATTGATTGTTGTGATTATGAAGACACTTGAAGACACATCAAAAAGCCTAATATTAGTCAAATGGGTATGGCCAATAGGTCTTAATCTAGGATGAACAAGTTTGCTAAGGATATCCCCAATATACACAAGGTACGAGGGGCCCAATTTCGTGAAATGAAAGTAAAATAATGCCACACAACTGGGAGAAAGGGGTAACCTACCCTTCACCTTCATTTCCCCAAGGTATAAAGTTCTTGGGGGCTTAGCTCAAATGACAAGATTTCAACTTCCAAGATGTGTGTCTTTTGATTCACTCATCACTTTTTATACTCCGTCGGAACACAAGAGTTGAGGTCGTCCCTTGGAGTGGTGTGTCTCCAAGTAGGCCTCCAAAAAGGGTGATAAAAGCAAATTAAGTGGTGTTTTTGATCTCCAAGATCACCTTGTGGTGTGAGGAGAGAACATACACACACACTTGACTCACACTCACAATGTTGATTTACCCTTAGAAATTGAAATGTGTGTGTGGATATGAATGGATTAAAGGATGTTTTTGATTCACAAGATCACACTAGGTGCAAGGGAAGAGCATACACACCCTAAATCACACTCAAATTCACCAAGAAAAGTAAGCACAATTTTGTTTTATGTCCAAGCCCAAATATGATGATGAAAACACATGTTCATTTTATGCCCAAAATCAAGATATGATGATGCAAACAGTGTTCGTTTTAAGCCCAAATTAAAGTGTGATATTGCAAACAAGTTTTTTTAATCAATTGAAAATGCAAAAGTTGGATTGTGTGCACCTAGAAAGTTTGTCTTCAGATCTGATGCTGATGCAGCTCCTTAAGTCTTCCTCTATTCCACCAAACAAAAAAGGAAACAAACAACTTGCAAACCTAATTGTTAGAGTGAAAAAAGAGAAATCTAGAAAATTTATGAAATGATGAATATGTACAAGAGATTGGATGATATGATCAGATTCTATGTGAAATTATATGCCATTTGAAAAAAAAATTGTTCAAATTCGTTAAGAAACGCAAAAGTTATAGCGATTTAAAGATTGTGAAGAAAGGGTTTGTTTGAATGATAATACCTGACAAACATGATAAAATGGATTGATGAAACCTACCTCACATCGAATCTAGGTGAATCAACTTTCCAATGCCACCAATTTCGTGAAAATCCAATCCGGTATGCAAAAGTTATGCAAAAAAGAAAAACATAACCCTTTTAGGGCTTTAGAGGGCAAAGGGGTTAACATGGCAACTAGCCTAACCACTAGTGGTTAGCGTTTAGGGTGGTCATATGCATGGTTTTGGAGGCCGGTGGTCAGGATGGAGGTTAAGGCCTAGCTAGGCCCCTAGTCACCCATGACCAGGGGCTAAAAAAAGAAGAAATAAATAAAAAATAAGAAAATAGTGCTATAGAGGCAAGGATTTTAAGCTGCTAATGGCTAAGGGATCAACAAAGCGAAGGGGGCTAAAAGAACTATGAGGTGGCGGTGACCAAGAGGAGAGTTGGGTGTTGGGGATGAAAAATGGGCGACAGAGAATCTAGAGTGTCGACAAGATTAGTTGCGACGTCAACGAGGGTTTAAGAGGTAGTGACAAGGTAATTGGGGGTGGCAACAAGGTTTTGTGAGGGGTGGCGACGAGCGGAGGGGACTATGATGGGGGGAGGAAGTCAATAGAGGGGTGTTGAGGCTTCAAAGCGGTCGAGGTCGGTAGAAGGGAGACTTAAGGTCGACGACGAGGGTGTCAGGGAACTTAAGGTTGCCAACGGAGGAGTATCAAGTGATGGGGGTAAAACCAAGTGGCGGTGATAGAGAGGAGAATGGGTGGTGATGCAAGTTTAGAGGTGGTGAGGTATGTGCTATGCAGTCGACGGGAATGGAGAAATAGAGGTCGGTGATAGGAATATAATAGAAGATAGAAGATGTTGATCAAGGGTTTTGAGCAGGCAGCAAAGAAAATAGAATAGTCGACTGGGGATAAAAAACAACAAAACCAAAGATGTAGAAAAATATTATATGCAATTGAATACTCAGAGGCCGTAGTTTCACATCAATGGTCGTATGGATCCATATGGTACGACCTTGCAAAGGGGCCAAAATTTTAAAAAAATGGCAAAAAAATAGTTTCGAAAACATAGACTATTTTATGTCAAAATTTGCTTGCGAGGCCTCCTAGACTCAATGGTGAGGTCAGATTTTGCGTAAGAGATCACCTACAAAGCTTGATTACCAAATCTTGACACAAAAATAGGTTAGATTGACAAATCAAAATGCATAAACCTGCAACAAGCAGGGTTAGACCAACAGGGTGTGCCAAAATGTATACAGGAAAATGATCAAAGGTAATAAGAAGATAAATACAAATACACTTGATACCTTCACCTTCAAACCAAGTCCACACACTTCAATAAAACAGAGCAAAGTGCACCCAAATCCTACTAGCTATGTTCTTTATGATCTTTGATGAATAGAATGAGATGTTGATTTCTTATAGTTTCTGCAACATAACACTACTTTCTTCTATCTTCATAATGGCTTGGTTAAGGCTAGATTTATATATTTTTGATGATGGATAGATAAGGATTTGATTTTTGTTTTATTTGACAAAAGAGGAAATAAAACAAGTAGATGATAAGATAGGATATGAGAGGATTATCTAATTAATTTAATCAATTAGATACACACATGAATTTAAAAAAGGAAAGAAATCGAGAAGAAGATGTGATTTGGATTTTATTACTTAAATAAATATTAATTTATTTAATTAATGTTGGATTATGATTTAATTAATTAAATAATAAATTATTTAATTAACTTTAGAAAATTGAAAGGATTAATTAAATAATTAATTATTGAATTAATGTAGAAGAGTAAGGTTGAATGATTGAAATTAATTAAATAATTAAGAATCATTTAATTAATGAAAAGAATAATCAAGTCGAGAAGTGAGGTTAATTTTAGGTGTCTACAATAAATACCCAAAATCTAAATGTACAAAAAACAATTCACACTCCATAGAAATCCAACACATAAGCTACGTGTCTGTCCACGAACCATGCATTCAAACCAATACAAGGAAACAAAAAATAGCCAAATAACAAAAATGTGTAACATGATCAAACAAAAAATACCCTGACTCACAAGACAATCACCAGAATGCCCTCCGCCCAGCAGAAACAATCAACCCAAAACATTCCCATAGATCTATGGTGCAAATAAAGCTTTTTTGGCCATTTTTGAAGAAGTGCCCAACGTAGGAAGTCAAGACACTTGTTCTCAATGAGCCTTGGACACAGAGAGGTGCACCCACACCTGTCTTGCAAAAACCCTCCTACACTCAAAGCTGACACGTCCAAACCCATGCCAACTTCGATGCTCGATTCGTCTCTCCTTTGCAATAAAAAACCCCAGAGAAAATATATGCCCAATCTTTGCACGGGAAAATGCTTGCAACGCAAAAAAAAACACATAGACTATAGTCAAGAGCTTAATATTTGCTCCATGCATGATTCACGAGGAGAAGAAATATTGTTTTAGAGACATGAAAACTATCACCTTGGAATAAGTTATTTCTGTTATTTGTTTGTTATTTATATGTTTTTGAAATTAATATGAACATGTTATTACTATTTTAGTATCCATTAGAGGTAGAAACTTAAATTTCGGAAGAGTTTAAACAACCTTATAGTTAACGCTCAGACGATCGTTCCTACTACGTAGGCTTTCCTATTTTTGCAAGGCGGCATCATGGCTTAAATTTGACGGTCCACCTTGCCTGTCAATAAATTTTTTTCCTACGGTTTTGTCTTTATTATTGCCTTACAGATGACAATTAATTTTTTTCTATGCAAGTCAAATTTTCTAAGAGCACTTTGTACCCAATATTCTTGTTATTAACACAACACTCCATGGATATGGTTTTATGCACTAAAGTGACGTGAAGGATGATTATACCAATGAAACTAGATTTGAAGCTGTCATATCCTATCCTATCACATCGTTTCTTGTCCTCAAACAGTTCAGTTCACTATATCATATTCAGGGCTTAAATTTGACGGTCCACCTTGCCCGTCAAGAAAAAAAATTTCTATGGTTTCGTCTTTATTATTACCTTTCACATGACAATTAATTTTTTTTATGCAAGTCAAATTTTCTAAGAGCACTTTGAACCCAATATTCTTGTTATTAACACAAAACTCCATGGATATGGTTTTATGCACTAAAGTGATGTGAATGATGATTATACCAATGAAACTAGATTTGAAGCTGTCATATCCTATCCTATCACATCGTTTATTGTCCTCAAACAGTTCAGTTCACTATATCACATTGTTTAAAAAACAAAAGAAAGGGCTTTGTTATTAGTATCCTTGTGAACAACCATAACATATTTTTGCATAAGTCTTATAAACCAGGCTTCTGTATAAAGACTTGGATCCCCCCCACAAGATGGATCAACATCTGAAGATAATTTGGAGGATGAGCATTAGATTTTCATTATAGATTTTCATTATAGAACTTATATTTATTTCATTATTATATTTACAATAGCTCATTAAAATACGAAGAGATGGGTCGAGCATCAATGTTAAAACTTAAAAGCCCTAAATATATTCAATTTTATTTTCTTGACAGAACATATAAAAAGAGTTCTCATAAAAACTACATTGAATTTTATGAAGTATGAGCAACTATGAAGTAAGAGTTTTTGGAAGTATTTATTAAAAAATATACGCAGGTGAATCAAAAAACCTCTACATTGTATAAAGTAGATCCCAATTTGTCAACACTACTTCATTCAAACAGCTATTACCATAGCAAGCAAGCACCAAACAAAATTATCCTACCAAAATTTATATTAAAAAAATACAAGAAAGAAACACAAAAAGATTAAAAATAGTCAATTTAAAGAGACTTACAACTGACGCAGTTACTGTTAACAATTAAAGATCCAGTCCAATCGTTTTGTTCAAGGAGGTTCAGAAAAAAAAATTGAGAGTGTGTTGGAGCTACGTGAAGGAATTTTCACTCTAAAAAAAATTATAATATAAAATATTATTTGCATAGCTGCAGGCTAATAATATAAAAAAATTCAAAGAATATTTAGAATATCTTTGAAAAATCTTAATAGAAATTGTTGAAAGTTTCTATTAAAAAATTTAGAAATAAAAGTAAAAAACAAGTATTTATAATTTTGTATTGTTTTTAACACACATATTTTATATATATAAGAAGTTTCTATTTAAAAAAAATAAAAAGTAAAAAAGCAAAAAACATGTATTTGTGATTTTGTATTGTTTTTAACACTTATATATATTTTATATATATAAGAAGTTTCTATTAAAAAATTTAGAAATAAAAGTAAAAAATAAGTATTTATAATTTTGTATTGTTTTTAACACATATATATTTTATATATATAAGAAGTTTCTATTTAAAAAAATTAAAAATAAAAGCAAAAAACATGTATTTGTAATTTTGTATTGTTTTTAACACATATACATATATATTTTATATATATATAAGAAGTTTCTATTAAAAAAATTAAAAATAAAAGAGAAAAACACATATTTATATATATAAAGTTTCTAGGAAAAAAATTAAAAATAAAAGGAAAATATATATATATATAAAATACGGTCAAATTTTAATATTAATTGTTTTTTTAAATTTCTAAATTTTTTTGCATGTATTAACATATGATCAAGTATTTATTTTCACCATATTTTACAGTTAAAATCTTTAAATACAGGTATACGGCCATCAAAATTAAGCCCTGATCACATTGTTTAAAAAACAAAAGAAGGGGCTTTGTTATTAGTATCCTTGTGAACAACCATAACATATTTTTGCATAAGTCTTATAAACCAGGCTTCTGTATAAAGACTTGGATCCCCCCCCCACAAGATGGATCAACATCTGAAGACAATTTGGAGGATGAGCGTTAGATTTTCATTATAGAACTTATATTTATTTCATTATTATATTTACAATAGCTCATTAAAATATGAAGAGATGGGCCGGGCATCAATGTTAAAACTTAAAAGCACTCAATATATTCAATTTTATTTTCTTGACAGAACATATAAAAGAGTTCTCATAAAAACTACATTGAATTTTATGAAGTATGAGCAGCTATGAAGTAAGAGTTTTTGGAAGTATTTATTAAAAAATATACACAGGTGAATCAAAAAACCTCTACATTGTATAATGTAGATCCCAATTTGTCAACACTACTTCATTCAAACAACTATTACCATAGCAAGCAAGCACCAAACAAATTTATCCTACCAAAAATTATATTAAAAAAAATACAAGAAAGAAACACAAAAAGATTAAAAATAGTCAATTTAAAGAGACTTACAACTGACACAGTCACTGTTAATAATTAAAGATCCAGTCCAAATATCCAATCGTTTTGTTCAAGGAGATTCAGAAAAAAAAAAAAAATTGAGAGTGTGTTGGAGCTGCGTGAAGGAATTTTCACTCTAAAAAAAATTATAATATAAAATATTATTTGCGCAAGCTAATAATATAAAAAAACTTGAAGAATATTTAGAATATCTTTGAAAAATCTTAATAGAAATTGTTGAAAATTTCTATTAAAAAATTAAGAAATAAAAGTAAAAAACAAGTATCTATAATTTTGTATTGTTTTTAACACACATATATATTTTATATATATAAGAAGTTTCTATTTTTTAAAAAAAAAATTTAAAAAGCAAAAAATATGTATTTGTGATTTTGTATTGTTTTTAACACACACACAGATAGATATATATATATATATATATATATATTCTATATATAAGAAATTTCTATTTAAAAATTTAGAAATAAAAGTAAAAACCAAGTATTTATAATTTTGTATTGTTTTTAACACATATTTTTTTTATATATAAGAAGTTTCTATTTTAAAAAATTAAAAATAAAAGCAAAAAAACATGTATTTGTAATTTTGTATTGTTTTTCTCTCTCACACACATATATATAAGAAGTTTTTATTAAAAAAATAAAAAATAAAAGAGAAAAACACATATTTATATATAAAGTTTCTAGTAAAAAAAATTAAAAATAAAAGGTATATATATACTTATTTATATATATATAATAATAAATAATATATTTTAATATTAATTATTTTTTTTAAGTTTCTAAAAATTTTTGCATGTATTAACATACTATCAAATATTTATTTTCACCATATTTTACGGTTAAAATCTTTAAATACAGCCATCAAATTTAAGCCCTGATCACATTGCTTAAAAAATAAAAGAAGGGGCTTTGTTATTAGTATCCTTGTGAACAACCATAACATATTTTTGCATAAGTCTTATAAACCAGGCTTCTGTATAAAGACTTGGATCCCCCCCACAAGATGGATCAACATCTGAAGACAATTTAGAGGATGAGCATTAGATTTTCATTATAGAACTTATATTTATTTCATTATTATATTTACAATAGCTCATTAAAATACGAAGAGATGGGTCAGGGATCAATGTTAAAACTTAAAAGCCCTGAATATATTCAATTTTATTTTCTTGACAGAACATATAAAAAGAGTTCTCATAAAAACTACATTGAATTTTATGAAGTATGAGCAGCTATGAAGTAAGAGTTTTTGGAAGTATTTATTAAAAAATATACACAGGTGAATCAAAAAACCTCTACATTGTATAATGTAGATCCCAATTTGTCAACACTACTTCATTTAAACAGCTATTACCATAGCAAGCAAGCACCAAACAAATTTATCCTACCAAAAATTATATTAAAATACAAGAAAGAAACACAAAAAGATTAAAAATAGTCAATTTAAAGAGACTTACAACTGACGCAGTCACTATTAACAATTAAAGATTTAGTCCAAATCTCCAATTGTTTTGTTCAAGGAGGTTCAGAAAAAAATAATAATAAAAATAAAATAAAATAAATTGAGAGTGTGTTGCAGCTGAGTGAAGGAATTTTCACTCTTAAAAAAATTATAATATAAAATATTATGAAGGCTAATAATATAAAAAAACTCATAATATTTAGAATATCTTTGAAAAATCTTAATAGAAATTGTTGAAAGTTTCTATTAAAAATTTTAGAAATAAAAGTAAAAAACAAGTATTTATAATTTTGTATTGTTTTTAACACACATATATTTTATATATAAAAAATTTCTATTTTAAAAAAATAAAAAATAAAAAGTAAAAAACATGTATTTGTGATTTTGTATTGTTTTTAACACATATATATTTTATATATATAAGAAGTTTTGTTAAAAAATTTAGAAATAAAAATAAAAAACAAGTATTTGTAATTAAAAATTAAAAATAAAAAATAAAAGCAAAAAACATGTATTTGTAATTTTGTATTGTTTTTAACACATATATTTTATATATATAAGAAGTTTCTATTAAAAAAATTAAAAATAAAAGAGAAAAACACATATTTATATATATAAAGTTTCTAGTAAAAAAATTAAAAATAAAAGGAATATATATATTTATTTATATATATAAATAATAAATAATACGGTCAAATTTTAATATTAATTGTTTTTTTATAGTTTCTAAAAAAATTTGCAGGTATTAACATACGATCAAATATTTATTTTCACCGTATTTTACAGTTAAAATCTTTAAATATAGGTATACGACCATCAAATTTAAGCCCTGATCACATTGTTTTGCATAAGTCTTATAAACTAGGTTTCTGTATAAAGACTTGGATCCCCCCCACAAGATGGATCAACATCTGAAGACAATTTGGAGGATGAGCATTAGATTTTCATTATAGAACTTATATTTATTTCATTATTATATTTACAATAGCTCAATAAAATACGAAGAGATGGACCGGGCATCAATGTTAAAACTTAAAAGCTCTGAATATATTCAATTTTATTTTTTTGACAGAACATATAAAAAGAGTTCTCATAAAAACTACATTGAATTTTATGAAGTATGAGTAGCTATGAAGTAAGAGTTTTTAGAAGTATTTATTGAAAAATATACACAAGTGAATCAAAAAACCTCTACATTGTATAATGTAGATCCCAATTTGTCGACACTACTTCATTCAAACAGCTATTACCATAGCAAGCAAGCACCAAACAAATTTATCCTACCAAAAATTATATTAAAAAAATACAAGAAAGAAACACAAAAAGATTAAAAAATTGAAAGTGTGTTGCAACTATGTGAAGGAATTTTCACTCTAAAAAAATTATAATATAATATATTATTTGCAGAGCTGCAGGGTAATAATATAAAAAAACTCAAAGAATATTTAGAATATCTTTGAAAAATTTAGAAAAAAAATTAAAATAATAGAATTGTTGAAAATTTCTACTAAAAAATTTAGAAATAAAAGTAAAAAACAAGTATTTATAATTTTGTAAGGGATTAAATTTGACAGGAGAGATTTTGAACAAATTGTCAAAATTTATATAGGATTAACCTGATATATATTTGGTTCTTATATAATTTATTTATACAAGAAGTGTCATACAACTTTGAATAGATAACTGTCATAAAAAAATTGCTTGACAGGCAAAGTTGACTGTCAAATTTAAGCCCAGTAAATTTGTATTGTTTTTAACACACATATATTTTATATATATATGAAGTTTCTATTAAAATAAATAAATATATATATGTATTTGTGATTTTGTATTGTTTTTAATATATATATATATATAAGAAGTTACTATTAAAAAATTTAGAAATAAAAGTAAAAAACAAATATTTATAATTTTGTATTGTTTTTAACACATATATATTTTATATATAAGAAGTTTCTATTTAAAAAAATAAAAAATAAAAGCATGTATTGGTAATTTTGTATTGTTTTTAACACATATATATATAAGAAGTTTCTATTAAAAAATTAAAAAAAAAAGAGAAAAACACATATTTATATATATAAAGTTTCTACTAAAAAATATTAAAAATAAAAGGAATATATATATACTTACACTTATATATATATATATATATATATATGAGATCAAATTTCAATATTAATTGTTTTTTTACCGTTTTTAAAAAAATTTGCATGTATTAACATACAATCAAATATTTATTTTCACCTATTTTACCGTTAAAATCTACAGCCATCAAATTGAAGCCCTGGGCGGCATCGATCTAATACCCTATTTTAAGACTACCTGTTTGTAGTTCATTGAAAATTAAACCAATCTTGTAAGCTACGTAAAGTCGCCACATAGCAATAGATAGTTGCCACTCGGCAGCAAGCAATTCTTGAAATATCTGTAATCCGTTTCATCAAAGAGTCCCACTAAAGTAGCTTATGCGAGATTCGCTACGCAACGGAAGTATTCATCCCATTGGGAAACAAGGCTGTTTTTTGTATTGATATTTATGTTCAGTAATAAAATGTATGCAACTCTTTGACAGTAGCAGCAGCAATGTAGGAATTTATTGAATCCGTAAATTGGGTTTTTAATAAACCGGGTCGCTAATAATGATGTTGGTTTTTACATACAATACAGGAGGCCTTCCATTAACAGGCCGCCAACGCCTGACGCAGACGATGACGGTGAAGCAGAACCCACTCTTCAGGAGATCATTAACATCAAGGTAAATTACCAAATACGTTGTTTTGATCTTAGGGTTTAATGTGTTTTGTGTTTTGGGTTATGAAGCATTCATTTTCTTGGGATATCATTTTGGGGGTAAAAGGAATAGATTTAGGGTTTGTTGTATATAATATGCAGGGTCATATTCAGGGGAATTTAAAGGAGTGAATTTTTTTTAATAAGTGTTTGAGTGGTAGGTGATTATGTTGAAGGCGAGTTATTAAGAAAAACATGGAATTTAGTACTGACAGAATGCATATTTTGGTGAATTTAGTAATTTTATTTGTGTTTTATGAGAAATACTGTGGCCAATTTTATTTTTCTAATTATTTGTCTATGAATTAAATCTAATTTGTGTAAGGATTGTGAAAAAAAAAAAAACCACTTGACGAGAAAATATAGCCAATAATAAATGCCCCGTTTTTTGTATTTTTCAGTTGATTGAAAGTGGAGAAAAGGAGAAGCTAAAAGAATTACTAAGGGAAAGGCTTATTGAATGTGGGTGGAAGGATGAAATGAAGGCTCAATGCAGGTAACAAATAGCCCCATGTCTGAGGTTGATAATATTTTACTCTAGTTTTCAATGGTCTAGGAATATGACTATCTCTGTGATCTGTGATCTGCAAATTTACTTCGCGTTCCTTGGTGTTTAGAGTCTAATTTTCACCCAGTGCTTCGATACCCAATTGAATCCTTTGAAGGTTGAGAAGTGAATTTCTTTCAGAAATCTTATTTCAAAAACATCCTTTTTCATTTGGCTCTCCATTTTATGGAGCTTGTGGAATTGAGAGCTCACATTTAAGCTACTATAATTTTGCCTTTTTTCCCTTTCTCCTCATTGGAGCAAGGATTTTCTCTCTCATTCTTGAGGCCACTGGAGTGCCCTCAGTGCCCTTCCTTATTCTCAAAGCCGCTGTTAAGCCCCATCTTCCTGGGATGATGTTTTTCGTTTCTAATTTGTTCAAGAGGATGGGATAAGAGGCTCCACATCCTATTTTTTCCCTTTTCCCACACCGATGAAGATTCCTTTCTTGTTGATGGGCCATGGTTCTCATTTCTTTTGCAGCTTCTGTGGGGGATATTATTTCAACCTTATCTGCTCTTATAGACAAAAAGGGACTCGTTATCATTGCGTATTAAGGGAGTACTCCTTGACATAACCCTCAAGTTTAATTATTATACTTTTATTATTTTTTAGATTGGTCCCCAAGCTGGCAATCTTATGAGATAGATTAGTTGGAGAATATTGACAAGGTTAATTTGCATCAGACCTAATTCTTGGATCCTTTGCCATTTCCATCAAATATTTTAGCTGTAGAATTGTATGACATCTTTCACTCCTCATATAAACATCTGGGGTTGAGTCTTTACATCAGTTGCCAACATTCCAATTTCTACTCCAAACCCACATGCTTTGAATCAAGGCCATGAATTACACTTATCTTTTGGAAGTAATTTGTAATTTGTTTTAAAAAGTGAAAAAATAATATAACATGAATTTTCTTACTGCTTAAAAAACCATATTTTGAAAGAGAGGTTAGTTTTAGAATATGAAATTGTGTTTTGTAAAAAGTTTATGAAAGGACAAAGAGACCCTCATGGCACCTGAGTTCTTTGGTAATTTGATCTCTAGGGCATTTACAAGGAAAAAGGGAAGAAGCAATGTTACTGTGGACGAGCTTGTGCATGCAATCACCCCAAAGGGTCGATGTAAGTAATGTTTTGCATTTGAGTTTGTATAGCGGCATAAGTTTAAAAGTTGATTTTCTCAATGTCATTCTTTGGCGCCAATCTGTAAATGTTTTCCTCTACTCAACCTGCTAAGCATTATATGATTTAGCATTCATAATTGTCTTGTATGCTGCTATTATTGTTATTTCTGCTGCTGCTATTTCTACTTTTCAATTTTTAAATTTCTTAAAAATTTGACTTAATAAATTTGGTAAAATGCATTAACAATATTAGGGAAAACTTTCCAAATACTATTTCTGTCTTGCAAATGTACTCTATTATATATGACATACAAGTTTCATATGAAAGTGAAACTGTCTTTAGTTCAAATCTTAGCTAAAATCTGTGCGACTGTTCTTGATATGCATCTATCTGAGCTCCAAGAGAGGGATGGCTGTAGAGAAACTGTCAATCGGGCTTCAGGAAAGATCATTAAAGGATAAGTCACATTGGCATTCTTTGGGCCATTTTCAAATAAGATGGGCAGCCTTCGAAGTTTGAAGGTGTATAGCTGCTTATTTAGACTCCAGATTTTTTTTGTTTTGACTCATTCCCCAGACAATACCATTCAGAATTTCAGACTGCATGATATTGGTATATCTCTATTTTACCGGGTTTATCCATTTCTGGGGACATACTCGTACCAAACTGGCTTGGGTACAGGTCGTGTGTCCGATCCCTCCTGTATACACCCAGGGTTGTACCTGGGACTGTGTTCATGACCCATTAATTGCAGTTAAGCTCTGCCCGTTTTCTTCTCATAGATGTTTCTTTTAAATCACGGTTAAGCTCTGTAAATTTTCTTCTCATAAATGTCCATGAGAGGGTTTTGTCTAGGCACAATCTTGTTTTGAACATATGGATTTTGAGCAATATCTATGACACATTTTTTCACCATACGCTCTGAATTTGTATCCTATACATGCTGCTTGAATTTATCTTTCACAGTTTGCACATTAGGCTCCAGATTCTACTATTCATTTGGTGATGATGCTACTTGATATGCACAGTCAGAGAACGTAAAGATTTGACAATATACTTGAATGGCAGCTATATTTAGGCCTCTATGCGGGAACAGCATCAAACAGAACAGATACAGCTCTAAATATGGTTCTTTATCTTTCCCTTGATACTATTTGTTATGGGTGGATCACATATCTATCTGTATTTTTTGAATTATTTGTAATCTCTGGATACGTAGCAGTCTTTGTTTATCAAATATTCATATTTAGCCCCTGATGGCTTATTGTAACTTCTGAAGGCTGCTATTTTGTAATATATATATATATATATATATATATATATATATACAGCCGAACCTGAACCCGTACTGGCAACATAGGTACTATATCACTATATTTCCTGAGACAGAAGTGGGATTCTTTTGGACAGCACAAGGCTTTTCTGATCATAGAAGAACCATTAGACTTAAGCAGAGACTTAAGCAGGGATGTATGCATAGGGAGGCTACACATGCAGACAATGGTTTTATCCTGCATATGTCTTGATCTCTGTGCTTCTTGTTGTAAAAAGTTGTGATCTGTTTAACCTCCCCTTTGGAAGACCATCAGGATAGTCTCTTTTTACTTCTCTTTTGTCCACTTTTGTGATCTCTGGAAGCTTAATGCTTAACTTATATAAAACTAAATATGGTACTTAACACTTCCAAAGGCACTGTGTCTAGACCTCCTCACTTCTATCAAGGCAGCCATTGGAGATTGGTATGCAGGCTTTGCACTCTCCAAGAGGTTGAGATCACTTCCTTTTTAGATATCTAATCTGTAGAGATCTATTCAGTTTTTGGTATGCAAACTGTTATGATGTTTGATGGAGGTACACTAAAGACTCTGGTATAGCTTCTTTGCCTCTATAAGTATGTTAACCTGAGCACATTGTTCTTCAAACTATCTCTGCTAGCAGAAGCATCTTAAGGGGTACTTGGCTGCATTTAGTTTATAGATAAGCACCAGTGCATTAAGTTTGATTAAGTTTCTAGCAATTCTAATCTAGTTTAGTTAGTATTTTGAAAAGATATCATCAAAGCTAGATCAAGCTATACCAATCTATTGTTATCTATTGCTCTTGTTTGCACATACAGCTGATTGTGCAGTGCTGTTGTATCCTGTTTTTCAATTCTGCTGGCATATTGCTATTGTACTTTCCCAACTAAGCTGTCATATTGTTTGCATAACATTATCTACTTGAAACATCTTGCAGCATCCATTGGCATCAACATGGATGATAGAAGACCAACTGGGCAATGTACCTCTACCTGCAGTGCTACATGGCCAGCTCACACTGTTAAACTTATCCATCTGATAGGGTGACAGTTTAACACCCCATGCTTGGTCCAGCGTTGTTGTCTATACTCATGTGGCCAGTGTCGTGACCATCAGGAGATCATTAACATTGCATGTTAGAACAAAAGTTTGCCCATTTCGGTATTCTGGCATCCCCAGTTCTAGCTTCTTTAGCGATGAGTCCTTTCTCTTGGGTATTTGTACTGTTTATAGACTATATGTAGTCATCTTGATGGTCTCATGGGATCTTTCCCTTCTGACAGACTACGGTTTCCCCACTCGGGTTGACCCCTCCTTTTTGTTTGATAAAATGCCTTCCAATTTTTGTTTTACTTTTAGTTATCTTTTAGTTTGTAGCTTCTTTGGAGCCTCTTTTTGGCTCCCTATTGCTATTGTCTCAGGTTGTATTTCCGAGTCCCATTGACCTATTTTGGTCACCTGTAGACATTAATATAATTTCTTTCTGTTGCCTTTTATGACAGTTCGACCTGCTTCTCTCAGCCTGGGCTCTCTCCAAAGGACATTATTTGACTCTGTACTGGTGATTTCATAGTGGTCGATAGCTCTGTTTACCCCACCCCTTGCTCAAGAAAATGAGCTTAATGAAAGGCTTCAATTTTATGGTCTTTTGTAGTGTGGACTATTGTATATGTGACCATATACTACTGTATCAACTTAGTGTTTTTTGAGTTCAAATTTTATTGGTACATAGTTTATGTAGATCTTCAAGAGTTTTCTTGTCAAAGTGCTTTATGTTCTACTGTTGCTTGATATCGGTATATTGTTTATGTGCTGTTCAAGTGCTTTGTTTTATACCAATGGGTCACATATGTGTTGTTATATGGAGTCTAATCAGACTCGGAGGTTAGATTTTCCCCACTTTTATCGGCGCAGTTTCCCCCCAAATTCCTACGGGGTCAAGGGGCAGCGCCCCTTGCGGGGGTTTGGGGGCAGCGCCCCTTGCGGGGTCCAGGGGCAGCGCCCCCGAAACCTCACATGGTTTTTTATTATTTTATAAAGCACCGGGAGTTATTTTTCATTGACCGACATAAGAAAACCCTATTTTTTGTAACCGATAAAAAGCTTGATAAAAGCGGCTAAGGGTTAGAGTTTTGATATATTGTATTGTAGCATTTTGCAACGGTATTGAGTTGCAGGGATTGCTGATTGTAATCGGTTTGATTTACTGGATAATAATATTGGACTCTATGTTTGGTGGATGTAGCCCGAGTTTGGGTGAACCACATTAAAACTTGTCTTTCGCTGTTATTAATTCTATGTATTTCCATTTCTCTATTTAATCTTTATTTGCATTTAATTGATATCTTCTGCCGGCTAACCTTAACAATATGCAATATGGTGCATATTAATAATTATAATAAGAACCACAATGGTTGACCGACCATATATAATGATAATAACAATAATGTGGCCAGCTTAAGCATAATCATTATTGTTATTAAACTTTTGGCAGCTAGACTCTGAAGATCTGTTATAATCCGAGAACATAAATAATGTTTACAGTTAGAATTAGAAATGATTTTTAAATTAATAACCTTTTTAGAGTTTCTTCCAGACAATATAAGCTTGTTTGATCATTCACAAATAATGGTAGCTTTATACATGAAGATTGATGGTGACATTTCTCAATTGGGCTTTGAGACGTCAATAGAAATTGGAGTTTTGCCCTTTTAGTTGTAAAGGATTCTAATGTAGCTATGGGCAATTAATACCTGTGTAGACTTATACTTTTGCAGTTACATAAACCAAGAAGCATTAATTTTGCATGTTAGATTGATTACTCCTTGTACATTAGAATTATTAGTGTAACACTTCTAACAAAATCAAGGTGTTATTGAAAAACAATTGGATATGAAATACTTGGATGTATGCCATTTTACTATTGCAAACTGTTGGCCTATTATTTTTACCTGCTTTTAGTTGGCTTCTGATATATTATGTCTTTTCTTAAGTATTTCTCTCAAATTTGAAAGATGATTAATATAATTTAAAAATGTGTGTTTCCAGCCTCAGTTCCTGATAGTGTCAAGGCTGAACTCTTGCAACGAATTCATTCATTCCTTATGTCTGCTGCACTGTAAAGCTACCGATTTAGCCTCCAGCATTTATGAGAAGCAGCCATGAATACCCAACAGACTTTTTCATATAGTGACATTTGATGACCCAAACAAGAAGTGTATCTTTGGGTGTCTTTAGCTCTACATCAACTATTTTATGACAGTTTAAAATTCTTCATTTGGTTATTACATACAATGCAATTTGTTCAAAGTTTCAAACATTTCATGTTGCCTGTAAAGACATTATTGCCTGTTTATGTCTCCTACTAGGATTTACAGAGTGTGCTGTTCACAGTGGAGAGTCTTCAGTGTTAAGATGAGACAAATGTATCAATATGCTTGTAAAAATATAGGAATACAAATGCCCATACCTTGCTCGGAGTGGGTTAATTGAACTGTATTTTACCGAAAGAACCAAAGTGTTCTCTCTAAATTGGCAATCAGGGAATTGTTAATGTAAAGACATTGTACTTTAGTTAGTATCTTTTGCTTTGTAACATTTTGTTTTGCTGGTTCATGTTCATTATATGTTCCTTCTTACACAGTAAATAATTCATTATATCTCTCACCCAAGTAACTCCATATCTGTCATAAAAATCTAAGAATACTGTAGAACAAGATGATTTGTAGGTTACTTTCCAAAAGATTTATGATGAAATCGATGCATCTTTATATTTGTTTACTGCATAATTTGGGCACTAAATATAAAGTTTAATGAAACTTAAGGAAACTCTATTTTCCTACAACCACACGTTGTGAAGAGAAGTACAAATCTCCTTTGGTTTCTTGAGACTTATTTGATGAACCGCTTGTATGTTGCTTTCATTAATATTAAATGGTTGTGCAAGTTTTCAACAATCTGTTTTAGCGGCAAACTGGTGTCCATGTCATAATTGGGAATGACTATTTGGTTGGATGAATTTGTTATAAAGGAGTTATTTGCATCATCTCAATAGAAACCAAAAGCATCACATTCTAATGCGACATGCATAATAAATTTTTGGTCCTATGAAAGCTAAGCCAATCAGCATTAAGCAAGGGAGATTAAATGCGCTATAACAAATCGAAGTAGCAGTATTTATTGTCAAAGAAGGAGTTAACTATAATATGTATACTCCAAATTGATTATGACAAGACCTGATCCTTGCCCTTGGATCTAAATATTTAGTAATGTTACATAAGCAAGGCAGCTTTTGGTATCTAGTCATTTAATCGTCGTCTGTATTTATGCTAACTTTGGTCATCGAATTTATTTTGTGTTTCTACAAATTAACACCATTTGCCCACGTATTTTTGGTATTTAGTCTGCTTCTCTCCCGTCTCTATTTTTTTCGAACTGGTTAGATTTGTAATGTAAAGAGGTTATATAATTCACGTGGTGATTTGAAATGTTATAGTCAAAGGATCTTTGGTCTACTGGTGAAGTTGAAAGGTTCTGAATGAGTCCACCACAGATCAAGTCAAAGGATCTTTGGTCTACTGGTGAAGTTGAAAGGTTCTGAATGAGTCCACCACAGATCAAGTCTTGCTGAGTGCAAAGCCCCCCGACACCATAAGGAATGAAGTTGGGATCGTTCCCAGGGGAATTTGGCACAATGGATACCCCTCAGTTGTTGGCTCTTAGCCGAAGAGTTCAGCTTCAGGCTCGTGCTCCCGAATCAGATAGCAATAAGAATTTGTGGATGAATTCCATAAAAAAAATGTTACACAATTTTTTTCAAATTTCTTTTACCAGAAGCATTTTAATATTTAATTCATATTTACAATATGCAAAATCTAATAAATTTGCATTACTATGGTTTTAACTTTTTGTTAATATGGTTATCACTACAGCGCTGAAGTGAGAAGCATTTATTATCTGTAAGATAAGTAGTTTGAGGGTAAAATAGTGCAGACTACTAAGGTAATGCAAATTTCATTAGTGTGACGAACTAACTATGTTTACGTAAGTATTTTAGTATACAATGGTGCAATTTAAGAAGATGAAAAAAGGGCTTTAGAATAAAAATGATGAGGAAAAAGATTGAAACGCAGATAAGATGAATAAAATGGGGAGGTGAAGAAAGTTAAGGAGGACGATGGATTCAAATAATGGAAAAACACGAAATGTGGTGGTCGATCTCAGGATAATTTGTATTTGGTATTGATTGGATTTACATGTGAAATGAAATAAAAACTACTCAGATAATTTAGATGTGAAGCAATTAACTTTATATTAAGGAGTTGAGACCATTTGTAAGCATGTTTTTCGAAATGAAAAAAAGGATTAAGACTTAGTTTTCTTGGTGCGGCTTGGAAACTTTTGTTGCAGATCGTACCTTGTAATTTACAATTGGGCTCTGAAATTAAATCTGAAATACGATCTTTATAATTACAATTGGGCTCTGAAATCAAATCTGAAATTGGTAAGCTTCAACAGATTACAAACTAAATTGTTCTCTATCTTAGTTCAAATTAGTTTAAATTTGGGCCTATGGAATTAATCTTCCCACCTACAAAAATGAATCTTGTGTGGAATCAAACTTTGTGCATGAAAATGAATCATGCCCTCCTAAATGTCTAGAATTTAGTTGCCTTTCTGTTTGGACTTTTGTTTAAAGAGTGGGTGGTGGTGTGGTGTTGATGAACACCTTTGGGAGTTTGTTAGGCAAGGATCTTTTTTGATCAAATTGATTTAACAATTTTTAGTGAGGATTGAGGATAATAAATAACCATGCAAGATGCACTAATTTGTTGCTAAATGTAAATGTTCATGTAAATTAATGATGCAACAAATGCTTTGATGTGCCTATGTGATGCTCGAATAAATCTAGATTTTTTAAAATGGAATTAGGGTTTGTCCTTCTATGTTACACCCTAGCACATAAGTTAATGCATTTTGCGCACAAATCGACAATTAGTGACTAATAGTAAGGGAGACAATTGGGGCCCATCATTAAATTTGAAATTAAAAGTTCTAAGGTCATTTTTGTGGCAACAGATTTGAGCTTGGTAAAGGAATGGATGTGATAAGTTGAAGATCAAGATTGGTCCCTAGGAATAAGGTATGATTAGGTTAGATTCAAGTTATTTGTTAACTTTTATGCATAACATGCCACCTATACACTATTAATTCCATTGGGGACAACCTAGTCAAAGTGAGTCTAAAAAAAAGGGAAAAAATGCAAGTTATTCAATTTTTACTAACATTTCGCCCCCACTTTGACGTGTATGTAAACAAATTATTATGACTAGTAACTTCACCTAAAGGTGCTATCAAATGACTAATAGGCATAGATATTAATAACCTTTTTAACCAGCACTACACATTAATATATTTTTTAAACCTTTATATGCATTGCTTAGCCAAAAAGGTCTTAAATATTTGTGTATAAACCATTTGATATCACTCTTAGGTGTTGTTTATAACACAAGAGCAACTTTGAAGGTATTTTAATTCACTCAAATTGATTATTACTTCCAAAGATACCCAAAAGTGTCACAATAAGTATTAACAATAAGAATGTGGATAAATTTATAATTATATTTTAAGTCATATATCTTTCCAATAATAAAATAGTTTTTTCATGATACAATATGCAATAAAGCATATTAAAATTGCATTACTCTTAGAAATTAGAAGGAATGATAGATTTGTTTATTTCTTGTGCTATGCACATTGGTAGTAATACCATCACTTATTGAATGTATTTGAATGTTTGATGTTTATTTATTATCACAATCCACTTTTATACAATTGCAATGTGTTGCATACGATACAAATAATGGATACGTAAAGGTTGACCAAAATATTCAAATACCTCAAAACATATATTATAAGTTCATAGGTAGGGTGATGCCATATTCACACTTGGTATAAACTTATGTGTTTGCCTTAATAACTAATATACCTATCAAAATTTTAAACATACAAAACTTTTCCACTCTCAAGTTGAAAAGTTGTAGAAGTTGTCCTTTGTGCCTTTGTCATCCAAAATCTTGTTGGTTTCTCTATTCCAAGATGTTGAATGAATACTTCATTGTAATCCATTCAACCAACCTATTGGTAGACAATGTTTGTGTGACATCTTCAACTAAGTAATCAAACTATGATATTAAAATGATTTTCCATAGAACTTTGAATTATACATATACAACAAAGCACTAGGTGTGGGTAACAATGAGGCTAATAAAGTAAGATCAAATTAATCAACTCCATGTCACTATCAATAATGTTGAGTATTGTGTTCATGCATTAATTCTAATTTAAAGTTTCTCAAAGTTGCAAGCCCATATTTCTAAAGTGAATACCAATCCTCAAAGCAGGAAAGAATCATCATGAGGACAGGGCTAAAACTCATCAACAAAATGTAAACAACTAAGGGTCAGTGCATGATAGTGGGTAATCTTTCCTTCTTATTTAGTCTCTATTAGGCCAATGAGGTGTTCCATGAGGTCTTTGAAATAGGACAATTAAAGAGAAAAGAATAATAGACACAACACTTTAACAACCATACCCAAGGTGTTATGAGTCCCTAATATTATCATTAAGTTTATGTTAGCACTAGCTAGAAACAAACCTATAAGATCTTCCACAAGCAAGAAGACACACTCTTGCATATGCACCCAAAAATATTAGCAATTATATGCCCCTACAAGTGAATCCATTAACCATGTATACACACATACAAGAGAGACACACACTATTATGATCCTCTATCCCTTTATCAATTTTAGCTTGCATAAGATAAGGCACAAGTTGCATCAATGGATCATAAGAACATGGAGAAACTTAATAACTACTCCTATACTAACAAGTGAGAGGTGATTATACTGAAAGTAGTTTGGCCTCTTACCAATCGGTGCCTACTCCACTAGGCAACTAAGTCAAAGATTGCAAGGAGGGAGAGAGCAAGCGTGAAACCGTCAACAAAACTAGATTTGTAATTGTACAAATTAGAAATAAGAGATACCTATATCTAAACATGCTTCAATAATCCATCTCAAAACTATAATAACCCCCATGATTCAAGTAGAGACCACTACAAGAAAACTTGTAATGCATTATAATATTTTCATACATTAATCAACCTCCTATTATATCAGGTCAGCAAATGTGGCAAGAGAAAATCAATAGCTGGGTTGAATGGTTTTCCTAAATTGTTACACTCTACCATGGAGACATCCAGTTATAGACCACTCTTGCTTGAAGCAACCTTCCTCTATTTTATAGAGTGTGTTCTCAACCCCTACAAAACTTGACATGCATCACCAGATGCCCTAAAACAACCTAAGACACACTAGATCAAAAAATTGGTTCAAGGATTAACCTCAATTATTTTTTAAATTTGTGCATATGTAATGTCCAAAATTGTATACCTTGTAATTTTGACACTACAAATTGTACCTGATTTAATGTTCATTCATGTAGCATGTTTCTAGGACTCATTTCAACCCATCCTTAGCCTCTTCTTTAGTCTGAATGTCAAGTGTGTGCTGTGTTTGCATGTTAATGTTCTTTTGTCATGAATTTTTTAATATTTTTATGTTTATTTCATTTGTTGTAGCCATTTTATGACATTTTTAATTTGAATGTTCCAATACTAAAACACACTTGCATGGACATTTGTGTAGTTGCACTTTTATGTTAGACTTAGGGCACACAACTGAGAGGGGTGGGGTGAATCAGTTGTGCGAAACTTTCTCAAATTAAACACTTAAATCTTCTTTAATGATTAGCAGAATATTAATCATGAACCATTATGCATTCAAATCAAAAGCAGAAACATATCAACACGTAAGACACCAAGATTTTGATGTGGAAAACCCGGTTAAGGGAAAAACCACGGGATGATTAACCCAAGAATGTATTCTATGTTAGAAGAATAGAAAGAACAAAATGGCACATGCCAATTAGGGCTCACTACCTGAGCACATTGCTCACAAGAGGCTCACTGCCTACAAGAGACACACTGTCTACAAAGAAATAAGTATCACCTTTATGAACTGGAGAATAGCATCTTCACCATGCTTGAATCAGTTCCATTTAAGCCCAATATTTTTGCTCTGCCTTTCGCACTTCTCCTCGCTACCACACACTCATCACTGCAAGACACACTTCAAAATGACTTCACAATCCCTTATTTATACAAGGCATCGACTTAGGAACAATCATCTAAGTCGGCAAACACCTACAAAAACATCCACAAAACGTGTAATACATCTGGTCGGTCAGTCTCGAGAAGAACACCAATATCCGATGGTTATTCTTCAAATGCAAACTCTAACTTCAATGCGGACCACCAACATGAACTGGACATGATTCAACGATCATCATAACCTTCCCTGAATCACCAAGAACATCCACACTTCATCATCCTACTGGAATTCTTCTCTCCTTCATCCGGAGCTTCAAGAACACAGTCTGTCATCACTGTCACAAATGAATAGGCTCTTCCAGACCTTCAAACCACAAACCAATCTAGTTGATACTTCACAGGGACATCCTCAACACTCCCTCAAATCCGCAGAAGGGGATAATGAAATTCTGGATCTCACCGGACCTATCTGTGACACTTTATCACCTCTGAACACCTACCGGAACCGGTTCTACTTGAGCGACCATAACTTCTTCAGATCTTCATGTGGACCTCTGAAAACTTGACTAGAGCATCTCAAGACTTATATCTATAAACCCTTTAAACCGCATCCTTTGTTCCTCAACCTAGTGAGGACTTTTACCTTCTTGTCATCACTGTTCTTCATTGTTCCTGATTGAGATTAATTTTCTCAATATCCTCAACACACAGCTCATCTAATCCTTCTCATTAATGCAACATGAGTATGTTGACATCAATGACAACACCGGTTAGGCCCATACTTGCAACAATCTCCCCCTTTGTCATTGATGGCAACATATGATGTGAAAAACCATCAAGACAAGAACTTCTCCTTGCTGTCACAACTCCCCCTAACAACAACAACTATTCACATGTCTTCTCTTCCTTTATTGCTCCCCCTTTGATCAGCAACCACTTGTTTTTCACATGTCTTCTCTCCCCCTTTGACATCAATGGCAAAGGGCTCATACTTGCAACTCCATTACTTCATAACATACCAGCTACTCCCCCTGAGTAGCAACTCCCTATCATCAATCCGAATCACAAGATATGACTATGATATCCACCGGATTGATGTACATTAGTGCATCCTAGTTCATCACCGAAAGGGCAATAACCCCTAACTTCTCCCTGAGATACTCAAAAGAGTCCTTGGGAAGAGGTTTAGTAAAGATATCTGCAATCTGATCCTTGGAGGGCACATGCTACAATCTGACTTCATCCTTGTTCACTTGCTCTCTCAGAAAGTGAAACTTGATAGATATATGCTTAGTCTTAGAATGCAACACTGGATTCTTAGAAATATTTATTGCACTTGAATTATCACAGAAAATTGTGATAGGTTCCTCATATTCTACTTTAATATCTCTTAGCATCTGCTTCATCCACAAAACTTGAGTGCAACTACCTGCTGCTGCAATGTATTCTGCTTCAGTTGTAGACAGGGATATTGCCTCTTGTTTCTTGCTTAGCCAAAAAACCAATCTTTTTTCCCAAAAAGAATGCTCCACCACTGGTACTCTTCCTGTCATCCACATCTCCTGCCCAATCTGCATCTGTATATGCATGAAGAGAAAAATTATGATCTCTAGGATACCACAGACCATACTCAACTATTCCTTTTAGGTACCTAAAAATCTTTTTGATTGCCATGACATGAGATTCTCTGGGATCAGCCTGGAATCTCGCAACAAGACCAACAGCCTGCATTATATCTAGTCTAGTTTGAGTGAGATACAATAATCCTCCAATCATTGATCTGTACTTTGTCTGATCTGCCTTAGGGGAGTCATCATCTTTGCTCAACTTACATCCGGTTGCCATGGGAGTGTTCATTGGCTTTGAATCTTCCATTCCAAATTTCCTCAACAATTCTTTCACATATTTGGTCTGAGAAATAAAGATTCCTTTCTTTGTCTGAGTAATTTGCAGACCCAAGAAGAAATTCATTTCATTGAGCATTGACATCTCAAACTCACTTTTCATTTGATTTGCAAAGGTTTTACACATACTGTCTCTTCCTCCAAAGATGATATCATCAACAAATACTTCAACAATCAAGATGTTTTCATGATCAATTTTGAAATATAGGTTACTGTCAGCAGTACCTTTGTTGAAACCAATCTTCAAAAGATGTTTGTCTAGTCTTTCATACCAGGCTCTTGGGGCTTGCTTTAGTCCATACAATGCCTTCTTCAATTTGCAAACCATATCACCATGCTCAGAAAATTGAAAACCATCTGGTTGTTCAATGTACACTTCTTCTTCTAAGTCACCATTCAAGAAGGCAGACTTGACATCCATCTGATACACCTTGAAATCCTTGAAGGCAGCAAATGCAAGAAATAATCTGACTGCTTCAATTCTTACCACCGGAGCAAAGGTTTCTTCAAAATCAATCCCTTCTATTTGAGAGTAGCCTTTGCAGACCAATCTAGATTTATTTTTGATTACTTCACCAACTTCATTTAGTTTGTTCCGGAAGACCCATTTGGTTCCAATCACATTCTTGTTTCTAGGTCTGGGAACAAGATCCCAAGTGTGATTTTTCTCAATTTGCATCAACTCTTCCTCCATTGCTTTGGTCCAGTTTTCATCCTTTGCAGGCTTCATTTATTGTCTTAGGTTCAATCTTTGAAATCAAAAAATATTCATCTAAATTTTGAGCAATTTTCCTTCTAGTTTGCACACCTTTGCTTTTGTCACCTATGATTTGATCTTCAGAGTGGTTCAGTCTTACATACCGTGAAACTTTGGGAGTTTCTTGCACTTCTGCTTCTTGATCAGGCTCATTCAGACCTATCTCTTCTTCCTGATTTACCAGATCAATCTGAATCTGACTTTCAGAAGAGGATTGAGCTCCTTGACCCAGAACACCATTATAATCATCTTCATCATATTCATAAAACCTTGAGGGTTTCTCTATTCCCTTATCAACCTTCACATTTGTACTTTCTATCATCTTTCTTAGTCTCTTATTATAACACCGGTATGCTTTGCTTTGAGTAGAGTAACCCAAGAATATTCCTTCATCACTTCTAGCATCAAACTTGCCTAAATCTTCATCTCTTTTGATGTAACATTTGCTACCAAAGACTCTAAAATATCTTACAATAGGAGTAATGCCAAACCAGAGTTCATAAGGGGTCTTACCGATATTGCTTCTGATTTGAACTCGATTAAGAGTATAGAATGCAGTGCTGACAGCTTCTCTCCAATAGATCTGAGGAACATTTGCTTCCATCATCATGGTCCTAGATGCTTCTTGAATGGTCCAGTTCTTTCTCTCCACTACTCCATTCTACTATGGAGTCCTCAGAGCAAACAACTGTCTCTTAATTCCATGTTTCTCACAGAATTCTATGAACTCACCGGATGTGAATTCTCCACCTCTATCAAACCTCAGACATTTCAACTTTATTCATGTTTCATTCTCTACCATAGCCTTGAATATTTTGAATTTCTCAAGAGATTCTGATTTCTCCTTTAGAAAGGTTACCCACATCATCTGAAAATAGTCATCTATTAGCAGCATGAAGTATCTATCACCTTGAATACTTCTGGTTCTTGCCGAACCACAAAGATCAATGTGAACTAAGTCCAATAATCCGGTAGAAGACAGTTCCTTGCTTTTGAATGTGACTCTGCTCAGCTTACCCAATTGACATTCCTTGCACAAGTTGTTAGTAGATTTCACCAATTTTGGAAGATCTCTTACAGCCTGAGTATTGTTTATCTTGATGATATTATCAAAATTCACATGACACATCCTTCTATGCCATAACCAACTCTGATCAACTTGAACAAATAAGCAACTTTTACCAGTACCAACCAAGTGGAAGATATTACCTTTAGTTTGAGCACCGGATGCAATCTCTGTTCTAGATCTTTCAAAGATTTTGCATTTTCCATCCTTGAATCGGAGATTATAGCCTTTGTCCACCAACTATCCAACACTGAGAAGATTGTGCTTCAAACCTTCAACATACAGTACATTACCAGTTTTGTTTCTTCCATCAAAAGAAATAGTTCCTCTTCCTCTGATTTTACCAGCAGAATTATCACCAAACTTCACCACTCCTTCATACCTTTCCAAGTCTATGAACTTATTTTTGTCACCTGTCATGTGGTGAGAGCAACCACTGTCAATGACCCAATCATTCTTTTCTTCAACTTGGGCAGCCAGAGCTCTTTCTACAACTTTATGATTGATAGATACAGAGGATATTGGTTCTTCTTCCTTGATGGCAATAAACACCCATTCACTTCTAGATTTGTTTCCTGTTTCTAATTCATCATCTGTTCTCCTTCATTATCATCTTCTTCATGAACATAGTAACAATTCTTTTGGAACCTTGATATGTTAGGATTTGGCTTTTAAAATCTTTCCGGACATCTTGAGGCAAAATGACCAATCTTATTGCAGTTAAAACACTTAAAAGGCAATTTTCCTTCATACTTACTGGATCCTCTTGGCAGTCTCTTTGCAATGAGGGCTTCAAGTTGAGCAGTTTCTACTTCTTCTTCTTCCAGGTCTTTTCTTGCTTTTTCATACCATGACAGTTTCCTTGATGAGTTCTCTCTTGGATCAAATCCTTGTTTACCTTTCACAGAGGCACTGGCTTTGAATGCAGATTCAGTTTTGGGGGGATCATCTCCAAACTCGGTCATTTCAAAAGTAGCCAGTTTGCCAGCCAATTGGTCTCTTGTGACAGTTGTATGGGCTCTGAATTCATCAATGGCAGTAACCTTGATTTTGTAAGAGGCAGGAAGGGATCTAAGAATTTTACCAACAATCTCATTTTCATCCAAGACTCCACCAGAATTTCTAATTCCACAAACCAGCTCATTCACTCTTGGCATAAAAGTGGTAATATTTTCATTTTCTTTCATCTTCAGTTTTTCAAATTTCCCTTTTAGACTCTGTAACCTTGCACATTTAACATACTCATTTCCTTCATGCAAAAGTTCCAGTTTAATCCAGATCTCATAGGCAGTTGGTAGGTCAATAACATTTGAGAGCTCTGAGTCAGTTAATGTGCTTAGAAGAGCCTCTTTGGTCCGCAGATTGTTTTTAGCATTTGTGATTTCATTTAGGGTTGTCGGACCACCCTATGGAGGTACATACGCTTTTGTGACCATGGACCAGTACACCATTCCCATACGCTGCAAGTGACATTTCATGCGACCTTTCCAAAGAGCAAAGTTGGTTCCATCAAACTTCGGACTATCCTTCTTGTATGACGACATCCTGGATCTCCTCAAGCGGTTAAGCTCCTTTTAGAGGAACTTAGCTCTGATACCAATTGTTAGACTTAGGGGACACAACTGAGAGGGGGTGAATCAATTGTGCGAAACTTTCTCAAATTAAACACTCAAATCTTCTTTAGTGATTAGCAGAATATTAATCATGAACCATTATGCATTCAAATCAAAAGCAGAAACATATCAACACGTAAGACACCAAGATTTTGATGTGGAAAACCCGGTTAAGGGAAGAACCATGGGGTGATTAACACAAGAATGTATTCTCTGTTAGAAGAATAGAAAGAACAAAATGGCATGTGCCAATTAGGGCTCACTGCCCAAGCACACTGCTCACAAGAGGCTCACTGCCTACAAAAGACACACTGTCTACAAAGAAATAAGTATCACCTTTATGAACTAGAGAATAGAATCTTCACCATGCTTGAATCAGTTCCATTTAAGCCCAATACTTCTGCTCTGCCTTTTGCACTTCTCCTCACTACCACACACTCATCACCGCAAGACACACTTCAAAATGACTTCACAATCCTTTATTTATACAAGGCATCGACTTAGGAACAATCATCTAAGTCGGCAAACACCTACAAGAACATCTGCAAGATGTGTAATACATCCGGTCGGCCAATCTCAAGAAGAACACCAATATCCAGTGGTTATTCTTCAAATGCAATCTCTAACTTCAATGCAGACCACCAACATGAATTAGACATGATTCAATGATCATCATAACCTTCCCTGAATCACCAAGAACATCTACACTTCATCATCCTACTGGAATTCTTCTCTCCATGCGGAGCTTCAAGAACACAGTTTGTCATCACTGTCACAAATGAATAGGCTCTTCTGAACCTTCAAACCACGAACCAATCTAGTTGATACTTCACAGGGATGTCCTCAACACTCCCTCAAATCCGCAGAATGGGATAATGAAATTTCGGATCTCACCGGACCTATCTGTGACACTTTGTCACCTCTGAACACCTGCCGGAACCGGTTCTACTTGAGCGACCATAACTTCTTCAGATCTTCATGCGGACCTCTAAAAACTTGACTGGAGCATCTCAAGACTTATATCTACAAACCCTTTAAACCACATCCTCTGATCCTCAAACTATTGAGGACTTTTACCTTCTTGTCATCACTGTTCTTCATTGTTCCTGATTGAGACTAATTTTCTCAATATCCTCAGCACACAACTCATCTAATCCTTCTCATTAATGCAACATGAGTATGTTGACATCAATGACAACACCAGTTAGGCCCATACTTGCAACATTTTATCCCAAAATAGTATAGCCATACGAACATTCATCAATGGCTTAAATAATCTTTTTGACTTCCTTTGACTCTATAACTGTCATATACCTACCTTTGTCAAATTTGAACAATATTTTCTAACTATTACCAAGGATAACATTGATTAGGTGTTGAACATTTGCTAAACCCCAAGTATGCATGCATCTACCATTCTACACTTTTCTTAGTGTTTACAAAAATGCTCAAATGTTGAACCAAATCTGCAGTCCTCTTGCAAATATTGTGAGTGCATTTATATGATCACAAAAATAACTTTTTTTAAGTTTTGATACCAATGATTTGATTCCCAAGTGGATTGGTAAGCAAACCTTCAAATTAGTTAGTAATCCACAAGTTTATAGAATATGCAAATGAAACCCTAAACTAGAATCACAATGCACATTTGAAATGCATGGTAGACCATGAAAGGGAATATATTACATTAAAGATGGTATGTAAAATGACACATGCATGTAACATAAGTGTTGGTTGGTTCTTCTCTACCTTTACCTTATATAATGCAAGTATTTATACAAGTGGGTCATCAGCTAGGTATTCACAATAAGCTGACATGTGTCTTGCATGTATGGTGCACTCTATCATGTTGATAAGATGATGACAAGTGTTGAGCTTGTATTGTGCCAATTATTTGGCATGACCATGTGGTGTGGGCATAGCCATGTTTCAGACACATGGTGGAAATTTATGTGGAAATGAATGCCCCACATGTCATGATCATATGGTCTTACAAAATTTTAACATTTGCAACCATGTGCAAGGTCATAATATGCATGTAAGCAATGTTGCATGATGGCACATGAAGACTATATGTGGATGCATTGGGATAATGTTGCATGTGGGTGTGTATGTACGTGTGGCATGTATTGAGTGAAGATAAGTGCACAAGTG
The DNA here is from genome assembly GCA_027924645.1 of Cunninghamia lanceolata. Lineage (NCBI taxonomy): Eukaryota > Viridiplantae > Streptophyta > Pinopsida > Cupressales > Cupressaceae > Cunninghamia > Cunninghamia lanceolata. Next base: position 5,818,902 of record BSBN01001126.1, read on the forward strand.
GAGCTACTAAAGGGAATGGAAGAGACTAAGATTGCACATAAGGTTGTGCTCAGATTAAAATTAATAGTTTTGATAAATCTATAGATCAAAAGATGCACACCCAACTTATTTATAGATCCATAGAAACCCATCAAAATATGCCACTAAGCATAATCTAGATGAACTTCACAAAGGACCAATGACCATCAAAAGATCTATAGACCTCCTTTAGGCCCATGTTGAGCATCTATAGATCTATATAACTCAACTAGAATATGTTGCACTACCCTCTAACTTTTTAAACCACAAGGACAGACCATCCATTGCTAGCCTTACTCAATCACGTGATGTATTCTTTAATATGAACCAATTAGGAAATGACACATCAACATATCACCTAGAAGATGCCTTATATGGAGTTAATTTAATGTTGGATAATACCACTTTGGAAGATCTATAGATTGAAGCTCACTACCTAAGTCAATTTGTAGATCTATAGATGTTAGTCCTTGATTGATGTAATGTAGAAAAGAGAGACTAGCTTAATAGATCAAACTAGGTCAAACCCTCTTCTACAAAACACTAGGACACAAATTGAACTTGTCTTCTACCCAAGAAGGAGAACCAAACTACAAGGGTTCTACCCTTTTGTTGTATAGAGAAGAAATTAACCAAATCCAATCAATCAAGCTAACGTAAGACAAGAGACCCTAATTTACAAAGATCGGAGCATAACAAATTGTCAGAAGCAGAAACCTAGAAACCAAATGAACAACACATATCAAAGATCAAGTCAGAACCTAAATCTAGGGGTAGAAATACCTAGGACAAGGGTGCTTGGGTGCCCTAGACCCTAATTAGGGTTCACAGAAACTAATAACTCCAATGGCTTCACCCTCTCGTGCTTCTGCTCTCTGCAACTTGTCTTTGACCAATTCCTCTGGATCTGACCTACACACACACAAGAGGGAAAATGGTTGGGTACTATTTAGTAGCTTGCCTCATTCAAGCTCTATGAATGGTGTTTCCACCTCCACAATAACAAAGATGATAGATAAAGAGCATGTTCCTTAAGAGGGCAGAGGCAAATCTGAAGTAGAATGGAATGCTAGAACAAAGCATGAAGGAAAGAAGTCACCATGAGCATTAAAACCTTAGCATGCTTGATGCGACGTCATGACTTGACTCAAGAAGTCGGTGTAGCCCAAAAAGTAGAAATATCTTCACAAGACCTGCAATATGTTAGTGTCGCAACAATAATCCACAATAGAGAGCTTGAGAGAAGAGTAGAGAACATGAGAAAGAGAGAGTGCAAGAGTGCCTAGATTGCTTAGAGAACTTAGAGATGTTCAAATGAATGACATAACTTGATTCTATATGTTTTCCCATTGATTTCTGGAGAATTAAACCACATGAGGTCAGCATTGGGAATCATTTGAGAGGTCCCAAGCTAACAAGCCATTAGTTAGGCTAGGGCTAAAAAGGAGACAAGGGCACTTGGGTGCCCTAGTCCTTTAGCCCCAAGCACCTGGGATAAGGTACTTAAAGTGTTATTAACCTTGTCTTATAATTACTTTCTGGGGTTTTGTGCATCAAGATCAAGAATTACACACTTAATGCTCAAAAAGGTGTTAAAATAGGTCCTAATTAACAAGTGTAAACATTCTAGGTCCACCTATGTGCTAAACTAGGTGTAAAATGGTGGTGTACACATTTTACGATGTTACAGATGCACAAAGGGACAAAAATAGTTACACATATAAATGACCAATTGACTAGGTAATCTTGTTAAGAATTACAACAACCATGTGGTTAAAAAATAAAGGCTAATAATAAATGGGAACCAAACAATAGAGGAAAACAAAAAAATTAGAGAAGGGCAAAAAGTACCAAAAACTATGCTAAGGAAAATTATATAAATTTTAGTCAAATAATGGCTTTGGTTAGAGAGGCATGCCCCTAATGAGCATGGAAAGAAGGTAGAATAACTCTAGGAGTGTAGACCAAACATAAACAATAGGATCCTAAAGACAAGGATATATAAATATTTACAAACACCAAAAAGAAAAACAAGGAGACACGACAAACAATGACACAACTAAAATGGAGGGAATATAAGAGAAATAGATATTTTATAGAGATTTAAGAGATCTCTTCCAAATTACCTCCATCCTAAATAGGATTTTTATTTTATTGCAACACTTTATTCTTAATTATGTCCATGTTCCTCAACTAAAGCATCTATAAATTTGTTTCATCAACTACTTTTGATACTATATCAGATTTGAAAGGTCCTAGAAAATATTCACGCTCAATGTACCCACATAGATACATTATGACATGGTACACTCCTCATACACTTTCATGATCAAACACAACTAGTCTTGGAAAAACATAATAAGGGTAAATTGATTCATTGCTACCATAATTATTAAGCTTATCAAGGTCAATCTTTATGAGAAGAGATTAATATTTAGGTTCCATAAATCATTATTAATATCCATCCTAATAGCATCCATCATGAATTCACCTAGGCAACATAGCCTGTCAAAAAATACTAACTCCATTCTCAAAGACAAAGACTTCAAACACATATGTGTTTTCAGTTAAATTGTGTGCATTTTTAGGACAAACCTCAGCATACCTAAAACTTTGAATTGAAGGATTAGGGTGATCAACATGAGCATACTCATCACACATGCCAAAAGAAATATTAAAAAATGTCTTATATTCCATAGGTTCCATCATATTGTCAACACAACTATTATCACCAAAAAGTCTCAAAGATATATCAAAATCAAAACCCTCATAATCACAATTAATCAAAGTGAGTGGTACGACTACATCTCCTAGTGCTAGAATGACATGAGCACTTTTCTCTTCCTTCCCTAATGTCTCATTCTCAAAAGTGTAGAAGATTGTTCTCTATGTGTCCATACTAGGCATATACTACTCATAGATCCTTTCCCAAGGAGCATAAACTTCTTGATTTATATGATCACATTCAATGGCCTTCATCTTTTACATCATCAACTAGTGGGACCCCACATAACCTCTAACTAGTGCCTTTGTAGAGTCTAACATAGAGCAATCACCATTGTCAAACTAGTCCTCCTTATGCCCATTGAAAAAACATACTTCAACTTGCTCAAGATTTAGGTACCATTCAAACAAACATAATTAGACCTAAGGAATTTCTCTTGACCATTTTCATAAAGTTTACCTTCACAAGAATCTAAGCTACGAATCAAAACACATCTCCAACTAAAATTTGTCCTCTTTCTAAAGGTCTTATTCCAAACTAGTACACATCCACTGGCTCCCATACCTTTGCATTATTACAAGAATGAGGGTGTACATCACACTGCAAATATTCTTTAGGCCTAGAAATATATTTTTATTTGAATACCTTGGGAACTTACTCTACAAGGAATTCATGCTCAAGCCTTCCATCTTTAGTCACACTCTTCTTTGTAAATTCAATCTACATTCGAGAAGCCAAAAGGTTCCTTTCAATGCTTTTGGCCATATGAAATGCCTCTCAAATATCTGCAAGGTTCTTGTCTCTTAGGAGGAAACCTACTTCCAAATATAACACCCCATAATATAATACTAGATACATGAGTTCATTAGTTCTCATATTTTCAAGGATGTTTCCCATTTTCACTATAAACTAGTTATTGAATTCACAATTCCTTCCACATGAGACTTATATATTTGCAAATTCATTAACAAAGGCCTTGAGATCAACCTTGCCAACATAATAGTCATTGAAAATTGTCATGAATTGATTCCAAGATGATATCTCATGATTAAGCAAGTTCACATACCATTCTCTTGCACCACCTTCTAAAGACTAGATAAATAATCTTATCATGACATCTTCATTTTCAACTTCATAATCATCCATTACCTTTAAAAAACCTACAAATGATCTCGTCCTGAAGAAGTTTTATTTCCCCAGAACTTGGGCAAATTGCTTAAAATTCCTAGGGTGGAGAATTAGATTTTTTTTTAATATTTACAAAGTCAAGGGGTTTATATCTATTTTCACTCAATGAAAACTTCCTACAATTGGCCAATTCTAGATAATCCACCAAGTTAGGACAAGGATATGGAAGAGTGATTTTGTAACAAGCAAGGATATGAAACTCATGGCCAAGACAAACACACGTATGAGGGTCATATTTGGTTGGTTGGTGACTCATCTTAGGGACACATTGGTTCTAACAATAATCATGGTAAGGCTAGAACATGGTGAAAAGGTCATTGAAAACCTCCTTATAGGCACACATTCACACATAAGATTCACAATTATCTAATATATTTAATTCAACATTCTTCTAACCTCTTTTTTGAAAAGTATCTTAGTATTTACCATCTTTATCCAAAAGTTCATCTTGAGGACTTTTATTTACATGTTTCAACATCTTAGTGAAGACAACTTTTACTACCATTTAAATCACAATAATATCCTTCAAAAGCCGATATGTTATGAGAAGTAATTACACAAGATCTATGGATTGAGTTATGTAGACACCCAAAAATGTCCACCTTGTCACAACGTTGCATCATCTAGGCATCTGGTAGTATTTTTGCCCTAAGCACCCATATCATCACCTAATCTAGCATTTTCCTCTAATAAATTAAATAAATCCAACATTTATTTAATTTATCCCCTCCTTTTCACATTATTAAATAAATAAATTTTATTTATTTATTTAACCCCCTTTCCTATATTAAATAAAATAAAATATTTTATTTTATTTTATTTCTATTTATCATTTTATCCTCATTTTTCTCATGATTTAAATAATATTAAATTATTTAAATCATTGACTTACCTTCCATATCTATCTTTTGAGATGACTCAACTCATCTCTTTCACTTTCCAATTACCTTTTTAGATGACTAGATCCACCTTCCATTTCCAACTAAACTCATCTTTCAAGTGAACTCTTCCACCTTCCATTTCCTTTTCCAAGTTGCACAAGCAACTTTCTAATTCAACCATCACTCACAAAATGGAAGGTTTATCCCTCAATTCTCTCACATTTGCCTATAAATTGGTCCATTTCCAAGCCATTGGCATGGATGAACTTTGATTGATTTGTCTAAATTTTACCGTCTACAAAATGGCACGCCCGGTGGGACCAGTCCTCTGGTCTAATTTTGGTACTAAAAATTGTATTTTTTGAGTTCAGGTTCAGGGTAAAATTGCATTTTGGGTCAAAAGTCACATTTGAGCAACAGAAACTCGCACTTGAAGGATCAAAAGTCATATATGGTTGGGGAAAAGTCACCTCTGGTCAATCTGCAGGCACATTTGATGAGCAAGAAGTCGCATCTAGTTGCATGAGTCGCATCTAGTCTAGGTCTAAGATTTTCATGGCTGACTTGAGTTTTCTTGCAGGTTTTCATCATTTGTGGTCTTTTCATGTGGGTTGCATGTCATATTAGATTCAATCTTAGGCCTCTTGAGTCACTTTAGGTAGTTTTCTTCAAAGATCTCTAACAACCATTTAGCATAACTCAAAATCTCTGGTGTTTTTGCAAAAATTAGGACATGGGTATCATAAAATTCTTTTTTTTAGGTGTTCTAGGATCTCATATGTCACATGTAGAGACATGCAAGATGTTTGGTTTTTAGATTTTATAACCCTACAGGCATAATGCACACTAGATCAACGGAACATTGCATCTGAGCAGCAAAATATCGCATCTAGCAAATGGGAACTCGCAGTTGGACAACAATTAATCGCATATGGTAAGCCTGCATGCACATTTGGTGCATATAAAGTCACCTTTGGTTACTGCTATATGCATCTAGTTTCTGTTTCATAGGGTTAGGGTTTTTTGGGGAAAACTGATGGTTTCTCGGTGTAGCTTGATTAAATCCCAGGTCCAAGAATGGAGGCAAGCAAACTATTGATACGTTTTCTACAGGTCTAAGTGGTCAAAGGATCTATTGTTTATCACTAGAGTAGGCACATTTGGTTTTGGGCATTAAAATTAACTTTGTCTTCATTATGCCTGCTTTTTCCTTTCCTTTCCTTGCTTGTCTGGTATGATTGTCACCTGATTTAGCAATGAAAGTATCATCTCCCCCCGCCTAACCAACGGATCTGGGGTACAAGAGTAATCATTGCTAACTCTAGGCGGGTCTGCCTTCCCATTGTGAGAAGGGGACAACCCGAGCGGGAACAGGTCAAAGCCAGACCATTATAATCCGCTTGATAAATAATGCATTTGCACCAAAAATCGCAAGCAATAGGTGTTGTTCCGCTATGCCGATGAATGTTTCCCCCAAAACCCCACAGAGCCTAACCTTTGCAGGTTGGGAAGCCTCCATTAACTGAGCAAATCACCGCACACATAGCCACCCGAATGGAAATTTGAACTAAAAACTATGTTTTAGTAGCCAAAAACCCCTATCTGTTGGTACAGGAGGACAACTGATTAGGCCTCTAATAGTAGTCCCATATTTTCGTGGCTTATGGTAGAGATAGCAAGGTACCTCAAGATCTGTGCATCTTAAGGACCTAGAACTTGGTGTGCCTGAGAAGTGAGTGCACTATAAGGGGGAGCTCATGCCCCAAGTTCCTGGAGCTATACACCATAAGTAGGTGCGGTAAAACCAAGTGGGAACCCAACAGGTACAGTCCTTGCCTAGCCATAGGTTGTAAAGTTTGAGCATGGATTATGTATGAGTGTTTGCCATTGTGTCTTCTTTGCCAGATTCACCAAAAGCAATATCTAAAACCAAAATATGCAACAAAAACCACCTTTGAATCATGTAAACTCACCTTTGATCAACAGCCAGTCGCTTATGAATATCTGCAAATTGCCTTTGGTCCTTAATAAATTACCTCTTGTTAGCTCATTTGCCTACAAAATCTGCCTTTGGTATCTGTGAATTCACTTATGAACCTCAGCACTCGCTTTTGCTCCTTAGCTAGTCGCTTATGAATATCTACAAATCGCCTTTGGTCCTTAAGAAATCACCTCTGGTTACCTCATTTGCCTGCAAAATCCACCTTTGGTCTTTGTGAAGTCACCTTTGAACCTCAATAGCTCACCTATGATCTATTATCAGCCGCCTTTGAACAGCCGCCACTCACTTTTGCACCTCAGTCAATCACTTATGCATACTTGTGCATTGCCTATGGTCCTTAGAACATCGCCTCTGGTTAGCACAATTTACCTGCAGCATGCGCCTTTGGTCTCTACAAAATCGCCTTTGAATCACCGTCGCTCACTTTTGGCCTGATTCTAGTCGCTTGTGATCTATTCTCAATCGCTTATGCATAGTAGCCTATCGCTTATGTACAATCCCCAGTCACCTTTGATTTAGAAGCCATCGCTTATGAATTGTAGCAAATCACCTTTGGTCCTTGCTTAGTCACCTTTACATTATTGTCAGTTGCCTATGATCTATTTCCAGTCGCCTATGCACAATAGCCCATCGCCTTTGCATTATTGCTAATCACCTTTAAAACACAGAGCATCACCTTTGGTTTTCTATAGCCTGCAAATTATCCTCCTAGTCAAAATCCTATTCAGTCAACTTGTCACAACAAAACCTGATCATTTACGGTCATCACAATCATCCCAATCAGCTATCTAACATCAATCAAACCAAACAACATCAATCAATCAATCAACCCCTTTTGGTCTTGGTCAATCTATCCCTTGATCAACCTTTTTACCAAATCAATCAAATCACCCCATCCAACAATCAATCCTATCGATCAAAATTAGAGCAACCAATCATATCAAGTTAAAATCAACCACCAATCAAATCACCTTATCATCCTATCAATCTGATCAATCAACTCTAAACAATCACATCCCAATCATTTAGAGTCTTCATCATAACCCTAATCAAACATCTACCAAAAGTTACACCATGTTAACCTTAGAGGACCTAGCACAAGAGCTCACTGACCTACTTCACCAGGCACCAAAAACCTCTAAGCCAACAAATGATTTAGAGGGCCCATAGCAGGATTCAACAACTTCAACTTCAAGAAGTCCAATCACCTCACATACAACATCTTATAGCACAAGCCCAACACCTTGTAGCCACTTGTCAATCACAAACCCAATAATTACACCATCATCCCTTATCCATTCAACACCAACCAATTCCATCTCATTCCTATGTGGCATCCCCTTCCATTTCACACCAATCTAATCCATCCACATATCATAACAATTCCACATCATCTTATCTTATTCCTTATCAATCTAATCCATTCGCATTTCAAATCACTTCCACATCACCTTATCTCACATCCTTCCATAACAATGCCACATCACCATACCCTACTTCTTCCAATATCTACCATTATCCACAATAACCTGTACCCCAAGATCTTTTACCTACACATCCTACCATTTCATCTCTTCATTAAACCCATTCACGAGACTATCAATGGCCCCCACAACATGAACATGCAAGTCCAAGTGGCCCTTTGTACATAAATCAAGTGAACCCAAGTCCACTTTTGCAGCAAGACCTAATAGACTTAAGTCCACATGTGCTACAAGACCTAATAACCTTTGACTCAAGTCTAAGTGACCCTTTGTACATAAATCAAGTATCCTTAAGTCTGCCTATGTTGCAAGACATAATAGCCTTTGACGAGGGATACACCAACCTAGAGCATGCATCCTATGAACATCCTCCCTCACCATTTGATCACATGCCAACACATGAGCCTACTAGTCCCATTTTGACACCATCATGTGATCCCATTCCTAGTCTATTGACCCACCAACCATTTAATCCATCTAATCCTGTTGTCCTTTCATCCGATCTGAATCCCGATCCATCTAATCACATTATCCCTCCTCCCAATCCTAACCCTACTCCATCCAAGCACATTATCCCTCCATCCAATCTGAATCATACTTCTAAGCCTATACCTACCACTCCATCTACCATTATCGTCCATCCCCTATATTGTCCATTCACCCATACCCTAGCAAAGGATGTGATCCATTGGCTACTAGCTAGGAACAACTTGTCTCTATGTCAAACACCTATCTTAGCACCTAGCAACGAACCTTCAAATGCCATGCTTACTCCTCCAACCCCATCATGTGACCAACAAGCCATTGACCTTATTGAAGAGCCTCCTATCATAAGTCCTAGTCAAAGTCCATCATACTCTCTTATGGATGAATTTCAAGAACCCATCAAACTCATCAAAGAGCCTCCCACTTTCATTTCCATTCAAACAACCCAAGAGTTATATCAAGAGTATGATCCTAAGCATGTGGAAATATCGAGCCTTCATTCAAATCAAGATCAAATCCTTTCCATGCAACCCATTCATAACATTTACCTTTTCCATGATCAAGATGATATTACCTATAAAGAAGCTATCCATGAGCACCTTGATCTTATTCATAATCTTATACCCATCCATGAGCAAGATGTCCAAATTGCTCCTATCCATCCTCCATCTAACCCTAAGGAGACAACTTCCACTTCTCATAATGAGACATGTGCCTCCCAAGAACACATAAGCGTAGAAGATCAAATCAATATCCTAGGTCTTAATGGGCATAATAAAGATCCTAATGATCCTTCCATATCCACCATCAACTCCCTTTCAAATCCACCATCATATCCACTTGGTCTATCCACCTTTATCCATGAGTGTTCCTCCTTAGAACACCACCAACCATTATCCTCTATTTCACCTTCTCCATCACATAAGGAACTCGTGTCTAGTGTTCCACCTACGCGTAGTCCCATTGTCGATCGCATGCTTCAAAATATGAACTATCAAGGTAAAGGCTTAGGCCTTCTTGAACAAGGTATTTTGGAGCCCATCCATGTCAAGGTTCCTCCGTGCTCACATGGCCTTGGATACACACCTCAAGGTCAACAATCTAATGATGTTGGTACTTCTTCCATGCTTCCTAAGTCCACCACTTCCCATCACAAATCTCATCATACTCCGAAAACATATGTCGCCATTCCACCTCCATCATCCTACAAATGTCAAAGGCATGTGACCATACACCTTCCACCATCCAATTCGCTTCCATTGCTTCCAACTCCTAATATCCCTCCTTCGAATCTACCTCCACTACTTCCAACACCTTATCCATCCATCCATAAATCTTCTAAAAATCCCAATCATGGCCAACAAATGCACATATTGTCTAAACATGAAGCTTCCTCTCCTTCCACTCACCCCATGGGATTCCAAAGCAAAAATTTGGATGCCTACACTCATAAAGCCAAAAATCCTACAAATCCTCATGCCTTAGGGTACAAAAGCCAAGAATCAAAGAAAAACCCATCTCAAAAGCTACATACACCCACACACCTCAAGCCAAAACTCAAGGTGTGGGTCCCCAAGCAACAAGCAATTACCTCAAAAGCCGCACAAAAACCGCATATATTCAAACCCATGCCTCCACAAGCAAAGTCAAAAACTAAAATGGTATGGGTCCCTAAGCAACAAACCATCAAGTCAAACGAGGCATCCAACTCTCAAAAATCCCAACCATCCACTTTCTCCTCTTCCATCCACTCCATTCAAAAATTCCAAGAAACCCACAAGTCAAGCAAAAATCATAAAAATACTAAGTCCATGTGGGTCCCTAAATGCCTAAATCGACCATCTCCTAAGCGAACAACACCATTGCTTCCTACACCACCTTCCCATCAAAAGATTCAATGTTTATCACGGTGTGTGCAGTCATTGGTCATGGTTCCCTTCCATCCCACAATTCCACATACTTCCATCTCCCCATCCTTTGTCCACTATCCTACATATCTTCCTAATCACTTCCCTATGGTCCATGCTTTTGTCTAAACCTCCCATTCATCCTCCCTACATAATCCATATCATAATCTACTATACTTCCATCCATAATCACACCTTCCATAATCCACTATCTACCTACTCCATCTCACTTTCATGCAATCCCCCTTACTGACATCTATGAGCGCACTTGACATGGTCCATGCGACGACATCTATCTAGCGGGACTATCACCTTTCATGGAGCTAGACACTTGAGTCTCTCTCATCCCTTTCCACTTGTCCTATCCCATCAAAAAAGTCAAAAAAAAAGGTAAAGAGAAATCCCTTCGTCGAACTGTGAAAACCTAGTAAACAGGTGCCTTGGATAAGTACCATGATGAAAACTTGGCAAATAGGTGTCATGTGTAAGTTGATCTTCTATGTCACCTACACTTGGGGGCATGTTATCTCATCCTCCTATCATTTTCCAACTTATCATTTTCTATCCTACCATACCATTTCCTACCATCCTTATCCATTTCACATACATACACCTATCCCATTGCATCTATTCATTCTCCCTTCCTCATCTTGATCTTGATAAAGATTGGGGGCAAAATGTTAAAACAAGCTTTGGAAAAACTCTTGGTATACCTCATCCCATCCAAACAATCCTATCATCATCCCATTGTCATCAGCCTAATCCTAGCATAAGTCCTATCGTCATAAGTGTCGTCATGAAAAATCCCAAGTGTACTATCTAGAATGGGGCATGTTGTTCCTATGCGACATAGTCTTTGAGATCACATCCTTGCTCTCTTATGCGCACATACATTCCCTATCGCATATCCTTTTATCCATTCAACTATCATGAGTCATCCATTCCATCCTACCTACCTCATTGCACCTAGACTTGGTCCTCCCTTGTCATTGGTATTTAGCACAAAAGGCTATCAAAATTGTAAATCCATGGACATTGCAAACCATGTCAAAAATCCCAAAAATCGTATAAAGACCCGAAATTTTTTCAAAAAAATCATATAAAGACCTGAAAAAATCCAAAACAAATCATATAAAGACATGAAAAAATCCAAAAAAATTGAAATATTCCAAAAATCCAAAAAAAATTCATAAAATGTCCTGAAAAAAAATCCAAAAAAAATCATAAAATGTGCTTAAAAAATCCCTAAAAAAATATAAAAAGTCCTAAAAAATCTCTAAAAAAATATAAAATGTCCTGCAAAAATCCCTAAAAAATATAAAAGTCCTAAAAAAAAACACAAAAAAAACCATAAAATCAAACAAAAATCCAAACAATCAATCAATCACCAAATCCAATTCTTCCAATCAGTTCAAATCATCAAATCCAATCATCAAATCAAATCCAATCATCAAATCAAATCCGATCATCAAATTCAATCATAAAAATCAATTCTTCAAATCAAATCCCATCAATAACATCATCCAATCAATCAATAACCCAATCAAAACCATCCATCTTCATCATCATCATCAATAAAACAAAAAACAGAACTACATATCATTTCTATCGTTAAGTGCCTTGATCCCGTGGACACGGGTATGTAGGCAATCTGGAGTACGAAGGAAGTGCCCAGATTCAGGCGTCGATGATATTCCTCTTTCTTGCATCTGTCATCTTCTTCTATCATCTATCTCCATCAATTCATCAATCTTTCAAAACAATTCTTCCAAGCAGTCATTTCCTCAAATCATCAATCTATCACTTCTTCCCATCATCCATCCAATAAATCCAAATGCAAGTCAATCCTTTATCCATACCAATCAAGTCAATCAAGCTTGTCAAATTATCCATTCGCAATCAATGGTCTTGATCCTAATCTTCTTGTCAACCAAATTAATCAATCAATCAATCATCCTTGTGTTGATCTAGGGATATATTGTTCCCCGCCATGATCACACTATCATCATCAATTAATCACTCCATCAATCAAACAATTAATCATCAGTTTACATCTTGACAGGGGCAATACCTTGTTTGTTTTTGTATCATTTGTGCATGCATACTTGCTTGCTTGTGTGTGTTATCTTTTTATCTTGCATTTGCATATGTATCATCCCAACTAATATTCATATCTTGTATCTAGACAAGGTTGTATTATGCTGGGGCATGAGACACATCGTCACCTTGCTCCTCATACCCTAGTGCATAACATCTCATGCTATATCAAACATATGGTTGCTCACTTTCATTGCAGCATAATGCATCATCCTCATCCTATCTATTTCCTCATATGTCTTCCTTCATCTTATCCGTTTCATTTCGAGAGCATACCCGTGTTCTTCTAACCCGCCTATCCTCTCGAGGGGGCATCATCATGCCATCATCTTATTCCATCCTCATCCTATCTTTCCAACATCCGATCCTTTTCCTCTACCCGTACCTTAGCTTCCTTGAAATGATGTTACTTGACACAAATCTCATCATCTCGAACATCATCTCAAAGAGGGGCAAAATGTAGACACCCAAAAATGTCCACCTTGTGACAACGTTGCATCATCTAGGCATCTGGTAGCATTTTTTCCCTAAGCCATTCTCTCACATTTGCCTATAAATTGATCCATTTCCAAGCCATTTGGCATGGATGAACTTTGAAGCGTTGTTACTCTACTGAAATTCCTCCTCATCCATCACCTACCTATCTTCTTCTCATCGATCTACCTATCATTTCATCAATCTCAATCCTATCATCTTCAATCCAATCGCCAAGTTGCAGATTATGAGCAATCAAACAATCAAATTATTTGAGCGAACAAGACATGCATGCATCCATCGTTTCAAGATATCTGAGGTATTCGTAAAATTTGGGTAAGAAGGTAATTTGCATGTTATGTGTTTATCTTCCGATTTATCCAAATTTCTCGTTAACAAGTTCCACATACCTATATTATGATTTGTGTTTACAAGGATATTTGTTATACAATGGAATAAAGATTTGCCAATCCTTTGAAGAAATAACAGATGGATTTATAAATCCATATAAAGAAAGATTTGGGTTGTACAAGATGACAAGTACACCAGGGAAAATTCCACTACTTGGGATACTTGAGGCTTTATAGACATTAATTACTACAAATTGAAGCTGCAAATAGAAAAGGGTGACATAAATAATACTAATTGCAAGCCACCTTCACAATAACTTACTAGAGTATTTGTCAACAATACTCAAGAAATAGATAAACACAACGAATCTAGAACAAATAGACAATGCCAATTAGGAACTACACAAATGAGTCTTAAAAATTTTGCTATCAAAGATGAAAGTTCTTGGTCCCTAATAATGTTGCCATTCTATTGGTGCTCTAGGCTCACTTCTGATTCTACAAACTTACTTAGAGAAGAACTCCAAGGGACATGTCAAGCACATACTGAACGAAGGTTTATCAATAAATCACAAGTGGATCTAGGACAATTAACAAGAGAGTGTACAACTCTTCCATGTTTCAAGTTCTAATAAACCTAGGAGGGTACTTTTTGGAGATTATGTATAGGAAAAGTAAAGAAAAATATTTAAAATATGTTGTAGACAAAGACTAAGCCCATGTAGCGCATAAATAATCCAAAGTTTATCACGAATTATGTTCTATGCTAGTCTTTGTAACTTTGCAATCCAGTATATATTTTAGATTGGTAGATTAAATATCATGTTTAACATGGTCAGACTACAAATATTTCATTAATAAACTTTTCACAAGGATTCAATTCCCTTTGTAACCTCACATGACTCATATGAACCTGTTTAAGGTAAAATTTGGATTTGTTTAGTTTAGTGTTTAAATCCTCCTTTCACCTTTTACATTTAAGGACCTTCGAATCGAGTGGTAGAGCACTATCAAGTCCTTGGTCACTTACAAATGTAGGGAAACTTGGATTAGGGTATTTGATTATCAATTTTCCTCTCTTATGCTCAATTATCCATCAAAACCCTAGTTATGTGAAAATAATAGTAAACAAATGAATAATGGGAAATGCCTCTACAAAACGCTGTGAAATTACAAATGATTGTGCACCTATTTTTGGGGTTCCAAGGCAGAAAAGTCGGGGACAAAAGAGCGGGCACCCAAGTCCAGTGCCCTGCTTTTTGTCAAGATCTGCAGACAAGATTTGCAACCTATTCCTGCTGCACCGAAGGTTTTTCTATCACAAAACTTTGAGGACTAATGAGTGGGCGCCCAAGTCCAGGTAGCTATTTCTTTCACTGATCTGCAATTCTGACACTCCAATATGCCCTCCTACAACTTAACTTTGTCTGCATCATCAACCTGTAACTTCCAATCATGAAACTTTGGGAGGGGGGTGTGGTGTTTAGGAGCTTGCCTCAGTCAAGCCCCAGAAGGACACTTAAGTCTTCCAAACACCTTTGTCAGATAGAGAGTGTGTGCCTAGGGAGGCAAGGGGAAAAACCAAATGAATAATGATCACAAACACAATATAATGTCACCTTGTAGTGAAGATCTTATGGGAGGAAGATGCTCTTCATTCCATGATGAAATGGATGCTCAAATCTGCAAACACAAACACATAGACCACACAAATCTACTCTTGCAACACAATGAAAGCCTTGAATCACCTTGAGGATGCCTAAAGTTCACAATGATCATCTAGGTTATAAATGAATGCCTAAACATGCTTTTATATGCAACTACAAACACTCCCGCCAAGATTTTTGTAATTCAAACTTACCGTGTCGGCATAGGACCCAAATAACGGTCACAAGCCGACACCCAAAAATTAGGACTGCCCAAAATAGGGCAAGACTAGGACGTGGGCGCCCAAGTCCTCCTCCCCTATTTTGGGTAGGGGTTATCTCAAGTAGTCCCCCTAGGTCCTATTTATCAAGATACTTAGGGGTTTTCTCATCGACATGTTGAAATATGATGTAAAATGTCCTAAATGCATACTAAAGACCCAGGAGTTAAACCTAAAGAGGGAAAAGCCCCCAAGGGGACATTTTCTGATGTTACATTTAGCCCCCACTTTATTGTATGTATAAATGTGAGGCCAATACATGCATTAAAATACAATCGCAAACACAACAAACATGCCAAGCACGGAGAATATACACCAATCACAAAGAAGATAGTAACAGGCATGCAAAACACGGAGAAGACAGTTATAGTCACGTAAAACACGGAGAAGACATCAAATGCATAGAAGACACATTAATACATGGAAGACAGGCATGATTCTTTTCTTTTTCTCATAAATATGAAATGTAGATGCAAGTACTGGAAAGTAAACAAACCTCCCATAATGTAGGAAGCACTCATCACGCTGGTCTTTAAACTGCATATATGGGGCAACACACATGCAAGACATGCAAAACCTTCCAAAATGTAGGAAGCACTCATCGAGCTAGTCTTTAGACTGCATATGGGGCAACAAACACGCCAAACAAAGCACACTTGAAGACACAAAGAAAACACGATAGATAAGTGATGGAGTGTTCCTATTTCTAGGTTCAACACCATCTTAGGTACATTACAGGCACACATCGATGATTGGGCTTTGCCACAATAATCGCCGAAGACACACTTAAGGGTTGAGTTAGTCACAGAACCGCTCCCCGCCTCCTCAGAGGACTTTTGAAAATGATAGGATGATGCAATTTGCTTCAAGAAATACACCATCCCCGCCTCTGCAAAGGGCTTAAGATAAAAAGGATATACATGGTATCCCGCCTCCGCAGAGGGCTTAAATGATTGATTGATTGCAAACAAACTCAGGATGCAGTAAGCACTCATCGAGTTGGTCTTTAAACTACATCTGAAGACAAACACATAGCTAACATCTACAACAAACAACTTACCTTATATATGCCCCCACCTTAAGGTGGTTGATATCAGGTATCGATATCAAACATGTTAAGGTAGGAAGAAAACACACAAGGGAACACAAGCTCTCGCAAAGCCCATGCCCCCTGAAGGTGACATGTACTTTATGATCGCCAAATGTTCCCACAAACACATCCCTGCAAGAAACATGTTAGTGTCTACAACATCATGATAAACAACAACATCAATGCATATGATTAACCACACAAAGATCCAAGGTTATACAACGAATTCAAAGTTTGAGGATAATCGTAGGGCTATATCTGAAGCTCTCTGAATCGAGTGCCACCAAAGCTAGATTCAAAGACAAACAAAGGTGCACAGAACAACAATATTGTTAATGTTTGTAAATGAGATAGAAACATCAAAATCACTACGCAGAAAGCACAGAGTGCTTCTATCAGCCAAGCATTGGATAATTTATTACAACCCCATCGTCATATTAGGAAGTAAGTCCATTTTTTGATTGCTTTCGAAAGGGACACTAGGTTTGCATGAGTATAAATATTTTTCGTCATCTGCCCGCTAGATAGAAACACTAGAGGAAGGGAAACAATAAATAAGAGAGGAGAAACAAGTGTCTTAAGGACAATCACGTAGGAGGGTGCCACCAGTGTCACCAACCGTAACGCTATGTCTGCAAGACACAACACACAACGATGAAATTAGAGAGAGAGGCAATATAGAAGAATGATGATACAAATAGAAGGTCACAATAGAGGCGGTCTCCTGGTATCCCGGACCTTACGGGAGAATCCAGGGTCATCCCAAGAGGCCTAAACAGGAGAGAGATAAAGGGTTAGAGATACTTACCTGTAGGGCCCTACCGAGCTAGCAGGTATCATCAAGCAAATCATTTTCATCCTCCCACTCCCTAATGTTAGAGGAAAGTGGGACATAAGGTACCATAGCCCAATTCATGTCTTGCTCATCATGTTCATTGTTAGGATCATGTTTGTTTGGTTCAATGTTAGGATCAATGTTTTCTTGTTGAGAGGCACGGTTTATGGCATAAGCTTGTCATCTTCTTCTTTCTCTTGTTTTTCTATTTTGTTTTCTTTTACCACTTATCTCTTGTAAGATAGGGCTTTTCGCTTTCATAGGTTTATGCAATTTAGAAGATGAAGCACTGGGATCAAATCTCATTTGTCACGGTGGAATATTTTGTTGTTGACAATGACCTCCCGATCATTGTAAGGATTTTGGGGTAGGAACCTCAACATAGGGACCTTGTCCTTTCGGTCTAAGGTTCTCTTCACATGCGGGTTGTTTATCTTTTGTCATTTCTTGCATAGAAGGACTGAGCATTGGGTGTAAAAGTTTTGCATTGTAGTTTCTATAGCTCAAAAAGGTAAAGTCTGTTCGTAACTCCAGTTCCTTTTCAGTTTTGTTCTAAAAGTAATCCAATGTAAAGTGTTGTGTACTTGAAGGCTTGTATGTATTTCGAGGAATGACATGCACTTGTCCGTTCAAAGGCAATTTTACACATTTATAGATAGTCGAAGGGACAACTTTCATAGCCTTTAACCAAGGGATTCCAAGTTTGATTTCAAAGGTATCAGAAGTAGGGGTAACATCAAACCATTGTTGAACATGTTTCTCAAATGCAGTTACCAACAATGATATCTTACCCAACGGTTTTTCAAAGTTTCTCGTATGTGTCTTGATCATCATGTTTGAAGGGTCATAAGAACCTTGCACTAATTGATGTGAAAAGAGGATCTCTTTAGTGGCAAAATTAGTCATGCAATTAGGATCAATAAGAGTTCCATCCACAAGATTTCCCATTATTTTCACAGTGATGTAAAGAGGCCCTTCAAAGTCTCCAATTGTTCTATCATGAGGTGTAAACATAATTTCAGGTTAAGGGGCCTTTCTTTTCATATAAGGCCTAGGAGGGAACCCATTGTTGTTGTTAAGATTAGTGGCCATTTTTATATTCTCAAATCAATGTAAAATTAGATTTTGAAAGCTTTTCAAAATTGGTGCAAAAGACAAGTGCAAAACTATATGTAAAAACGGCCTTAAATGCTTGATTTTCTGGTACTTTTTCAATGCAAATGAATGAAACAAAGGGTGTTGCAAGGATTTTCGATCAGGGGAAGAAAATTATATGTCTGATATCAGTCCAAAACAACAATAATATCCTTCAAAACACACTCTTAATGCAACTCTAAGATGACAATAAGTCAAAATATAGTGAAAATATGTCAAAATATGCAATTTTTCACCAAATCTCGATACAAAGGAGCATGACAAAGGATGTTGTGAGGAAAATGATGATGGACAGAAAAATATATCAGTAATAACAGCCACTTAATGTCAAAACATCCGTCACAACACGCTTTTAGTGCCACTTAAGGTCAAACCCTAGTGAAAATATAGCAAAAATAGGCTATTTTTCACAGTTTTTCAACTCCAAGACCTAGCAAAAGGGGTGTTGTAAAGAATTTTAGGAGTTGAAGAAAATAAAAGCAATGATATTAGTCACCTAAATCCATAAAATTTGTCACAACACACTTGGAGTACAAACTAGGCCAAACCCTATGGCAAAAATAGTGAAAAAGTGTAGTTTTTCACCAAATTTTCAATACAAGAGCCCGATTAACAGGTGTTGTGAAGAATTTTAGGAGGGGAAGAAAATAATTACCCTGATAACAACCAATTAGTGCAAAAATATCTTTCACAACATACCTATAGTGCAAATTTAGAGACTTGATAAGGCCAATTTTAGTGAAAATCGATGTTTTTGAAGCCCTAGGTTTGAGATCTCGACACAAAATGCTATATGAATGTTTTGAAGTCTGATTTATGATGAAAATGAAGTGTACTCGGATTTGAAAATGCATTCCAAGCTCTAAGATGCAAAATGCAAGTGCAAATTTAATGAAAATGCATGAAAATTGCTAATTTTTTGTTGAAATTTTCTATGCAAAAATGCAAATATTTAAAATCTAAATGCACTTTTACACTAAAATGCAAGACTACAGCCAAGTGCAAAATTAAATGAGTCTCTAAAATTAGTAGAAAAATCTGAAAGAAGATTTAGCCTATTAACCCTAGATTTTGGAATTATTGGGTTATATGAAAATTGTCAAAATTTCTACAAAACCCTAGCAATTATATGATGAAAATGTAATGCAAATTATTGAATTTTTGTAATTTTCTGTAGTTTATATCAGATCTAATGCAAAAATCATAAAATAGGAAAAATTAGAATGGATTGATGCAAATTAGTAACCCTAAAATACAATTTTTTTTCAAAATTTTCAATTTTGTTTTTAATTTTTCTCAATGCAATAATATGAATGACTATATGTATGAATGAAATCAACCCAAATCTGAAGACAAACACTCAACAAGTTGCAATTAAGTCCAAAAACATGGGTTCACCAAAATGTTTAAGGTAAAATTTGGATTTGTTTAGTTTAGTGTTTAAATCCTCCTTTCACCTTTTACATTCAAGGACCTTCGGATCGAGTGGCAGAGCACTATCAGGTCCTTGGTCACTTACAAATGTAGGGAAACTTGGATTAGGGTATTTGATTATCAATTTTCCTTCTCTTATACTCAATTATCCATCAAAACCCTAGTTATGTGAAAACGACAGTAAACAGATGAGTAACAGTAAATGCCTCTACAGAACGCTGTGAAATTACAAATGATTGTGCACCTGTTTTCGAGGTTCCGAGGCAGAAAAGTCAGGGACAAAAGTGAGGGTACCCAAGTCCAGTGCCCTATTTTTTTTCAGGATTTTTCCCTAAAAGAGAGAACATGTTAAGGTTTTCCCATAGAGATATAATAAAATAATATTAGGGCATCTTTTGAAAGAAATTATTAAATTAGTAATTTAGGTGAGTGGGGAATGTGAGGATTTTATTTTATTTAAGTTAATTTCCTTTTTACTTCCCTTGGGCACGGGAATTTATATAATTCCCCCTCTTTTACCATGGAGTCATTTTGAATTGTTGACTCTTTTGTGCTCTAAGTAAGTTGATTTTATTATTCTTTAGATTTGATTTTGTGAAATTTTATTTTTGTGGGATGGATTGTTTTCCTTTTTATGGGGTTCTTTGACCCTTGTTAAGCTATTTAATTTTAATGCTTTCTTTTAAATTATTTAGTATGTTTTAGATTTTTGTGTTGGGAAGTCCCTTTTATTAAATTTTATTTTAATCAGTTTTATTATTATTTTATGGGGAAAGGTATTTTAATTTTTCCTCTTTATCTTTTATTTTTGTGGGTAAGTTAATAAATATAATGGTCTAAATTATATTTATTAACGGACTTAATTTTTAAGTTTATTTTTGTGACATTTAATTATTTTCAAATTTTAATATTTAATTGTAGGGTCGATTTATTTGGCCTTAGCGAAATATTTAATTTCTCCTTAAGTTTAATTTTTTTTTTTTTAATTTTTGCTTTGAACTCTTGTTGGAGTTTTTATATTAAAATTTTTAATTCGATTTTTAAAAACGCGTTATGCTGTTGAAATTTTCCTAGATTTTAGGGTTTTATTTTTATGACCTTTTGGTGACTATCGTTTAACCACTCCATCTTATAATGCGTCCATCTTGCCATTTATTTTCATATTTTATTTATTCGATTTCGTTTTTGTATTAGAGATAGGGTTGGGTTTCCAAGACTAACGAAATCGCCTTCTCACCTAGGAAACTTAGGGTTCGGATTTGAAATGTCCTAACCCTAGAAGCGACACGTTTCACGTCGCATATTCCTCTAATCAACTTTCATCACACAAGGGACGGGGTAGGATAACGCACTTCCCTGAAATATGTTTGACATGATTACGCCTCACACGTATTGCCACCGAGCACGCAGACGCGTGCAAGGGGGTTCCTAGGGACATGCGGAAAAGTTTTTTATTTTTTGTGTCATGACCACATGTCAAATGTGGACATGACACATGTGTTGTGTGTCGTGGCCGCATGGGAAATGTGGACATGACATTTGGTATCAGAGCACAAGTTTAAACACTAGACTTGTTTAGGACACATTATTATTCTGCAACTTTGATTAATTTGTGGTTACCTCATTTTTTTGTAGGATGCCTCCCTGACGAGTTCGACGAGTGTGTTCACGCCACACGGAGTCTGTAGAGGTTCATAGTGACTCTTCAGCTGAGGGACAGGCACCGCCGGCCCCACAGGTACCACAGGCACTACCGGCCCTACCTATACCAGATATTGGGCCACATTTATTACAGGCTCTACAGGCAGTGTTAGATAGGCTACCACCGGCCGTAGTTGAGCCACACATAAAGCCACATGTTGAGCCCCGCGTTGATCCACGAGAGGAGCCATGCGTGGAGCCACGAGTAGTCATGTGTCGAGCCACATGTCGAGCCTCGCGTTGAGCCGTGAGAGGCACCACGAGTGGAGCCATATATTGAGGTATCAGATACGATGGCAGAGGAGGTTGGATCAGCTGACAAGGCCCGTAGCAGGAGCCCTCCACGTCATGCTAGGCGTGAGGAGGCAGTGTGAGTGGAGCAGATTGTGCACAGGCCTTATGATTATTATGCGGATAAGCCTATCAAAGGGCACAGAGACTGAGGAGATCCCATCAGGGATTTGTTGAGGTTGAACCCTCCTGCATTCGCTGGGACTACAGAGGAAGCTGAGGCAGAAGCCTGGCTCATCAACTTAGACAAATGCTTCGCGTTGCGTCCTTACGAGGGAAACATGAAGGCACGTGTGGCAGTCCACTTATTGCGTGATGCAGAAACTACTTGGTGGCGAACTAAGGAGTGCAAGCGTCATCTATCATTGGACACACTCACATGGGAGACTTTCATTGAACGCTTCAATGCACGATACTTATCAGATCACTACAGGCAGCGTCGCATAGATGATTTTCACGACCTTCAACAGAGAGGACTTATCGTTGCTCAGTATGAGGGTAGATTTACCGAGTTGTCTCGATATGCGGAGTATCTCCATAACGAGAAATTCCTAGTTCATAAGTTTATCAAAGGATTGAACCATATCATAGTAGGCCCTGTACGCATGGCAGACCCCCAGACATTGAGTGATGCTACCGAGAAGGCATACATAGCTAAGGAGATACAAGGATGAGGGCAAAGTTCATGCCCTCAGTTTCAGGATTGTGGGCAGTAGTAGTATCAATAGAGTTACTGCAGACCACCACCGCCACCTCAGAGAGAAGGATTTAGTTCTGCATCCTTACCTCCTAGGCCCCCACAACAGTAGTAGCAAAGACCCAGGCCACAATAGAGGGCACATGGGGGGCATAATCAAGGTTGGCAGCAGTAGGGACCGCGCAGAGATCAGAAGCAGCAGGGGCCACCTGCGAGACTCGCGAGGTCGCAACAGTCATACAGGGGTCCACAAGTAGATCTGGACAACAATAGTCGAGTAGGACTCAGACTAGACAGGTACAGGCTAGGGGCTGATGTTGTGTGTGTGGTGGAGTGGGACATCTAGCCAAAGAGTGTCCACAGGGCTTTATAGCAAGGGGACAGCCTCATGCAGGAGGGTCAGAGTAGACGGTTGGAGATGTGGGTAGGTCCCACCATATGTTCGCAGCGGTTGATAACCGCCAGACTGATTTTCAGGCATCAGTGATTGAGACATCAGGTATGATAGGGGGTGTCCCCATTTCTATTCTCTTTGACTCTGGTGCTACTGACTCTTTCATTTCTCCATCATTAGTGGAGCGTTGCAGGCTGGTGGCCTCTAGGCAGGGTGATAGGTGGGTGATTGAGTTGGCCTCAGGGGCCAAGATGACAATAGATGCCTTAGTCCACGATTGTGAGATTTCTTTGGGACCCTTTGCCATAGTTTGTGACCTTAGAGTTATGACATTAGGATCCTATGATGTGGTTTTAGGTATGGACTGGCTTGCGGCTCATCGAGCCAAGCTAGATTGTCGCCAAAAGGCGATTAGCTGCTTAGACAATCACGGTACCTCAGTTGATATAGTGGGCATGTAGAAGCCCACGGAAGTGCGTATGATATCCCTCAACAGCTTAAGCATTGCATGCGGAAGGGATGCCAGATGTTCTCTATTACAGTGAGTGACAGATCAGATGACGAGCCTGAGGCATCCTTGGATGATCATCCCATCTTGAGAGAGTTTACCAATGTGTTTCTAGCAGAGTTACTAGGGATGCCACCCCGTCGTGAGGTAGACTTTCATATTGACTTAGTACCGGGTGTCGAGCCAGTGTCTCGTGCACTGTACAGGATGACCACTCATGAGCTCACAGAGCTCAAGTTATAGCTTGAGGACTTGCTCAAGAAGGGGCACATCTGACTGAGTGCTTCACTTTGGGGCACTCCCGTCATCTTCGTGAAGAAGGATGGGTCTCTTCGATTATGCATGGATTATAGGCAGTTGAACAAGGTCACGGTGAAAAACCGTTATCCTCTGCCCAGGATTGATGATCTTTTCAATCAGATGTAGGGAGCCAGGGTGTTCTCTAAGATTGACCTGAAGTCCGGTTACCATCAGTTGTGTATCCCAGAGGCGGACATCCATAAGACCGCCTTCCGGACTCGATATGGCCACTATGAGTTCACTGTGGTCCCCTTCGATTTGACGAATGCCTCTACAGTGTTCATGAGTCTCATGAACGGGGTGTTCTGTACCTTCTTGGATCAGTTTGTGGTCATTTTCCTTGATGACATATTGATCTATTCGCAGACCGAGGAGGAGCATGAGGAGCACCTACGTCAAGTTCTACAATGTTTGAAGGAGCAGAAACTTTATGGGAACTTGGTGAAATGTGCATTTTTCAGGACAGAGGTACAATATTTGGGGCATATCCTATCTGGTGATGAAATCTCAGTAAATCCATCGAAGATCAGGGCTATCAGAGATTGGCTAGCACCCACCAGTGTGACAGAGGTCAGGAGTTTTATGGGGTTAGCTGGTTATTACCGTAGATTTGTTGAGGGTTTTTCTTAGATAGCGCACCCCATCACTTCCCTTTAGCAGAAAGGGAAGAGTTTTCTATGGACTGAGCAGTGTGAGAGGGCCTTTGGGGTCCTCAAGGAGCGTCTTTCTAGTGCTCCCATTTTAGCGGTTCTTGACCCTGCAGCAGATTTTATGGTTTGCATGGATGCATCACTTGAGGGTCTGGGAGTCGTACTTATGCAGGGTGGTAGAGCGATCGC
This sequence comes from Cunninghamia lanceolata, assembly GCA_027924645.1. Classification (NCBI taxonomy): domain Eukaryota; kingdom Viridiplantae; phylum Streptophyta; class Pinopsida; order Cupressales; family Cupressaceae; genus Cunninghamia; species Cunninghamia lanceolata. The sequence continues at coordinate 5,843,685 of BSBN01001126.1, forward strand.
GTATGAGTGACAAAATCTCAAGACCCATGAGCTGAACTACCCCACTCACGATTTGGAGTTAGCGGCAGTGGTTCATGCTCTAGTTCATTGGAGACATTTCTTATTGAGTCGTCGCTTTGAGTTTCATTCAGATCACCACAGTCTTTAGTATATATTTACACAGCCAAATCTGAATGCCCGTTAGGGGCGTTGGATGGAGTTTCTTTGCGAGTATGACTTTGATGTCCACTACATCAAAGGGAAGGAGAATGTGGTAGCTGAAGCATTGAGTTGGAGGTGCCATGAGATCTTAACCTTGACTCTGAGTGTGGACTTGAGAGGATGCATTATTCAGCATTTGCTTGAGGATGAGTGATTTCTTGAGGTGCAGTAGGAGATCCGTTCACAAAGGGCCCTTGCGGGCAAGTTTACAGGTTATTCACTTGAGGCAGATGGGTTACTCCGTCATCGACAGCGCATCTATGTACCCTGCGCAGGTGACCTACGCACTGTAGTGTTATCAGAGGCTCACAGAGCACCATATGCGGCACATCCGGGGGTGAAGAAGATACATGTCGACCTATGACAACTGTACCATTGGGCAGGTATGAGACGAGATATTGCAGAGTTTTCTTGCTCGATGCCTTGAGTGCCAGAGGGACAAGGCCAAGCATTAGCATCTAGTGGGTCTTTTATACCCTCACGAGATCCCTGAGTGGAAATGGGACACCATTTCCATGGATTTCATTGTTTGTCTTCCTATGTCTTCGTGTTGCCATGATGTCATCATGGTGACATTCGACAAGTTGACCAAGGTGGTGCATTTATCACCTGTACACACGACGTATAATGCACCAGCAATGGCGAGAGTATTCTTGGATGATATTGTGAGATTACATGAGGTACCTCGCTGCATCATTTCTAACAGGGATTCAGTGTTCACTTCAACCTTTTGGAGAGCTTTGCAACAGGCGTTGGGCACACATCTCAACTTTAGTTCCGCATATCACCTTGAGATAGATGGACAGACAGAGTGGGTGAATCAAGTGTTGGAGGACATGCTTTGTATGTATGTTATGGACCATCAATCTAAATGGGAGGAGTATCTGTATCTAGTTGAGTTTCCCTACAATAATGGGCATCACAGCTCGTTGGGTATGCCTCATTTTCAGGCTTTATATGACAGACCATGCAAGACACCATTGAGTTGGGATCAGATAGAGGACATGGTTGCCATTGGTCAAGAGTTAGTTCAGGATATGGAGCAGCAGGTCACACTGATTAGGCAGAGACTTCAGGAGGCACAGGATAGACAGAAGAAGTATGCCGATGCTAAGAGAACTGATTGGAGCTTCTCAGTGGGTGACAGGGTATTCCTTAGGGTGCGGCCACACAAGAGTCCAATCCGTTACAGAAAGGGCTCTAAGCTTGCACCATAGTTTGTGGGACCTTTTGAGATCTTGGAGCAGATAGGACCTGTTGCCTACCATCTAGCGTTGCCACCTAGCCTGTCGTGTATCCATGATGTCTTTCATATTTTTGTATTGAGGTGATATATATCTGATTTATCTCATGTATTGGACTGGAGTGCTCTACAGGTAGAGGCGGACAAGCAGTTGGCTTTGGAGCCAATTCGCATATTGGCTCATTAGACGCTAGGCCTCCGAGATCGAGAGCTGGACCAGGCTAGGGTCTAGTGGGATCATTATGATGAGGTCACAACGACTTGGGAGGATGCAGCTAGTTTGAGGGCACTCTATCCTCACCTTTTTGATGACTTCCAGGAGGAAGTTTAGTCTTAGGGGGGGAGGATGTGAGGCTGATTAATTTTCCTTCCTTATTTTGATCGTTTTACATTTTAGTTGATGACATTATCATACTTTTAGAGACTATTGTTCCATTATGCAGATTTGATTATATCTCTTGATTTTGATTTGACATTGATTAGACATATGGTGATTCGATTTGATCGTATTTTGATGCTATGTTGAGACTAGACATGAGAGATATATTAGATGATGCTCATTGATGTGATTTCTAGTTCTTTATGTGATGATGATTTTGTGACATTAGATAGAAAATGCAGTTTAATCTTGAATTATGTTGTAGATGATTAATGTTGTATTCAATGGCATGAATTTAATTCGAGTTGCTTCGACTATGATTATTCATGATATGATTAACACTTGATTTAGATGTGCAGGATTATATTCCCAGGCCACAGGAAATTAGAGGTAGTATTCACACATATGTTATTCCCTGTAAAACCGATCCTTTCCCAAGAGGGATGAGGATCACGTTTGATTCGAATGTTGTTTAAGTACTTGTAGTTTTATTATTTTGGCCTAGTAATCCTTTGTTTAAATTAATTTATATTATGTGTTGTATATTTTTTTATTGTTTTACACCATTTGGTATTATTTTTATTTTTGGGCCATTCAAAGTGAATTTATGACTCCCTAGGTGAACCTTGGTGTCCCAAAACTTACCCTAAGTGGTTACCCATGGGTCTAGGGTCAATTTTGACTAACTAAACCTTGGGGTAACTCACTTTTGGTCACTCTAAACTGAGGTTTTGTCAAAGTGACGAATTTTGAAATGGCTAAGGGTGGGAGATGAGTCATACTTTGGGAAAGACTCATCTCCCTTCCCAAAGTTTGGGGATCCCTTCACCAAGAAGACTTGGGAGGTCTCCAAGACTCCCAAGTGTGTGGGATCTCCCTCCAAGACTCTCACATGTGTGAGAGCATCTTGGAGGGAGATGGCTCTCTTGGAGAATAAGAGGATGCCATATGGCATCCCTTAACCTCATGGAGGCTTGAAGGGAATTGCCACCTCACCACTTGGTCTCTCACACATGTGTGAGAGCACAAGTGGATAAGGTGAGGATTGGGATGGAATTAGAGGGTGACACTTGTCACCCTCACACTTCCTCTCCCTTGCAAGTGGCATAGGATGAGGAAGGAGAAGGTGACAAGTGTCACCTTCTCATTCCTCAAGGCCAATTTTGAAGGCCTATATTACCTCCTCTTGAAGAGGAGTGTGGGGTTCTTGCATTTTAGACTTTCTTTCTATTCTTGGAGTTTCTTTTGGGGAGTTAGAGAAAATTTGGAGATTGGAAAAGTTGGAGAAGCTTGGAGCTCTTCACCAAACATGCTTCCATTTTTAGGGCTTTTGAAGGTAAGCTCCATGGCTATGGCCATTTACCCTTGCATATTTCATTTATGTTGTGTTTGTGGATTTTTGTTGTTTGTTGTTTTCATTTTATGTGGGTTGGGAGTTTGGTGAGAGCACCTCCATTTGGAGGTAAGGCTCAACTTATATGGGGTAGGGGAGAATGAACCTCCTCAAGGTCATCTCCTTATTTTGTGCTACTTATAGCCTTGAGGGGTTTTTCTTGATGTTGAGAATATTTTGATGGCAAGAGTGCCACGATGGTTTTTTGAGTATTTGGAGATATGTATTTTGGAGGTTATGGCTTGAGGCCTTGAGATTCAGTGATTTTGAGATCATGGAGTGGCCTCTTGAGTTGAGGGGTCCATTCCCTACCCCCATCAAACTCATTTTCATGAGTTTTGTTATGTGTTAATCCTTGGGTAATTGTTGAGTTGTTTTTGTGTTGCTTGTTGTGGTGTGTGTGTGTGTGCAACCGTGTGATTCCTACCTCCCTAGCTCGGGGGTGACCCACTTGTGGGTCTATGGTAGGGAGGAGGGCATTTCGTAGTGGCTTGGTTCCCCCTTGTGTATTTATTGCAAGAATCTATTAGTGAATAAATGGAGCTTTGGAGAAGTCCATTTTTATTTTTTTGCATTATTTTGTTAGCTGATGTGAGCCATGGCCTTGGAGGCCTTAATGTTGGAGTTGTAAAATTTGTACTCCTTATTGTAGTTGGTGTGGAAGAAAATTTAAATGTGATTTACTTGTTATTGTATACTCAACAATGTGATCATTAAGCTACGTTTGTGAAGTTTATGCGATTTTGGAAGGTTTGACAAAGAAGAAGAAATATAGCTTGGTGTTTTTCTTTCATTCAAGAAAATATGTATGTTCCAGTTTGAAATTTGTTATGCTAAAATATGAAAGCAAATAAACTAGTTCTGTTTAAAATGGGTTTTAGAAAAAAAAATTGTGTAGTAATTCCATGTTTATGTTTCTGTTTTTCAGAAAAAAGGAAGGAAAAAAATAAATAAATAAAGAATCTGTTTCATTTTCCTTGCTGTCAAAATAAAATAAAATATAGTTTAAAAAAAAAAGGGGCTCTCCTCAATGTTGATTTTTGAGTGATTTAAATTTCTGTTTGTGTATATTGGTATAATGTTTTTATATCATTTTAGTATTTCTAGCTCACTGTGTTCTTTATATAATTTATGTGACTGTGTATATATATATTATACCTGTATATTCATGTTAAATATAATTTTAAACTCACTGTAAAAAAAAAGAGAGAAAAAAAAGAAAATGCGTGTAGCCAGTGTATATACATCTGTGTGTGTGTATACACACACACACATACTTATATTTTCATATACCACTGTGAAAACCCAGTAAAAAGAATATAGTCCAACCACATTTATTTCTTGAGCAGTGAGTAAATATTATACAAAAATTGTAATAAGGAGAAACAGTAGTAATGATTTAGGGGCCGAACCCATTGAGTGAATTAGGGTTCGTTGTTTTATCTTAACCAAAAAAAAATTTGAAGGGCTGTGGGCGGCGGCGCCCACAACCCCCCCCCCCCCTTTGTGACTGAGGGGTGTGGGGAGGAGGCGGTGCCTCCACCCACACCCCCCTTACCCCCCTTCTTCTGTCGAACACCCCCCTTTCCACATCCCTGCGACCCCTGATCCCCAAACTCCGACCACAGTTCCACGACGGCGGCGGCAGCTTCGACTCCCTTCACCCTTCTTCATTTCCATTCAGCCATTGTGTCCGTCTTTTACATCGGGGTCTGCAACAATATATATATATAATGTTGTGGCTTTCAATAAACATAATCTTTTTATAAACTCAGATTTAATTCAATGCTAATATTTAGTTATATATATATGTATATACCCTTGTATATATCAAAGAGGTATATACACAAACCCTACGGAGTATACATAATGAGTATACCTCCACAGAAAACCTCCATCCATGGCTGCATCCTATTTCCAACCTACAAACAAAATAGAAGGAAAGGAGACAAAGGAGAAGCAAAAATAAAAGAAGAAAAAAAAAAAGTGGAACACAAGAGAACATGTTAGGGTTTTCCCATAGAGATATAATAAAATAATATTAGGGCATCTTTCGAAAGAAATTATTAAATGAGTAATTTAGGTGAGTGGGGAATGTGAGGATTTTATTTTATTTAAATTAATTTTTTTTTACTTCTCTTGTGCACGGGAATTTATAATTCCCCATCTTTTACCATGGAGTCATTTTGAATTGTTGACTCTTTTGTGCTCTAAGTAAGTTGATTTTATTATTCTCTAGATTTGATTTTGTGAAATTTTATTTTTGTGGGATTGATTGTTTTCCTTTTTATGGGGTTCTTTGACCCTTGTTAAGCTATTTAATTTTAATGCTTTCTTTTAAATTATTTAGTATGTTTTATATTTTTGTGTTGGGAAGTCCCTTTTAATAAATTTCATTTTAATCGATTTTATTATTATTTTACAGGGAAAGGTATTTTAATTTTTCCTCTTTATCTTTTATTTTTGTGAGTAAGTTAATAAATATAATGGTCTAAATTATATTTATTAACGAACTTAATTTTGAAGTTTATTTTTGTGACATTTAATTATTTTCCAATTTTAATATTTAATTGTAGGGTCGATTTATTTGGCCTTGGCGAAATATTTAATTTCTCCTTAAGTTTAATTATTATTTTAAATTTTTTTTGCTTTGAACTCTTGTTGGAGTTTTTATTTTAAAAATTTTAATTCGATTTTTAAAAACGCGTTATGCTGTCGAATTTTTCCTAGATTTTAGGGTTTCATTTTTATGACCTTTTGGCGACTATCGTTTAACCACTCCATCTTATCATGCGTCCATCATGCCATTTATTTTCATATTTTATTTATTTGATTTCGATTTTGTATTAGAGATAGGATTGGGTTTCTGAGACTAACGAAATCGCCTTCTCACCTAAGAAACTTAGGGTTCGGATTTGAAACGTCCTAACCCTAGAAACGACACGTTTCGCGTATATTCCTCTAGTTGACTTTTATCATGTAGGGGACGGCATAGGATAATGCTCTTCCCTGAAATATGTTTGACATGATTACGCCTCACGCGTATTGCCACCGAGCACGCAGATGCCTGCGAGGGGGTTCCTAGGGACATGCGGATTTTTTTTTCATATTTTGTGTCACGACCACATGTCAAATGTGGACATGACACGTGTGTTGTGTGTCGTGACCGCATGCGAAATGTGGGCATGACATGAATCTTGTTGGAATTACCAACATGGAGGTTGATTGAGTCAATATCCCCTTTAACATTTTCATTTTGTAAGGTTTTCCATTTTACAGGTGTTTATGTGTGAATTCAATGGAAGTGATAGAAGACACAAATGCATTTTATAGGACGTAATAATGTTTCCTCAAAAGTTTTGAAGGGTGTTTTTCCATTATGCCAATTACATCTCTAAGTACAATTACACCCCTTGGATTGCCTCATAGGTGCATCTATGCCCCTTGGTGCACCCTTTGATGATAATTCTACCCCTAGTGCTCCTCTTTGTTGGAGTATTCATCCCGAAGTCAACGAACTTTCCTAGAAACTACCCATAATCATTCTCTATCGATTTCAACTCTTAGATACATTTTTTTATAGGTGTAGTTGTACCCTTTTCTCTATTTTCTTTCCATTTCCCTATGTCTATTTGTATGCTTTAACCCACTTTTATTTTATTTTTCTCCCTCTATTGTGAATAGGCATTTCCAAGTCCCATAACACCTCAAATACTATCAGCTTACATGTCAAAACTTTATAACAAGGTGCCAAGTTTTCCCCCTACGGATACTTTACACCCCTTGCATAGTTGGTCATGCTCCTTTATCACATGACACCTCCCAAACCTCCCAAATTCACTAGACAACTTTCTTTGGTCTTCTACAACCCTTTTTCACTTCTAGAACCCATATAGGTGAATGTGTTCCTTTTCTAATTTACATTTCAATAAGCATTTGATCATTTGTGTTTCCAGTCTCAACTCTCCATGTACATACTTCTCTTAGATTATACATGAAAGTTTTATGTTTGAATGCTTGATATTTGCCTAATTTAGAGCTAGTTTGTGTATTATAAAGACTACTATCTAAAACCCTAATTAACTAGAATGATAGTTTGTTTTTATTCTTTCAATTTTATAATTTTTGATGGATAACTGATTGTTGTATATTTATATATGGTAATTATGCATTTCTCTGTCAAAGACTTGCACCAAAAACTAGGAGCAAATAAAAATACATAAGAGGCCAACAAGTGTGACCCCATGTTTGCTAAAATAGTCAAGTCCTAGGAACACTATGTTGTATGCATAGAATTTGTCTTACTTGAGAGGTTTCCCATTGACAAAACTCTGTTGGTATTATAGACATGAATTTAGACACATTCCTATTCTTACTAACAACTTTTATCACCTAAAAACCCACACTAGCACCAAAATTGTAAACTTTATGAAAAATCCACCCTAGACTCAGGGAAAGAGGCCTCAGTTTATATCATTAGAATAATTCTCATCCAACAAGTTATTGACACATGTTCAATGATCTATAAAGACACCAAAGCTAACACATACATTTCCCTAGTCCATAATTGACTAGTTAGCCACTCTCTAGACCCTAGGAGACGACACGGCACTCCCAAATGTTTATAGAGCTTCAATAGGGCTTGATATATGCTTTGGATGTAAAGGAAGATATTTGACCTCATTTAGCCTTGATTTTTTAAAGAGAGGTCCACATAATAACCAAATCATTTTGAAGAGATGCCACTCACTTATCTATCCTATACTGTCTGAACTCCATATGATCCAATGTCTAAGTGATGCTAGAGACTACGTAGTTAGTAGTGGGCCTACCTCTCTTAACCTTATAAGAAGGAGTTTGGCCAAACCCAACAGATTGGGAGGAATTAGGAGCAGAAGCCATCTTACTAGGTCCACCTTATAATCTTGCATAAAAGTGGAATAATTCCTCCAAAACATTCACCACACATTTATAGTGAATTTTATGGCAATTTAAATCATAGGAATGTTTTTTGAGCTACCTTTATGATAGTGGCAGTGCCAAGACATGGATCACCACATTATATATATGTATTACATAAATGAGAAATTGTCAATTAGAGTACCTTGTTAACAAAATTCTGTCTAAGGAAAAGATATGAGCCTATCCCACTTGAGATCTTCAGTTGATATGATGCTTGGGTGTGCATGATAGACATTTAAGTAATCAAAAGATAAAGGTACCATAAGAGATTCATAAATTTCAATGCTTTTTAGCCTCCAAGGTTTGTTATATTGATGTCTAGATGTCTAGTTAGCAAAAATGACTTAGCTATTGTAAAATCTTGAAGATATGTAACAAACCAACCACCCAGATATAAATACATAGGAGCTAGGAGTGAGGATGTATGGCCATATCACTTCATGCCATTTGTGTTGTCATGATTAAATGAGATAACCAATAAAGTACTTCCAAATACACCATTGCACATATAATACACCAAGCAACCAAAACACAAGCAAGTACATTGTGAGGACTGCTTGTTTGCCATGTGGATGCTCATATACATTGGGAGGAATTAGGAGCAGAAGCCATCTTACTAGGTCCACCTTATAATCTTGCATAAAAGTGGAATAATTCCTCCAAAACATTCACCACACATTTATAGTGAATTTTATGGCAATTTAAATCGTAGGAATGTTTTTTGAGCTACCAATATGATAGTGGCAGTGCCAAGACATGGATCACCACATTATATATATGTATTACATAAATGAGAAATTGTCAATTAGAGTACCTTGTTAACAAAATTCTGTCTAAGGAAAAGATATGAGCCTATCCCACTTGAGATCTTCAGTTGATATGATGCTTGGGTGTGCATGATAGACATTTAAGTAATCAAAAGATAAAGGTACCATAAGAGATTCATAAATTTCAATGCTTTTTAGCCTCCAAGGTTTGTTATATTGATGTCTAGATGTCTAGTTAGCAAAAATGACTTAGCTATTGTAAAATCTTGAAGATATGTAACAAATCAACCACCCAAATATAAATACATAGGAGCTAGGAGTGAGGATGTATGGCCATATCACTTCATGCCATTTGTGTTGTCATGATTAAATGAGATAACCAATAAAGTACTTCCAAATACACCATTGCACATATAATACACCAAGCAACCAAAACACAAGCAAGTACATTGTGAGGACTGCTTGTTTGCCATGTGGATGCTCATATACATACCATCTCAACTTGACCAATTGCTAGCAAGGCACCCAAAGCTCCTATGATATAGGACTTACAAATAAATCTTCATATCAAAAAGTTCCACTCCATTTTGATGCCAAATTAACAACACTTAAAGGAAGTTTTGAGCATAGTAACAACAATCATAATGAATACATCCATAACTCACTAAAACCAACCTAAGTGCACCATATGGCTTCATTTGGGTGAAATCCGCATATGATTAACAAGATCCCACAGATCTGTTTGCAAACCTCATGAAATGATGAAGAGCTACAAACTACTTCAAGGATGTGGCTAAAGATGCCATAATAAAAGGGGATATAGCTAATGAAAATACCATACATTCCCAAGATACCAACAAAAAAACATCACCAAGATGATCCCACACAACCATCCTTAGACCAGAGGAAGTTAATCAAACTTTGTCACATAGCAACCCTTACCTTGAAATAACCATGCCTAGATTTTTCTTTCAAATAGATGATTGAGATCAACCATCGAGAAAATTAATGCTTTGATAAATTTATAAATCAAAAGGTTCACACCCAAATGGTTTATAGATCCATAGAAATCCATCAAAATGTGCCACTTGACATAATCTAGCTAAACTTAACATATGACCAATGACTATTAAAAGATTTATAGACCTTCCTTAGCCCCACATTGAGCATCAATAGATCTAAAGAAGCCAACTTGAATCTGCCATGTTGCCCTCTAACTTTTTGAATCATAATGGTCCACCATCTATTGTTAGCCTTACTCTACCACACAATATGTTCTTTAAGATGAACTGATCAAGAAATAATACATCAACATATAACCTAGAAGATGCCTTATATGGAGTTAATTTAATGTTGACTAATACCATTTTGGAAGATCTATAGATCAAAGCTCACTACTTGAGCCAATTTGTAGATCTATAGATGCTAGTTCCTAGTTGATGCACAAACCTATACAAAAATATTTACATAGATATTGGTAAGCATGTTAAGAATTACAACCTAGTGGTTAAGTGGAACAAAGGCTAACAACAATTTACTAACAATAGATGGGGACCAAGGGACAAACCAAACAATAGAAGAAAACAAAGACTCAGAGAAGAGCAAAGAGTATAAATAGTAAATAGAAATTGCATCAAGGAAAATTGTGGAAAATTCAATCCAATAGTTCACATGCACATCAAAGTAGGGGAAAATGTAATCATGAAAATTACATACCCATGTTGTTTTCCCTTATGTTTTGGGCCCACTTTGATTAGATTCTCATAAATGTAATAATTAATTTACCAGTGGCATAGGTATGCATGAAATTGATTCATGACATCCCATATCCCAATCCCTTCATCCTTGGTCCCTAGATTCACATCCTTGATCTGTAAACATATTTTTCACCACAATAAATTAAATTCACGAGGGTAGACTTGACCCAGGCCACTTCCACTATCATGGATTAGAAACCTTCAATTTTAACTTTCAATTTCAAATTTAGTGCTATTGACCACTTCACTAGACTTTGGGAGCTAACTTAGCACACCATTTTTTAATTTGTCTACTTGGTTGTTGTATTTAAAGACATTCACTCATTTATTTAAAAAAATGATGACTTGTGGAGCACATCTAGATTTTGATTTATTAAGGTGGATAAAGATAATTTAGTGCATAATAAAAATCCACTTCATCCTAGGCCCATTGCATGTATGTTCGTTGTCCTCAATTATTTTTCTTAGAGCCATAAATTCGGTCCATTATGGGTCTAACCAAGGAAAACACGACCCTCACAATTTGATAGAGTCCTCAAAGGTGTTTATTAACAAAATCTATCCTTGAAATAAGTAGACATTGGAGATTGAGATAGGTGAATCTCGAAAGTCCACCTCCTACAAGTTTAAATCTGCATCGAAGATCATGTCCACATATGTGGAGATCAAATTTGCACACAAAAATATTAACCTTGACAGAGTACAGTTGAATTTTATAGGTCAACGGATAGAGTACAAACTTCCAAAGTGCTGAAAAATAGATTCTTGACATCAGAACAAAGACTTTTGCAACAAAAATTGAGCTAACTACCTATACAATTAATTTATTTAATTTTTGTACTTATTGAGTATTTATTTTTTTAGAACTCTCAATGAATAGTCACAACTCCAAAATTAATCTAAGTTGATTGCTATTTATTTTTTTCTCTACAATTAGAAAGGTTGATATTAACAAAGAGAAATATAAAATCACACTTGTGAGATAATTCCAAATGAACCACCTTATCTACATACTTTATTGGTAGTATAAACCAACAGAATCTAAAAGACATTAAACTTTCAATCCTCACTGATATCATTGTCATATATAAATTTGATTTCTTCTTCTTTTACTATAAAATGATTATTTGAAATTTATATATTATTGTCCACAAGAAACCAAATTAGGTTAATGGGATTGTAAGAAAAATACATTTTAACTAAAAGTTTGTAAGAAAAAGAAAGAAAAATCTTAAATCATAATGAGCTTGCTTCATCCAATGGAATGGTGGTTGAAGAAAAGAATACGAAGGTGAACATTAAGGCAAAGAGTTGTGTTGATGACTCTTAAGAATGCACACTTTGTGCTGGTTCATCTCTACGATGAATAGAGTTACACACCTTTGATCCTCATAATGAATAAAATTACACAGAGAGCATGCTTTTCTTTGAAGAGACAATAAAATTTGCCATAGATCTTGTAATACAATGGACACCTAAAAATAAAACACTCTTCTCATTCTTGTTCATTATTGCAGAGTCTACAAATGTGTTGATCGCTTAGGATAAAGTACTCTTACTCTATGGGAAGTTGATGAGAGCATACCCCACAATTGGGCCAAAGGAAATCTCAAACCAAAAGTAAGCCTAATATATTTGGGAGGAATAATGTGCCCATCTTCTAGATGGTTATAGTGCTTCAAGTAATGTTACATTTTTTTTGACAATGTCCAAGTTGACTTTATATAGGCTTTGTAGATCTCATTCCTAATGCCTTTATGAACATCTCTTATCAATATGGGCAAGGGCATTGATAAAGAAGGTATTAGGAGGAAGACTATTGATATCAATACCAATTCTCTCAAGAAACCTATACATTAAACATTCTAAATGTTCCTTTTTTTTGCCCAGAGGAATCGATAGCCTAGCAAACACGTAGGGTGAGGACCCTATAACCTTTGGTTAGTACACACTGCCCCTATGTGCACCACAGGTGAATTGGGTCTAAAACCTATGACCATTGTCTATGTTTTTCAACAACTGAATCGCCCAATCTATCTCTGGGGCTCATACCAAATGTTCTTCATCCCATAATCACATAACTTCATAAATGATTGACAAGCCTTGAATAAATATTTATTAAAAAATTTAAAATATGCAAGCTCTATTTTTCTAATTTTCAATAAGCATATAAACCTAGAATCTAGAATCCCATAAAGAGGCTCCCACTCCTTTTATTTCACGTGCAAGTGGTTCTGAATCATTCTATATCTTTAAAGAGAAAGGGAACATAATCGATAGCAGGGGTAGAATATTTGTAGCATCCATTAAATTTTCAGAGATATTGTCCCCAATTTATCATAATCTGGGTTTTTAAAAAAATTGGTTCCATCTTTTTACGGTATTTATGTAAATACAAAATTCAAAATCTCTTTTTAGTATTTTTATTCCATTTGCTCTCTTATAAGCAACTGTAAAAGGACAATTTAACAGAACGCTTCGATTACGTACAGATGGTCTAGTTTGCTCCGTAGCATGCCTATCATTTTTATAGAACTATCCGTCTTTAAACGAACTTATTGTTTGGAATGAAGGAATAATGTGAAATGTTGACGCCATTAACGAAGCATCCATGGCGGACCTCTTCATGCCGTAAATAGGTAGGTATAATGTCGGTTGAAAAAGATGTTGCATTTGCCAAACTAATCAAAGGCATTTATTCATATCCAAATGGCACTTTTATTATAGTTGCGGAGGAATCGGGAGCGGACACAAATGTCTTATTTCAATATATTTGAAATCCGGGCAGAAAAATCCTCTCTGCTCATTAAAGGCTGTCTGGAATGTGGGGCATTTTTGGGGTTTTATTTTCCTGGACGTTTGCGTTTGCAGAGGGCTTGAATGCGTTTGATTATTTAATTAGCAGATCGACATTGAGGAATTTTATTTAATTTTTCGGTTAGATAAGGTTGAATTGAGCAGTAAAAACCGTTTTGCATTTGCGTTTGCAGGTGAATCTGATGAATTTCTTTGGAATTCTTGAGTTTACAGTGGTAGCGTAATGTGAAATCTTGGATTCCAAGCATCTGTTATCCACTGGAAACCTTTTTTTGAGAGTGTTTATCCCGAAGACGAGTTTTTTTTTTTTGTATTATATAATTTTTTAAATTTGTGGGGACTGATTGTTAACTGCTACTTCTCTGCGAGTATTTTGACGGTTTGATTTTTTTTGGAGTAAGACCGCATTTTCTGGACAGAGTTTTTTTCTTTGATATCCGAAGACATATCAAGGGTTTATTTTTTCTGGAGTTTGAATACATTTTATTGCTAGTCTTCTATAGCTGTATTTAGGGTTTTTGTTAAAACATTCTTCACGGTTTTTTTTTTCTCTTGGGAGAAAACACCCGGTCAAAATCCTTTTTACTTGTAAAATGCCAAATACTTTGAGATTGAAGAGAGGAGCAGGCCAAGACACAGGTGGTAATTCCGGGAACTGTGAGTCGTCTATGTTTCTTTTGAACTGCAATGAGAGTGCACGAGAAGAGCTGTGTGAATTTTCATGTTTGTATTGCCCGGGTGGACTGTTTGTAGACACCCAATGTTTTAGCTCTTTGAAATTTCTGCCCTCATCACGTTCTGATAAAACAGCAGTTTCGCATGCTCCACTTGCATCGATTTCACTGTTCCTTTCCCATTTAGGTTCTCAAGGTGAATCCTCATTATGCAAAGATGATAATCCTTCAATCCAGATTCAAGATCAACAGAGTCTGGCCAAGGGCTTGTTCTCATGGGGCAAGTGTGGCCAAATGTTCTGTTTGGGGAGAAGGCCTACTTTATCTTCTAACACCGGTAATAAGGGTTTCCTGGGATTTTCAAAGACAGAAAGAGGTGGAAGTGTTAATACAGATGGTCAATTTCTTTCAATGAGCTTGTCAATGAAAGAGAAGAGTGACATCCTGCAATCCACGACTTCTTTTCTGGGCGAGAAGAGCCTTGATGATTCAGTCACTGTTAATGAGGACAAGGATTCCATCCAAACAACAGCCATTGCAGCTAAGGAAATTGGAGATTGGCAAAAGCAAGCTGTTAGCCAGGATAAAGAAGTTAAATATAGAGGAGAGGGTGCTTTGAATACCTCTAAGCATTTATGGGCTGGCGCTGTCGCAGCAATGGTTTCCAGGTATTTTTCTATGGCATACATATGCGAGATGTTCATATAACTGCTAGATAGTTTTCCCTTTTTTTTTGTTGTTTGCTAGGAAGGCTGTTTTTGGGCTGAAATTTATACGTTTAAACTTAAAAAAAATCGCTGCCGAGACTATCCAATTCACCAGAAAATCTTCTATACTCACATATTTCATCTTTTCGAGCGTCTGTCAGACTAAACAAGTCATCCCCGTTGAGACAGCAAAATATGTGAGTATAGAAGACTTGCTGGTGACTTGGGCAGTCTCAGCATTGGTTTTTTTAAACTTCAAATGTATAAACTGGAGCCCAAAAATATTTCGAAAACCTTTTAAAAGTGGATGGATGCATTGAAAAGTATTATAATACCCTAATTTTGAAACAGTCTTAAAAATGTATTTGTCTTATTTCAAGCCACCATTTTCTATACAGAACCTTTTTGCTTTATGTGCAATGATCTTCCATTTTGATGAATGCAGAGTATGTGGAATGAGTACTTATATCAGTAATAGCAAGCATATGGTTATTTTTGTATGTCAATGTTATTATTTGCTTTGATATGCATAATGATAACATTTGCCTATGTGGTGCATGCTAAAATTTAGGTTTTTAAGTCTTGCTGAGCTTTGGGCAAATTTTTCTCTGAGTTTGAGTCTGAGCTTAAAATTGTCCTGCTGAGTCCATGCCAAGTCTGAGCCTCAAAAATATGCTTTTTATGAAAGGAATGATTACAATGTTCAGATGCACGTGGCTTCAATACTAGCTTGGATGAAATATGGCTCCAAATAGACAAAACATAACCCCTTAAAACTCAAAAGGAAACATCTGTAGTAGAGATGCATTTTGAAGAAAAAGCATGCTAAATAATAGCAAACTATGTGTTCAAAGTTTATGATGTAGATTTGCAGCCAGCAGTCAAGAAGTTCAAAGGTAATAGTCAAGAATGGCTCCATAGTGAATAGAATTGATTAAAAAAACAATACAGTGGTGGTTGTATATCAAAATTTGGTAGGCTTTCCATTCTTTCCGGTTATTGGGATGCACTATGGTGTGCTTGTTTTAGAAGTAAATCAAATTCCTTTTCGAGGATATATAATTTGAATAGAATGATCATATATATTTTGTAAATATGATATACTTTAAAACATTTTTCAAAAACTCAGACTCAGCAAAAATTTAGAAGACCAAAATTTTGAGTCGGACTCAACAAAAAATTGGTCTATTAAAAGTACATAAATTCATAAAATAAACTTATATAAAATGCAAAATGTTGAATTTAGGAATCTCATAGTTCAAAAAAGGAGTACAATGCATGTCATAGTATCATATATGATATGATGATTGATTGGCTGTTTTTGTTATAGAAAATTGCAAATCTATTTAAATATTTTACAAATTTCTCCTCTGACTAAATCTCCTTAGTGGCAGCATCCTTGAACTAGATGGTAAGGATTCCTTCTTAGGAACAATATCATCCTCAAGCATATCATGATCATCATTCAATGAGGCCCCTCTTGATAGTTTCATTTATGCTTGTGCTTGTGCTTGCACTTCTACTTCCACTATTTTCCTCTAAAAATCATTGATCTTCTCTGTGGAAACCATGGGCAATACATCCTCATCAATCCATTTTGAATATGGATTGATATAATCCAAGTCAATTGCATCATGAGTTTCCTTTCTCTCCATCTTTTTGATGCAAATACAAATGTTGTATTACACAAAAACATGATCATTAAGGCCCTTATGGGTCAACCTAATGCGCTTCTTCATGTGAATGGCCTCAAATGTGCTCCAAGTGCACTCACACCTAAAGGTGCTGCAAGGCTGACACAAAATGTGAATGGCAAGGCTTTGAAGATTTGGTGTTTTTGCACCATAATTTTTCCACCATAAATCTGCAAAGAGAACATAGAGGGGCCCCACCCTCTACCCCAATCCCATTATAGAGTAAGCCCTACCCACACTCCCTTCCTCGACCCACACCTCTTTAGAGTAGTTATAGTAGGGCTTCTTAGAGTGTTGGGATTGGACTTTCTAAGTAAACTACAATTGCATTTATCAAACAAATCTATTCTCTACGAATACAATTTAACTTTTGAAGGAATTAAAAAAAAAAAAAAAAACCGTGGTTGTTGGGTCATTTTCCATTGAATGTATAGAGGTGAAGAAAACAACCTCCTCGCCACACCCTTGTAAATTTGCAACTTGTTAAGAATTGTGTCCTTGAGGGTTCCGTTGGCCATCATCCTCTTTATGCATTTCTTGTGGCCATCCATAACCTCTTCATTGGGCCTAAAGAAATTGCAGAAGAAAAACTTGAGATTCAAGTAATAGACTGTTGTATACATGTGTTGGTGGAGTTGCTTGTTCCACCTTTGATCAATTACTTTGTAAGTTCATAATTGTGAAGCTAAAAGTAACCTTGAGGATCTTGCTCATGCTCTTGGTAAACATATGATAAAAAACAAATCTTCGCAACTCTTTTCACTTTGGCCTTTTTCAAGTGTGGAGACTTCAACCACCTATGGCTCACAAACATCTACTTCAAAGATTTTAGCTTGGTTAAAATGCTTTGCAATGTGATGAAGTTGGTGGTGAACTGTGTGGCTCTTGATTACACAAGACCCTTTCCTTTGGTGTGCTCTCTCATCATGTTAAACACCCAAGGGTGGTTATAAACAATGTTACAAGACTTGCCAGGACCAGCCAAGACTCGGTGAGTCCCGAGGCGAGCAGGTCAAACAAGTCCCAGGGACTCGTGACTCGGTACCCGGCGAGCACTACTGGGAAGACTCGGTGAAGTCAATAAAAATCAGGGGAAAAAAGAATTAAAAATGGAAAACAGTTAAATGTAAAAGCGTGAAAGTCAAGCTTTTTTTGAAGGGTTTGGAGGACTTTTAAAGGCTATTTAAAAGCGATAAAATTATGAAAAATGACGTGCCACATGAAGGTCTGTGTAGTCTCAAAGGCTTTCAAGGGGCTTTGCCCCAGACCCCCACAAGGGGCATTGCCCCCAAACCCCCACACTAGTTTTAAAAAGCAAAAAATAAAAATCATTTTGGGCCATGGTAGATGGAAAAGCAACATTTTTTTAATTCTTTTGACTTTTTTCCAATTAAATCCCAAGTAATTGAATTACATTTATACTTCTGGTCTGCTAAGTCAATCCCTATCCTAAGTAATGCTCCTATGGCTGTAGTAGCATTTGCAGATTTGTCTGAGATACGAACACATGACTCTACATAGAGCTAGCAATGTTGGGCTGAGCGATACAAACTCCTTTCTACCATAGTTCATGACTCGATATTGTGATTTTTGTTTTTGATGCCATGGATATCATAATCCATGAGTTTTTTACACCTAAAACACTTGACAATATTTATATATCAAACAATTTTGTTTCCTTCAGCTAAAATCTGCTTTTATACTCATGTGATCGATGTATACTTGTGTATGTGATCAAAATAGCTTCTATTTGATTAGTTTATTGTGTCTTTAAAGTTTATTTATTAAAGGGTGCATGAAACAAGTTTTAAATCCTTAAAAATCTCTATATTTCATGGTTTTTTCAATTTGTTGAGTCTTTGCCAAGTTTTGGCTGAGTCTAAGCACTGAGTCCGAGTCTGGGTCAAAAATCAGCTTGCCGAGTCTGAGCCTTGTAACATTGGTTATAAATGTGTTTGGTTATGTTTCTTGCAACTTTGGCCACAATTTTCCTCCATCCAAGTTTGCATTTGTCCTCAAGTAGAAGATCAATGCAATGGGTGGCACAAGGGCTCCAAAAAATGGTAGGGTGCCTCTCCTCAAGAGGTCACAAGAAGTCACTTTACTACATTGTTGGTCACAACTGGGACAACATTTTCCACCCCCACTTTCATGACCACCTGAAGCCACTAGGGAGTTGATCAAGGTGCGGTTTCTATCACCCATCCACTCATTAGAAAAAATAGTGCAGCCCTATTTGTACCAAATTCTCTTTTGATCTAATATGGCCTTGGTGTTTTTCACAACTTTGTCCAACAAGGACCATTGAAACCATATGCACTAGGTGCCTTGAACCCTTTTATAGCAACAATCAATGCATTAAGCGACTCCTAATATGAGCTCCTATAAGAGCCCTAGTGAGCTTTGGTATTTCCTTATATTAATTTACTGCTGGAACTGGATAACAAACAATTCAGATTCCTCCACAAAGGCAATTGTATTTACCAGAGAAACTATTATTTCAATTTGAATCAATAAACAGTCATATACATAACAATTGCTGTTGCTTCAGATCTATATTCAATGACTTCAATTCGGAAACTTACAATTTGACAAAGTCTTCTGCATTATGATAAACTGGCCCAAGGGCTTATAACATTCTACAATTCCTCCAGATTGGGTTAACAATCAGTTATTAACATTCACTGAGTAAGGCGCGTGGTAGCTGATTTTTGAAAGCTCCTTGCTGATGCACTAGTAGCTTGGTGTTGCCAACCAGTTCCCCCACGCGACCTGAGTGTAGTTCATTCTGATACTCAACTCCTTGGATGAGAAACCACTCTAATGTGGTCCAACTAGTGTAGACTTTCGGGGATGCTGTCACTTATTGCCTGCATTAGATGATGGCTGGTGGATGTAACATCACAGGAATGTGTGGACAGAGTTATGAGTCCAATGTGTTTATGATTTCTCTGACTCCTTCCTTCCGAGCGGGCATGGAACACTTTATTCGATGCAAGATCATGATGTGTCAAAGACACCTAGTGACCACAACAATCTCAATACTCCCTTCTGCGTTGTCTGGCAAGTAAATGAGATTAAGCTCAATCTCCAAGTCTCAGATCGCAGCTCAAGCTCAGCAGTAGCGCCACTCTAGGTGCAAATTACGTGCAATGTTGGAATTCCTTGGATGATAACCTGGATACAAAGATCACTCCTTCAATGCGGATCACAGGAAGACCTTCTCAAACCTGAAAATGATAACAAATTCTGTTTAGCGCCAATTGCAAATTTGGAGTGAATTTGCCAAATAACCAAGGATGAGGGTTTGCGTCCTCACGTAAGTCTTTGCTGTTGAGGGATTTCATCCTCACAAGCAAAATCTAATTTGAAAATAAATTGAAGTGATATGCAAAAATCGGATATCTCAATATGAGATTCAAATGCTTCTTTATACCTTTTTCTGGAATTGGACCTGAGGGTCCAAATGGCGTCGACCTGTTTTTGAATTTAAATTTAAATAATATACTTATATTTTTATTTATTAATATATTTATATTATATATTTATTAGTGTTAATAAACACTTTTTATTAATTATTTATTTTCGGCAAGAGGGACATGACAACTCCTTATAAGAAGGAATGGTATGTTGTTATAACATCAAAGATTATTGCATGCCATCCTCACCTCATGATCCTTCTACAAATTCCATGTACCTTTGAGTGAAGGTTGCACATTAGGAGTATCACAAGGAACAAAGCGCCCCCATGATTGCGTTCAGCTAGAACTATTTGTAATGGATGAGCTTCGTATCTATGGGCCAAGACAAGAGCCCACTACTTGAGTTTGTGAGTCAAGAGGAGAATTCATCACAGCTGCAATTGCCTTAGTGGTCCTCTTCTTTTCTAATTTATTCTCCTTGCACAAAGCAAGGATAACCTTCATCTCTCGTATAATTCCACTAAATTACATAGCTACACATCTTGGCCATGGACTCATCCAAGGTGATATTTGAGGTGATTGATGTCTCCTCTTATCCTTAAGTCACTATAATTGCACACCTTCCTACGTTTGAACTCGATGTGGCATTCCACAATTATGAATCTTATCTCTATTTGCAAAGTTAGAAACCCTATCAAAAAAATTTAAAAAGCAAACACAATAAACACTTGCTTTGAAAGAAATAAGAAAAGGAAAAATAATGAAACAAAAAATGCAAGATTTAAACCCTAGAAGTTCACTGATATTATACTATCATTGATTTTGATTATTTGACCAAATACTCTAAAACTTGGAGGATACATCAAAAGGGTAAAGTTTAAAGTGTTCTTCAATTGCAACAACCTCTATCGCCTTTGGCAAATGGATGAACCATCCCCTATGTAGTAAGTACATCTAGATTGCATTAGAAATGAAAGACATAAGAGTCTGCATTGCCTAGTACATTTTGCTACTTCGAGTAAGATAAAACAATTTATCTAATCCATGTCCCTATTACAAATAATAGTGGCAAATAGATGATCAATCTCTTGGGAGTAAGTTCCACAAGACTATATCGACAATGAAACACATTACAGTTTGTACTGCCTTGTATTAAAAGAAGAATTATAAAGTTTAATAGGAAAGGCGGAAAATTAAACCTAATGGATTTGATATATATGGCTCAATTACAGTAATCATACTTGAATGAAAATCCTCTTGAGAGTGCAGCCAAGAGTGAGAGCAATAAATGACATTCTAGAATTACAATGAAAGAATCAAAGACATTGTGATATATATATATATATAATCATTATCATTTTGAGTGCAATTTGCTTCATTCTAACATTTGTAGTGAGATTACTGCTAGTACGAGGGCTACAAACAAGTTATTTTGTGCACTTTTTTAGTATCGATGCTTAGTGGAAGACCATTCTAAGAAAGGGAGACATATTATAGACCCTAAATCTATGCTCCTCGAGGACGCGTCCCCTGCCAAAAATGACCCCGTCCCACGTAGGGGATATTTTGGGAACATGGGGATAGGTAGGAAATGTCCCCACCTTGTCCCCTATTTTGCCAAAAAAAAGGGAGGTGGGCCCACAAGGACCACCACACCCCTTTAAACCAAACCTAAACCTAAAACAGCCCAAAAAACAACTAAAATAAAAAAAGCAAACTCATTTTGACATTTTCCAATTTGTGAAGAAGAAGAAAAAGAGAAAGAGCAGTAGTGAGAATAGGAGAACAATAGTGGAAAGAAGGCAATAGAGCATCAAGTCCACGTCATTTGAGGTAAGTTTACTATCCATTTTTCATTTGTTCAAATTCCTTTGCATTTCTTTTTGTTTTTTTTGAAAGTTCCAAACCCTTAGGGAGGGTTTTTCTGCTTTTTTTGTTCTATGTTTGCAATTGTAGCTGTGTTTTAAATTTTCAACAAAAAGAAACAATAAACAATATTGAGGGTAGTGGGAGTGAATAGGTTAAACTTGAAATTCAATAAATAACAAGATGTCATAGAAGTATGGCTGGCACTGGGGGTTCTTTTGGGAGTGGGATTGCTATAGGGACTGTAAGTTCAAGTAACCCATTTGAATGCCGTTTTGAACTTCTCAAACAATATGCAAAAGGCCCATTTAATCTCAAAAAACCTCTCTTACAATTTGCAACACACATAGACAAAGATAAGAAAAAAAATCAGTGGTGAGTAGAGTATGAATATGTCATTTGTGCAAGAAAGACTATAGGGGCAGCTATACAATAGTTTATTCTCATCTTTTGTGCATAAGTGGACTAGAGGTTAAAGGTTGTGAGAAAATAACCCTAGCTGAGAAGGCCGAGGTAACTAGGTTGCACATGGAGGGGGAGGCAAGAAATAAGGGAATTCCAATGGAGACTATGCAGCCTAGCGTGTCATTGCCTACCCAAACCACAGATGATGGAAGTCAAAGGGGAGAGGGTTCTACTTCTACCAAGGGAAAGAAAATAACTACTATTGTTGCAGGGTTGTTTAATGCACAATCACGAGAGGTGACCGAGTCTTCCATTGCTAAATTTTTTTATTCCCATGCCATACCATTTTATGTAGCACGTTCTCCTTAATTCAAGCAAATGTTCAAAGATGTAATTGTTGTTGGTCCCTCATTTGCCCCCCTAGAGAACATAAGCTACACACCACCCTCCTTGATAGAGAATATTCTAAGGTGAGCGTGTTGATGGAAGAAATAAGGAAAACTTGGATAAGGGATGGCTGCTCTATCATCATGGATGAGTGGATCGATATCAAATGTTGCCACTCATCAATATCATTGTCACATGGTTTGCTGGCTTTTATTTTCTTAGAGCTATTGATTATTCAGGGAAGATGTAATATCCCCGGTCGGATAGGAATCACTTAATAATGAAAAGCGACTAATAGTTAAGTATTAATTAAATTAAAGATTTAATTTATTTGGGCCGACCTCCAATATATAGGTGGACTCCTTGACATGGCCAACTCCCCTTAAATGAAAGCGCCAAGGATCATATCAAGGTAATAAGAGGTGCGATTAAGAAAACATCAAAAGGCGCGATTTGAATTAATAATAAGTGCAACAATTAATTTGAAATGGAAACGATCAATTTGGGAAGAGAAACGATTCCCTCCAAAAGGGATATCCATTGGTAAGAGACATATTGTTTCACAAAAGACACATCCTTGTAAAGATATAAGAAGCCAGCGCTGTGAACACTTGAAGACCATCGATCAAGGAGTTATTATCTGGAATATTAAGAGCATAAACAAATATAAAAAGGCAGATAGGAATATATATCAGCAGTGATGTATATCTTTATAGCTGTGACAACAGATATTTATATATATTGTTTTACAACTAAGTTACCGGTTTGGCCCCTTGGAGCTGTCGGTTCGGGTTCGATCTGGCCCAGATCTCGGTCCGGATTCGGTTCGGCAGGGGATTTGGGCAGGGTTCTGTAATTTCCCTGTGGGTTCGTTCGGGACGAACCTGGGCGAACCCGTCACGAATTTTGCCCCTTTTTTTTGCTGCTGTGATGAACCCGTCGACTTTGCCTTGTAAATCGCGTTTTTTTTTCCTTCTTAGAGAAGGGTTTTGGTTTTATTCCAGTTGGATTGCTGGATGTGTCCATGATAATTTATTCTCATGGTTGGCGCGATTGGCTACCGTCAAGCTTGTCACTGCTATTAATTCACAAAGTTCATCCATAATACTAATGTTTATCAACTATCATTAATAGGATTTATCGTCTATAGATGATAATACTAATAATTCACAAAGTTCGATTATTAACTATCGTCTATGGTGAATTAATAGTTAATACCAAAAGTCTATAAATGCTAATAGGATTTATCGTCTATCGTGTATTAATAGTTGATAGTTAATAGCTCGTGATAGGATAGCTAATAATCATTCTATACATACCAAAATTTATTCACAAAGTTATGTTAATAATATTTATTATTATAAAAATTTATTTAAATACATTATTTTTTGATAAGTTTATTTAAATAAATTATTAATACTACTATTAAGTTATTAATAATAAAAAATTAATAGTTATGTATGTTAATTAATTTTTTAAATTAAAAATATATTAATATTAACTTTCCTTATAAATTTATTATTATATTATAATACTATATTATAATATTAACTTATAAATATTGTTATACATTAAAAATATTAGGAAATATGGATGTTATGTCTAATATTTTTATTTTTAGATAGCAAATATGTATATATTTCTATTTTTTTAATGTTTTTGTATGGACGAACCCAAAATGAACCCACACCCAATTTTTTTTTTGATCGAACCTGCGAATCGAACCCCTGTACGAGAACCAGTACCAGTACTAGGATCGGTAACTTAGTTTTAGAACAACAACACTGCCATATACAGTAACAACAAGAATATATTGATATTGTAACTGAACTTATCAAGAGGTATACTTTTTTACCCATTTAACCCAATGGGCCATCACATTTGGAATGAATGTGAAATGCAGATTAGGGGACAAGCAGCAGCACTGGTCCCTTCATCAAGTAGGCCACCCCAAGTTGGATGGATGGGAGTTCCTGCCACTTGTGGGCCAAGGGGGTGAATTATCCAGGATGGACGTACTCGCCCTTGGGCTTGGTTGAGGAGTGCCAAGCTCCTGGCGCCCTATATACTTTCTCATAGAGTTTCATTATGTGATTGACCATTAGGAATAATCTGTGTATGCTTTGTGTATGATGTGTATACTTTGTGCTTGTTAATATATGAATTGAACTCATTATTAACTATGCTATGATGATTTTGATCTCATTATTTATGTTACGAAGTATTGATCTCATTAATCTAATTTATTGATCTTTAATAATACTAATGTCCCTTTCTAGTGATTATTATTGTATGTAGACAAAGAAATCAGGAATATCCTAAAAGGGGACATTACATAAGAGGAAGGATGCAAACTCTCAAATTCAGATTTTGAAGGATGCCATAGAAAAGGTTCTGACCTCTAATGTTGTACGAGTGGTGATTGATTCAGCCCATGCATGTAAGTTAGCTGGCTTGATGGTGAAGGGTGCTTACAAGCACATTTTTTGGACCCCATTATGTGTTCATGCGTTGAACAACGCATTGAAAAACATTGGGGAGATAGATTGGGTGAAGGTAGTGGTGGTAGAAGCTAAAGACATACAGATGTTTATTTGCAACCATCACACTTCTTGCTTTTTTCAGGACTTTTTTGAGAAAGGAATTCCTCAAGCCAGTGGATACTAGATGTGCCAACTACTTCATTTTGTTAGAGAGGATGCTTGAAGTATAGGAGCCTCTAAAATTAATGGTGGTTAATTCAGAGTGGAGTAGATGGCAAGAGGCAAGCACAATTGAAGGAGTGTGAAACAAAAGATCTTTGACAATGATTGGTGGGCCACCATGACGTAAGAAATTGCTAATTTTATTATTAGAATTTTTGAAGAGTTCAAATTTATTAATGTTTCTAACTCGTAAATTATTTTCATTCTTTGTAAGAGCATTCACTCTTTGTCAATTGAGTCTTAAATTCTTAATCTTTTTTGAAATTTAATTTTTGTAAATTGTTTGCACTTGCAGATATGTTTGCTCCTTCATTGCACTTGTGGTGAAAGTCATAATATATGTTGATACAGACTCTCCTAGCCTTGGAGAGATTTATGAGACATTTGATGGCATGCTTGGGCAAATGAAGCAAACCATTCATAGCAGAGATCCTACTTTGGGATTTTATGAGGAGCATATTAGGTCCATTGTGACGTGGTAGCGGAACAATATGAACACCCCACTTCATATGGCAGGCAATGCTTTAAAATCCCAAATGGTATGTAGCTAGGCCTGGAAGAGTGTCTCCATCTCATGATGAAGAGGTGAACGAATGGAAGGCCCTTCGAAAAATGTATATTGATGAGGAGTCTTCTATACTTTGCACACAACGGACAACCTTTGTCAATCTCCATGGTCCAACCTTTAGCAAACTAGAGGCGAGGACGGATGGAGCTACGTTAGCTCAAACCGACCCTATTGGATGGTGGATGTGGCATGGAAAGGATGCACTAGAGTTGGGGATACTTGCCACTCACCTCTTTTCACAGGTTGCTAGTTCCTCTATTGTAGAGAGAAATTGGTCCACATATAGCTTCATTTAGTTAGTCAAGAGGAACAATCTTATCTCTAGACGATTAGAGAAGTTGGTAGCCATGCATAGTGCTTTGCGGCTATAGGGTCGATAGACTTTCGAGTATCGCTAGTCTCCAGCCATACATTGGGATGTTGATCCCAAAGATGCTATAGAGGTTGATGAGGAGGCACAAGAGGGATTGGTTGGGCTTCCATTGGATGATGCACCCCTCATAGTGGCAATGACTTGTACTTAGACACCAATTTTGATGTAGCCTTACCAGAGGTAGATGTTGATTAGGGACAATTATATATTTTCTATGTTTTTGTCATTTTATAGTTGAAACTTGCAGCCTTTGGGCATTTTGTTATAATTCTTATATAATATATATGCACATTGACAATGAAAGCAATTGAATTTTGTTAATTTGTTTGTCAATTCTCATGTGAAATCTCAATTCAAGTCTAATGTTATGTATTAAGGTTCTATAATGTCTATGATGAATGCCTTATCAATGTTATCATATGAATATTTGAAATTTCTTTATTTTAAAAATTTTTCCTTATTTTTTTAATAGCTGTCCTCTAAAAAATGGCAAAAAAAACTGTCCCGGAAATGTGTCCCCTTGTCCTCTAACATCCCTGTTGCGGAAACTTGGATAATGATCTACACGACTAAATAGATAATGATCTACATGACTAAATAGATTACTGGGTGTGTAGAAGGTTGTGAACCCTATGTAGTATGTACAGGATAAATATATAAACTAGGGAGTATTTAGTTAATACTATGAATATGCATTTGTTATATACATTAGATCAAGGTTTCGAAACTTGCAACTCAACAAAACTTGGTAGACCCAATTTTGACTCAGACTCGATGACTAGCAAAAAGTGGGCAGATTTAAAAAATACTTAAATTCATTAAAAACCATAAATATCATGTAAAATGTAGTTGCAAAAAATAGGAAATGCATCTATAGAATGTTAGGGAAGTGTTTTTCATTAGATTTGAGTACAATATTACATCAACATGTGAATACAACAACCGATAATATGATATGAATCACATGATTGAAAATCATCATCAAAAATTACAATTTCATTCAAGTTTCAACATTTTACATTTTTCTCTTCCCTGAATACATCCTAGTGATAGTTGGGGTCCTACTATGTGTCAATTGTGGCGTCGACTCTACCCTCAAACTAGAAGGTAGTGACTCCTCAAGACTACTCTCATCCTTAGCCATGATCTCCACCAATCAAATGCCTTCTACTTTTTGCTTGTACTGCACCCTCCTCTACTTGTTTCTCAAATTTGCAATCTCATCTTTTGTAAATATGAGGTCCTCATTGAGGGTAGTTCTGTCTCTATATGGATCCGTGTTGTCTCCAAGTCAATTGCCTCATGATTAACTAAGCCCTCCACCTTTTTTGAGAGAAGGCAAAATTTGTATTGCACAAATACGAGGTCATTGAGGTGCTTTGTGTGAACTTGTTGTGCTTCTTTGTGTGAATGGAATCAAATAAACTCCAATTGTGCTCACATCTAGAAGTGCTAAAGGTTAAGACAACATAAAGGGCTAGCCTTTGAAGATTTGGGGTTTTTGCAGCTCAATTTTCCCACCAAACAATTGCAAAAGAAAACATTCACAAGTTAGTAATTAAGCAATAATTGCACACATCAAAGATTTGAAGTTAAGTGAAGTGAAGGCTAAGATTTTTTGCTACTTGGATCTTGGGTGATTCTCCCTCGGACAAGTAGTGGCGAAGTGAAGAGCCTCCCCTTAGCATGCGTCTATTTTTGCAACCCTTCTATAATTAGCTTGTTGACTCAACCTCAAGCAACATCTTCCAAATGCATGTTAAGAGGCCTTCCATAACCTCTCCATCAATATCCCAGAAGTTCTTTGAAAAGGAAAATTAGGATTTTAAGTAGTATGCTGTTGCATGAAAGGGTTGGAACCTTTTGGAATCTCTCTTATAGTACTTTTGGATGCCCTCCTTGGTGTCATGTCCCCTTCGCCCCTCAAAAACTAAGTATATATTTTTAATTTCAAAATAGTGTTTTTTAACACTAACAATAATAATAATATTAATAATAATAATTTGAATTTTTGGCGCCAACTTGTGAGACCTTGAATCAATTTCAAACAGGTATAAAGAATGGTTTGATTTCATTTCAGAAGTATCAATTTACATTTTATGAATTGCTGTCTACAAGCTTTCTACGCCACTTGGGACAAAAACCTCAGGAGGGCGAATTACTAGGTGGGATGAAAGCCCTACCTGATTGTTGAGCAAATTCTACCATCAAGAGTTTGCATAGAGCTGAATCGAAACTTTGTTGCTATTCAGGGATGCTAGGTAGTCCATGGAGAAAGGGAGCACACATATATCCACTAGTCGCTGATTGAGGAGTGATCAACAATTGAAATCCAATCACATCCTCTCCAGTACCATAGCATCCATCACAACTAGGCGGTAGACACTGTTCATAAGATCATTGGGGGAATCTTTGAGAGGAGATCACCGCAAGATTAACATCATACAACTGCTGATTAACTAGAGCCACATTGCCCTTATCAGGCCGCAAGGAAAGTAAATTGCCAATAGCGATTGAAGGTGTCTTCGACACAAATAGCCGCGGGGCATAAGTGCAAGGCATAGATCATAGGCAGAAGCAGATTGTGGCTGCTGGGAGTCTTAATGCCCATGCCCACCTAACCGACTTCAGAAGGCTCTTGTTCATAGATGACTATGAGAACATTTGTGTACACACATTGTATTATTTAACTTTATTGAGGCCGAAGGCCATTATATTGGAGGATAGGTGAATTTGCAATTGAGTTTTCCATTGTAAGCTATGTGTATTACCCCCATTTTGCAAACAATATTTAATTCTGTGTGTTCTTATATTGTTACTACTAGTGTTCCTATGATTGGTGAACATTATTTAATTATGTATGGATCTTATATTGCTATTATAAACTGATGATTCATGATAAACTGCGGTGAGAAGAAAATTAGCTATAAGATACAAATAACTCTTAGGGATATTTCAGTGGTATCAGAGCCACTTTTCTTGCCAGCCTGTGGGACAATTGTAATGGAGATTCACGCACAAGAGTGGTAGGGAAATTAGGTACCAGCGAAGGGAAAAGAAGAAAGAGGAAACCATGGGTGACAAGAATGAACAAAATATGCAGGAAGTCATCAGGGAAAACAAAGAATTTCAATCCTCTATGAGAGACTCTATGGCAGAGATAGCTCGAATCCTAAGGGGAATGAATCAACAATGGAGTGCTGGTAGGTCCAATCAGCCTTTTGCAGAAGGGAAGTAATTTAGCTAATGACAAGGTTTCAAATAATCCACCCATGAAGACATTCAGAGCCAAATTTCTACAAAGAGAAGAGGCAGATCCCTTGGAGGAAGAACAACACATACTACCACGACGGGAGAATGAAATGGCAAGGTATCATGCTGAATATAATGCCCTAAACCCAACCATCTGTCATGACATGTCCTTCATTGAGTATTATGAAATGAAAACAAGAAATGAGCATAGGAGGAGAAGGTATGAGGAGCAGTCCCGTAGAGACATACAACAACGTTATGGAAAGATCACTATACCTACTTATGATGGATCAAATAGTTGTTCAACTAGGGTATGGTTATAGAAGTTGGATGCATATTTCTCATTGAATCCCATGTTTGAAGAAGAAGCCATTAAGTTTGCCACTTTACAATTGGAGGGTATAGCTCATGAATGGTGGTACCATGGCATGGTGACACAAGGGCATGGTTCCATTACCACCTTGGAGGAGTTTAGCCAGAGATTGATATAGCGGTTTGACAAGAAGGATCCAAAGACTTTCTTCAGAGAGTTAGCACAATTGAGACAAGAGAGATTGGTTGAGCATTATGTAGCAAAGTTTCAGAGGCTTTCAGTGATGGTTCCAAATGTGACGGAGAGGAGACTCATAGTGCTTTTTGTGGAAGGTCTAAGTGATTCACTCAAGGGGTTGGTGAGGGCATTTGAGCCAGGATCTTTACAAGAGGCCATTAGGAGAGCTTTGAGCTTGGAGGATTCATTGGCCAAAGGCAAATTCAACCCCAAACCATCTTCAATAGGGCAGAAAAAGAAATCCTTCCAAAGGAATTTCCCTCTACCCAAGGCATTACCACAAAGACCCAATAGGAATTAAGAGACAAAGAACGAGCTTTGAAGGAAGAAATTATGTTTCTCATGCAGTGAACCGTGGGTGCTTGGGCACGTGTTTGGGCAAGGGGCAGGTGGATATTATAGAGGTAGTATCAAATGATGATTCAAAGATAGAAGAACTTGAGGCTAAGATTGTAGAGGATGCGGAGGAACATGGGGCAGAAGGAGGTTCTTCGGGATGCACACTTGCCACTCTTTTAGGAGCACCTAGGTATCACCCTTTTCGAGTTCGTGGAGTATTGTAAGGTCATAAGGTGACAATCTTGATTGATAGTGGAGCTACCCATAGTTTCATTGATGAGGGTTTGGTGACTAGGATGAAGTTGAAGACAGATAACTTTGAGGGGCTCAATGTGATTGTGGTTGATGGATTCACTATTGCATGTACATAGAGGATTCAACAACTTGACATTACCTTGGGGAGGCACAGAGTTTGTGATGACTTCTATGTGGTTGGCATAAGTGAGACAAATATAGTTTTGGGTTTGT
The DNA here is from genome assembly GCA_027924645.1 of Cunninghamia lanceolata. NCBI lineage: Eukaryota > Viridiplantae > Streptophyta > Pinopsida > Cupressales > Cupressaceae > Cunninghamia > Cunninghamia lanceolata. The sequence continues at coordinate 5,874,614 of BSBN01001126.1, forward strand.
AGTGGTTGCATTCACTTGGTGAGTTCACCTAGAGCTATCATACTATGGAGCTGAAATTCAAATCAGAGGGTAAGGAGGTGGTCCTTTAGGGTTTGTCTAACAGAGCACTGAGGGTTGTTTCAGACAAGAGGATGGAGAGAGCTTTTCGCAAAGGATACATAGTTTGGGTGGCAGAATGTTTGATCACGAAAGAGTTTTCACCCACGAGTGAAAAATCTACTCATGTGGATATTCGGTCCATTATGGACAAGCTTAACATGGTCTTCAGTGATATACCCGTAGTGTCCTTACTATTTCTAGTAAACTTGGTGGCAATCACACAATTTAGAGGAAAAACCTAACTGAATAGTCCACTTGAACCTTTGGAAAGACCTTCATTGAATTATCGACCAGGGCTAGTAAGCTTGTGATGGTACTGGCACTATATGTGCTTTCAAAGATTTAAGACTACCTAACTCATCCTAGTATAGTGTTATACTTGCTAGAAAATCCCAAAACTGCATAATGGTAAAGAAAGTAATGCTGGCACTATTGCTACGGGTACATACAATATAATGCTGCAACTAATTATTGTCAAGAAATGAATGCTAGGGTTAACTTGATATTGATAATATAGACCTACACCTTATACTCCGGAGTACAACAAGTTGAAGCAAACTAGAATATCTCAAAGAATCTAATTAATCATGCACTTATAACTGTTCCAGCAAAAGTAATTATACAGGAAATGAAGTGAGGGACAATTACCTGAGTGGCCCTTGCTCAAGTGACTGTCTCCACTAATCTAACTCAAATCTAGCTTCTTAGATTGACACAATCATAATAATTCAAAATCATTCATTGCTCAATCCTCACAATATCACATAAGATTTTGCTAAAATATCTTATTCATGAATTCAACATTGAACAATAAACATTGTCTGTGTAAAAACAACTAAAGGATTTGATAACTATATCCGCGACTTGAACAACTTACAACTTTTTCAACTAACTCTACCTGAACCACTGAGTCATACATATAGGCACGGGGGAAGTTTATTAAAACAAGGTTTCTCAACTAAAATCATAAATCACCACTCTCTATATATCAGAGTGTGATAAATACCAAGCAGTCAATAACTGAAAAAGAAAGAAGAGTTCAAATGAAACTAAGACTCTTGCTGTAACAGAACTGGAACGTGGACTGGTTGAATCAATCACGTTAGATTACTGACTGCAATAGAGTTCTTCTCCTTTAATCATCTTTATTTATTGTCATCATGATGCACAATCATCTTCATTAAGTACCTCTATGCTGTAGTTGTTGCGCTCAGTTTATTCTAGAACCTTTCCTGCTCTGCTGTCTGGGAACTCCTTTGGCTGCGGGCTGCACCTTGCAGTTGTTGCGGGCTACACTCTATCTCCTCCAGCTGCAAAGAGTTAGTTCACAAAACATGCACACAATACTAACAACCATAGCTAAGCATAGATATCCATTACAATTCATACATTCTCACACATAATCATGCAATATCCATCATATCATAACCATATTTCCATATACTTTAAGTCAGGTTCAGGGTTGCATAATGAGCATAAAAGATAACATAGTGTAGAAATATGTATAAGATAATGTCTGAGAATGTCTATGAACTTGCATAAAAACATAAGAAAACTAGTTAATAATTGGACTCATCAATACCTCCAAGGTTACCTCCGGATAGCGGGTTCCAACATGTCAGAGCTAGAGGAGGGATCCAAACCAATCATCACTACACCTTATCATCATCCAAAAAGGTACAAGGAAGAGATCAAGAAGGCGATCAAGGAGTTGTTGGATATGGGACACATACGACCAAGTTCTAGCCCTTTTGCTTTGTCAGTGGTGTTGGTTAAGAAGAAGGATGGTACAATGAGGATGTGCATCGATTATATAGGGAGCTCAGCAAGAAGACAATCAAAAACCGCTGCCCAATCCCTAGGATTGATGAGTTGATAGATGAGCTTCATAGCCAGTGTATTTATCCAAGATTGATTTGCAATTTGGGAATCATTAGATAAGGATGAGAGAAGAGGATGTGCGCAAAGCACCTTTTAGGTGTCAATATGGGCATTATGAGTTCCTAGTCATGCCATTTGGGTTGACTAATGCACTCGCCACATTTTAGTCTTGCATGAACCAGGTATTTGTTAAGCAATTGTGGAGATTTGTATTGGTTTTCTTTGATGACATATTGATCTATAGTAAGACTTGGGAGGATCATTTGAGGCATATAGATGAGGTATTGGGTATACTTGAGCAACAATCACTTTTCGCCAAGGCATCCAAATGTGAGTTTGGGATGAAGGATTTTGTATTTAGGGCATAAGATTTGTTGGAATATATTGTTATTGATGTCAACTCATTGATGTCAAAGTTGAAGAGAATAAGAACAACTCCTTATAATATCTCCGTTGAGGAAACATGGCGAAGAATAAAATGATAAATTATGCTGGCCGACTCTACATGAAAGCATGGATACAAAGGATTTGAGATAAAGGTTGAAGTCAAAGAGTATAGTTTAAATTAAAGATTAAACCTCTATACAAGCCTGGCCGACTCCCACTCTAGAGCTATCCTTGGAGAATTAAATAAAAACTAAGTGTGGCCAACCCTCATGCCTTGGCGCCAAAACTGAAACTCAAATCTAATTAAAAGATATTTGCATGGTGACTGACTCCCTCCATAAGGCAGCGATGAAAGATGACTTGTTTGGTGTTTTAAATAAATTAAATCTAATTTCTAAAAGTGGCTGACCCTCCTCAAAAAGCAACGCCAATTGTATGATGGAATTTAAGTTTATATTAATTACAATAGGTGGCCAACCTCCCTAAATAGAGTGCTCCACTAGAGGACGAAATAGTTATC